>CM023449.1:75150326-75450326 GCA_013339765.2 Haemaphysalis longicornis | reverse complement strand
AAAAAACAGCATAACGCCGCTTTCCTGTAGGTCCTATCTTTTTTATTTGAATTTCAAGTGCATGCTAACTAGTCTCCGGTGATTTCGCGTTCGGTACCTTTGTGCGTGTTCTTTGAAATGTTTTTTCCTTTTGGTAGCGTCCCACGGCTGTCGATGCGCAGCAACTTCGTACACATTCTTAAAAACGAGGCCTGTTTTTTTCAAGCAGGTGTGATTTTATGAAATGGGAGCAATACAATGGACGCGTGCGCGCGTGCCGCATGCAAAACGGGTGTGCTTTATTCTTGTTCTTTTCGCTTTTTGCCACGGCGGCCTAGACTTCGTATGGGATGTAAACAAGCAGACGAAAAAGAAAATCGTGCATAAAGATATCGGCGCAGCTGTAGCATGTGTACACCAAATAGTGCGCTCGCGCGCTTGCATTGAACTTGGATAAGGTATACAAATGCAATCTTCGCAGGTGTCAGTGCGGTCTGTGCCGCACAATGTCCAGCTCCTCAGAATCGCGGTGCTGCCGCGAAATCCCGCGCGTGGATGCCCGGGTGCCGGAGGGTGAGAAGTGCATAACTTCCCACCAGACTTTTCGGGACGGCTGCCTCAACATCCACGCGCTGGAAATCGCGTACTATGCGCTCATGGAGAACCGTCCAGCACTCCTGGACGGCATGGACATCCACAGGTAATATGGCTTTTCTGCATTTTTTTTTGCTTTTGCTTTATTTTCGCCTATTCACTTCCATGTAGGCGCAAAGCTCTTTGTGTCCCTTCCTGTGATTTAGACGCCCAATTTATTTGTGCGTGTAACTTTATTCAGGCGGAAGGCTTGTGTCTCACGGCAGTATTAATTTGCAAAGTCATTGGCGTCCACACCTATCGTCTGTCGTTTAAAAATTCATGGCTTTCCCGGGGGCACTCGGTTCCCACTGGAGCGGCGTGCATTGGAAAAAATAAAGTGTAAAGGAACTTGCGCATGCACATTGTGTCTTTTTGGGGGGTATGTGTGCCTCGGAGTTATGATTACAACGAATAAAAATAAACCAATAAAATAAAATCTAGGAACATGAATGCATGAAAGATAAACCTTTAGGAAGGCCGTGCACTGTGCAGGAAGCTTCGCCAGCTTGTCATCCATGTACAGAGAATTATCCGGCCAAGCAAAAGTACATTTATACAGAAGCTATAGATCCTGGCCAACTCGCTGACATACCGTCGCCTTAAAGACTGCTTAATTTTCACTAACCTTCGAAAATGAAAACTCGCAATCTTTACGTGGAAATGCCACCCATCAGAAGGATCCATTGAAAAGAGCTTCTCAGGAAGCAAAGAAAATACAACAGATACTTGGTTTGTTGCGAACAAAGCAGTGTGGTTTTCCTGGCCTTGCGGCAACTGCTGCAACGTGTTTTTCATTTCAGCCGCTACAGGTACACCGCGTACCGCCAGTTCGTGCGGTGGATTTGGCACGTCCTGGGTGCGGGCCGCCGGGTCCCTTTGCCCAGCTGTGTGGTAAGCAGTGTCAGGGACACCTTCCCATCGGAAGCATACACGGATTTAAGTACCCCGAGTTTGAAGAGAAATAAATGAAGTTTATTCAAAGTTCTGGTGTGATCATTCATAACAAAATTGCATATCAGTATCAAGGTGACAATAGGAACCTGATAACCGAAACAGTGATGGCAGCGGTATTATATTTTGGAGCAGGTGCTGGTGGCTTCTTGGGACTCATTGGCCAGTTTATTTCTACTTTTGTAAAAAAAAGGCCCACACCCATCTCTCACTTTGTAACATTGAGTAATAAAAAAACACAACAGACCCGAAAGCCCCCGCAGTCCTGATCCACTGGTTATTACAGCAAAAGAAAAGAAAAAACAGGTGAGGTAGAAGTTTGCAATACTCAACAAAATGTGCACACATCGACACACAGGTGTTGATCATAAAGCTGGCTGCAGGAAGTGACAGACAGCTGCAATGGCTTAGAAACATGGCAGGAAGCCTCTCAGAAAGTGGGAGATAAGGTGCAAATGCACAAATACTGCCAACATTGGTGGTACTTTATGCAGGCCAAGTTAACCTCAGAGATGACTCGCGCGTTCCATTCTTTCTTCCAAGTACCCACTTCCCCTTAGCAAGAATAAACTGGGTAACAACACACACTTTAGGAACTCTGTGGCAGGTTTCCAAACAATTGGAAATGCATAAACAAGGATAATAACCCAAACATAGCTCTCACTGAAAAGTCAATTAGTAGAATGCAAAAATAATTATCCACATGTTAATTTTCTTTTGTGCAGTTCATAAAAACCCACAAGGTCACTCACATCCCCACGTGAACAAAATTTGCACATGCAGATACCCCATACTGCAATAACATAGAGCATGTCACCAGAACGACCAATCTTGCCATGTCCACAGGGAAACATGTGAACACCACTTTTGCAACGCAAATGGCACACACACTACTTCACCACACGACAACAGGAGCACAGTAATCAGGAGCGGCACCTGGGAAAAATAGGCGGCGGCTGATGGTGTAGGTGAGTGGCTGAGGGGAAAGGTTAGCCAGAGGGTACAGCAGTTCTCACAGAACCACTACTTGCTTTATGCAATCCCAAGTATGGAGGGGAGGAAAGGATACCCAAAGCAAAATTCACCAGTGGAACGCATTGGTCCAGGCTTTGAATCGGCAGCTGGGACTGCAAGTGGAATTTGTCCGCACAACCGGAAATAGACGCAGATGAGGAGGGCGGCAGATCCCTAAGCAAATCGGAGGAGACTTTTTAAGCTCTGGAGGGAGAGCACTTGGTTATGCACAGTGGCAGAATCGTACTTTTGGGAGCTACCTGGTGAAAACAGAGTTGGTAAGGGTGCAACAGGAGGGCTGGAAATGAGGAGGAAGAGTCGGAGTACTGCTCTGATGGGACCTTTGGTGTTTGAGAGCGCACCTAGAATGCCGTATCGAGGAGGAAGAGTCGGAGTACTGCTCTGATGGGACCTTTGGTGTTTGAGAGCGCACCTAGAATGCCGTATCATCTGTGGCTGGCAGGTGTCTTGATGGGTCGATGTAGTGCAGACAGGCCGACAGGGAGTAAAATGTGAAGCTGTAGAAGTGCCTAAGAGACAACGTGAAGTGTCTTCAAACTGAACACCAGGTGCTGCTCTTAGGGAATTGCAACAGCCACCCAGTAGACCGTAATGATGCGAGACAGAAATTTCCAGGAGCTGCTGGACACCATAGACACCTGGTCGTCACAAACCTCCAACACAAGTGTGAGAGGTAAGAAACCTGGTCGCCAGGAAAGCAATCATCAGCCATTGAGCTCGCAGTGATGTCACCAGACCTCATGAGAAGCTTACGAGAATGACGATTGACAAAATTGAAACCCGAAGTCCAGGAAGTAACCGGCTGCGGCTTATATTCGGGAGAAGATGTGGAAGGAGGGTCAGTGCTAGTGTTCCGACAAGAGCAGTTGGTGGAACAGATTGCTTAACTGCTTCAAGAAAGTCCTGAGGTGGAGTACTTGAAGTAGGTCAAACAGATGCAGACTTTGAAAAAGACAAAGCAAGGTCAAAACCAACCTACCAAGAATGGTCTGGAGAGCTGGTGGAACACAGCTTTCCCATCTGCACTACAGGAGAGGAAGGAAGCACGCCGACAAGATTACATGGCAGTACGGGTTTAACAACCTGAGCCAGTTTGCAAGCAGCCGTGGGACGGCTACAGAGAAAATGGCAGAATCTGACAAGTAAACATGAATTTGTTTGAGAACTCGAAAAGAGTAGGCAGGGGGCACTCCATAATTTCTGGCAACATGTACAACGCTTACACAAACATGCCAGGTTTAAGCAGCAATATGGCCACCAAGAGATACAGATCCTTTTGCAGAGGTGGACAGCACAGAGCCCATGCTGTGTGGGATTGGAGCTGCTGATCAACAAAGAACCTGCTTCAGGCAACATGCAGCATGAATGCACTCTGCAGGACCCATGCAGAGACACGCACGTATGGGAAAGGGCAGGCCAGAACGCATAATACAGAAGATTTCGGGGAGCGCCTTGGGTCGGTAAGTGAAACAATCGAAATGTGTCCTAATCCATATCCAAACTCGCACAGCGACAGGTCTGGGCGGCTTTACAGCAATCCTACTGAAGCGCCTAAGCCCAATGCAGTGCCAGGCATGGAGAGATAGGTTTGACACCATGTTTGAGAAGGGGCAGGCACCTGGAAAAGGAAGCCATAGCCAGACGATGTTCATCCCCAAGGAAGTGGAACATCCCTTCGGTTTGAACGGACTTATATAGGGCAGGGGAGGACGAGCCAACAGCGCCTACCCAGCCTGATGTACGCCGATGATATTGCCCCAACAGACACCTCCTGTTCGCACCTGGAGGTGCGAACGGTGTGTCGGTCTGTACCTGGTTGCCGATTTGACAAAGGGACCGGCTACTTGGCTGCACATGAGCAAGGGCTTCTTGGAAAGACTCTGCACAGCCAGAATGTTCTGAGGGCCTCAATCCTCTGGACCTTCAACATGATGGAAATTGTTAGGAGACTTTGAAAGATGGTGCCCGTTCTGATAGAAGACGCTGTCGATTGCCTATGTTGATCCATATCGTGACATGCGGGCTGCTACAAGCGCCTTCTTCAGCTCGGCAGTGGTTGGTACAGCTGGCTGTTCTTCCACAGGTTCACCCAGCAGCGCAGCGGCACTTGAGCTCTCATCAGGTAGCACACAGTTCCCAGCCAACACATCATCAGGTGGTGGAGGTCCAGTGATGAGGATGTCATCCACAGCTTCCCGAAGACGTGCCACATACTCTGCACAGAATGCCAGTAGATGCTTTTGTAACAGAGAGACACTAATGCCAACAGCCAATGTCAGTACCCTTCCAAACACCGACTCCAGTGTTACATTACAGCTGAGCTATAGTGCAGCACTCAATGACACCTTTTTAGAGTTTTGTAGATTGATAGACTTGAATGAACCGCTAACCTTCAAACAATGGTTACTGCAAGTGGCCATTCTAACAGCAGATATGCAGGTCCTGAAGGGGTAGTAGCATCAATGTATGACCCCATGCAGAGTGGGAAACGTTATTATAGCCAGGTAGTGGCTGCACTTCACTGCAGTCACCCTCAAAACTTGAATGCCAATATATACGCACTGTAGGTGGGTGGCTTCTTGATTGCAACCACAGTGCAGTCCCCAGTTCCAGCCTTGGGCATGTTCAGCTGCCACCGCGGCTCCCCAGCCTTGGTCACCGCCTGGTCTCTACCCGCATTTTCGTTGTAGTGCAGGGCCGCCAGTGTACACCTGTGGCAAATTGTCATGCAAAACAGCACATTGCATGCCAATTAAGTCTCTGAAATTCTTAGTGAAATGTTCGAATTTAGATTTTCTTTACAATTTCAGAAATTCCGCCACAGATTTCACAAAATGTAGTGTGCAAAAAACCTTGGTACCCAGTAGAATCTCAATTACGGCTGTGGCTGATATGAATTTCGGGGTGATATAAATTCAAGTTTTCTGCCCAAGTGCATTACATACAAACGGCACAATCTGGAATCCTATTGTGTGGCTAACAAGACAAGTTAGAAATCCTTGCATGTAAACTTGGTCACAGGATTTTTATGATTAAAATCCTCAGGTTGGCAAGTATAAGCTGTGGCAGCACTAAGGAAAAAAAAAGGCCGATGTATATGCTCGCCAGATATCGGCGTCGACGCGGTGCGAGAAAGCACCGCAAAGCGGGCAGCAGCGTCCGGGTTTCTTGTCCGTCTGGTTTTGGGTCATTCCTTTTAGCAGAAAACAACCAATTTCTTTTTAACATGCGGTAATCGGCTTCCTTGAGACAAATTGCAAGCTATTTCTTTTCTAAAGCGCTCATTCATTCGTGGCTTCTTTGGCTCTCATCGGGGAAATCGGGGATTTGCCATAACCTTTTCCAAGTTAAATAAGGGATTTCTGGCTACATCGCTTGCAGTATTAGCATCAAGGGGCTTGTCTGCAAGAACGGTGCATGACGAGCAAGCGTTATCAGTGCCAGAATTCTAGCCGCGCATTCCATTCCATTCGCGGCTACCGTGGCTAGCGTAGGAGAGCGATAGCTCTTCTTGACCCAAATAAGGGAGCTTTGGTTACATCGCTTGCAGTACTAGCATAATTGGGCCCGCCTCCGAGATCTGTGTATAAGAAGCAAGCGTTATCACTGCCCATATTGCTTACATACGGCCAAAATAAAACACACCTGACAATATTCGATAGCAACCTAGCTTAGTACATCGAATTCTTGACATCCGGCCCGTGTCCTGGCGTGGTTGAGAGGCTGTGAGCTTGGCTTCTGTTTTTAAGGTCCATGGTTCGAATCTTGGCAAGGCCTCGCTGTAATTTTTTTTTTTTTTTTTTTTTTGCTGTGGGCGTTTTATCAGCCATTTTTTGCAGGGTAAACAAAGGGTGCCAGAGTACCTTGCCTTTTCATCTACAACTGACGTTCGGCTCTAACCTCAGTAGCAAGGCAGCGCTGAAATTTGTTTTTCTTACGCAGTCCGTACATAGCATTATTGATTGATTGATTGTGGGGGTTTAACGCGCCGACGCAACGCAGGCGATGAGGCGCGCCGTAGTGGAGGGCTCCGGATTAATTTTGGCCACGTGGGGATCTTTAACGTGCGCCGAAATCTCGTACACACGGGCGTTTTTGCTTTTCGCCTCCATCAGAAAAGCGGCCGCCGCGGCCAGGAATCGAACCCGCGACCTCGTGCTCAGCAGCGCAACGCCTTAGCCACTGAGCCACCGCGGCGGGTACACATAACATCAAGGTAGGGCACCAAGTTGCAAGGAAATAAATGGTCCGAAGTTCGTTTTTGTTTATCCACCACCCTTATTATGTTCAGATTTGACGGTGATAACTTGAAATGCATTTTGCAGGATTTCAAATTGGCCCGCAAGCATTCGTAGCAATAAATAAAATAAGGCAAGTGTATTTTTTAGGGCAAATCTAGGGTCCTGATTACTGCATTTAAGCAATCCAGAATAACTGCTCATAAACGGTCAAAAATAACTATTAAATGATGACAGAGTTCATACAAATGTGTCCCCCAACACACATTGACGCAGCGGCTGACGTGTGACTTCGTCGGTCTCTTGCAGTTACTCGCCCTCTCCTGCGGGTTGGCGTGGTGCCGCCGAACGATGCCGACACTCACGCGACGCATGATTTCGTGTCCATGGCTTTACTCTGAACCATTGCTTTTTTTTTTTTTCCGTGGTCAGTCAGGTACGACACTACGATGAAAGGTTACATTGCATGCTTGTACATTTACTGTGCCTCCACAGTCCTGCCCACATTAAAGAGCTTAATTTTTTTAACTTTGTTAAGCTGCAGTCAACTTTACCATGTAGGTCTGGCTTTCCCACAACTGACTGCTCAGATATTATAAATGTTATCTGGACGTGCTGGCCAGCTCCACTTTATTACCTATTTACGTGCGTTGCATTTCAGATAACATGATCAGTCTACATTTATTGTACTTACCGTGCCTCCATTCCAGCGCTGGAGAACGACAATGCTTTTGGCGCAAAGCGATTAATAATCGCATGAAACGATTCCACTCCTGAAGTCTGAAAATTCGGCGACACTTGGCGGATGTCGTCGAGGAGTCGCTTCGTGCTGACGATGGAACGCAGCTTGTCATATGCATCTGTTCCTGCAGCAATAAAACCAAATGAAAGATAGTTCCACGTATGTAAAATCAAGTTTCAGAAACAATTTTCGATAACTAGACATTTTCAATAACTAGCCGCAAAGTTGAGCAGACAGCGCGGGTTGCAATGGTATTTGGGACTTATCGCTAGAGTGAACTGCAACACAGAGTAGTTCAAACGCTTACCCCGTTGATACATCAAAAGTGAAGCCAAAAACGGGTAAAATTCGTTAGGGGCACTGCGATCGCAAGACTTCAAAATGTAGCGCAGTGGTAGGATACTCGCTTTTAGCTTACAATGATCAAACGATTCCTCCCACTGGCTTGCAGGCAAAATTGCCTGGAGCAGCACACCACTTCTAATGAACCGAAAATTCCAATTACAGTCAAACGCCGCGATAACAAAATCCCGCGGCACAAAATATTTGCGCATCCCCGGCGAACATCCATAGACGTCCATGTATTTTATATCTCAAGGCAATGAAACAAATTTGGAAACTGATCCCGCGTTAACGAAATTCGGTGCAAGTTAGGTCAGCATTTTACCTACCCATTGGAGGTTAACTGTGTTCAATAAATGGTCAAATGCATTCTTTTTGTACTCAAAGTGCGTAAACTTCTGCCACAGCACCAGGGTTCGTACGAGCTTCAAAAGCAAAAATTCAAGGGTTTTCAAGGACCAGAAAACACATTTTCAAGGCCGCCGTCTAATGTTTTATCTGCGATTATTTACAACTTTTTCAACACAGTGCGAAATTTCGTTATTGCCCAATACCCAAGCACATTAGTGCACATTTAGATAGGCGCTAACGGGTTCGTGAATGCTCCCCCAGTTTTATTTTTTATTTGACAGCTGGCATTTAGAGGTCTTTCTTTTTTCTTGGTGTTTTGCTGAGGCTGTTTGATTTCAAAACTTCATAATGTTGCCTGCATCTTCTGCTTTGTCAGCAAGAATATGAGCTGAAATTAAATCAGCAAGTGTTGCTGCAAGGCAGGAATAACTATGTACACGTCCACCATTTGCACGTAAAAGCAAACGCAGATGGAGCGTATGAGGCACAGCAAACATGCAATGAGCGGCCGTCCACAGACTAAATAGAACATGCAAGATAGAGAAGAGAAGCTGGCCTTCACTGGATTGTATCATGACATGGATTCTATTGAGGAATGCTGTTCACAATGTTGACTCGTAATAATGACAATCCACCAAACTCGTAATTTCATGCAATACACTGAAACTTGATTGTTACAATGTTTCTTTACATTTTTAACACCTAAAATCCACGACAAACACTATAAACTCTTGTGAAAAGATAGGGCCATTGGTTCTCTCCAGAAAAATCAAGGGTTTTCAAGGACCCTTTAAAAATTCCAGGACTTTCCAGGCCTTGAAATTGACACTTCTAAATTCAAGGGTTTTCAAGGTTTTCAAGGACCTGTGCGAACCCTGAGCACGCTTGCATGACCGCTGTGGTGGCAGCCGTGGAGGCAGCCTCGCAGCGGCACCACCGACACATGGTGACTCAAGTCGCGGCTTTGGCTTGGGCTACGCTAGCCCACTACCGCTGAACAGCGCGCGTGCGTTTGTTGTTTGTGTGCGGCGATTGGCATGTTTGCTCTCAGTAAAATGCCTTCGCCAGCCCAAAAGTGGAGGTTTTTATCGCTACGAGATAATGCAGCCATCGTCGCCCAAGTCAGTGGCCCAAGTGGAGGAAGGGAGTATAAAGGGAGGATAGCGCCGACGAATTTGGAAACGCCTGCAGCTAGCTCAACCATTTTGAAAAGCAAGGATCCCACCAGTTCTCAACAGCGCACGTGTGCAAGACAAAACAGTGACGGATGTGGCCTTTCTGGATGTCAACAAAGCGGTGCTCACTTAGTTTTCTAAACAGTACTGGTGCAACGAGGTGCCACTCTGTCTAGCAAAGTTTGTAAACAGAAGAAGCTGGGCTTCGCTTGCATGATCGGACATACTCGGTGCCGAGGGCCAGGGCAAAAAATGTGCAGAGAAGGTGAACCCATGGAATGTTTTGGATTCGTTTGACACAACCTCGTTGTTCTTGGGTGCGGACGACGACTAGCAATGAACCACTTGTACAGTGAGAGCTGAACTGTGACGTTGGCTGCAAGGTAAGGCTCACGAAGTAATATAACCGACTTCGGGAAATACATTTTTGGTTTGTGGCCAATTTTCCGGTCATTTGTTTCATTCTCGCAGCAACGAAATTCCCACAAAAGCAAATTTTCTGGCTTTCCCCGGCGGCTTCGTTATTGCAGGGTTCGACTGTACACGATTCATCAGCAGCCTAGAGACCCATACTTATTGCATCGCCTCCTGTATTTTTACAATGCCAAACGCATCAGCCCGGACCGGCCAACCAAGCCCTTTCCTACTCAGGCCACTCTCCCCTAATCGATAGCCTTCCCAGCGCTTTAGTCACGTGAATGGTTCATTTTGGGGCGACGCGTGGTGGAAAGCTGCAACGTTGGCAAAATGTGCTCCGCCGCGGCTCTGAGTTTTTCAACGCTGGTGCAAGTGTCATTACCTGGCAATCTCAAACACTGGTTGCCTTGGCAACCAGGCACAAGCCTTTTTCGAATTCAGATAAGGTTGTGTGATCCCGGTTCAGATCAGGGCCCCACCTTGCGACATGTGGGCACTGCAGGCGTACCACTCACTCGCATTGGGAAGCACGCAATCCGTTTGGCTTTGTAAAATACACGAGGCTATGCTTATTGCTTATGGTTTTCTGTTTCTAAAAGCAAACACTCGTTGCTCATGTGCACGGAGGAATAGTGTAGGGGCAAAGTCATGAAATAGAATTGGAACGAAGTCAAACCTGGGTAAATCCACTTGCGTGGCTGGAGTTGTCCGTGCTGGCAGGTGCGGTACAGCTCGCTGTGCCCGTCATGAATGTCCTGCACATGATTGAGCATGGACAGCCACACAGCAACGGCCAGCTCGCCATCACCTGCACCCACCACTACGGCATGGTACATGTGCAACACAACGGAGTGCGACCACAAGGCTATGGTCTCACAGCCCCTGACTTTTGCAGCTGCCGCAAGCTTCTTCTTCAACCCTGGAAAACAGAAAAAAATGTGGTTGTTTCCTCTTCCATAGGAACCAGTAAAACATGAAAGTGAAATGTGCATTCACAGGACCAGCTGAATGTTCACTGTGCATCAATATGAACTTGCACGTTGCTATTTGTATTTCGTCAGAATGGCACCGTTAGACGCGCCGGAGCGTTGCATAAATCCGACTGAAACCACAGGTGCTCGCAAATCGTCCTTGCGAAGGAAAACAAACGGGTTGTCAGCGAATCGTTTGTTGAACACACGGTCCGCTGCAGTGAAAGGAGCAAAGAAGCAGCGGACTGGGTGACGAGCGCGACATGCGCAAGTCGGCTTCTCCGCAGCTTACAATGCGCGTCCCCCGTACACGTAGGCGCTGGCATCCAGCCACCAACTGTCGGCGCTCATTAGTGTCATGATGCAGCACCCATGGTCTCCACAATCTGCTGCCGGCGCCGCGCTGGCGCGGCGCAGGCAGCAGATTGCAGAGGCCACGCAGCACCCTATGAAAGGAAGGCTATAAGGTGCGTTTGTCGTCCCATTCACGCGTCTGTTCGTAGTGCAGTCGGAAGAGCACCGCGTACCTCCCGTAACGGCCAGAGAGTCGTGGGATTGAAACCGGGCGCCGCCGCATCAATGCCACTTTTTCTGGAGACGCCACTACCGTGACGGATACCACGTCACCAAAATCTTTGTGTAGCCGGGCATAAAACACTTTCGTGTTAAAATTACAAGGTTTTCATGTTTGAGATGGTGTTTCATCTCCTAAAATTTTAGCCTGCATTATTCCTAGCTGGCCTTTTCCAGAGCAAAGATGCTGAGCAAGAGTTAGGCATGAATTCTGCTTAGATGAACAGCCTTTTCTCTGTTGATAAAAAAAAAAGCTGTTACCAAAGGCTGCCCAACCGCTGTACCAGCCTACACCATTTTAAACCACAAGAACAGCAGTGAAACCAACCTTTGGCGACGTGCCATGCGTCAAAAAGATGGTCAACATCAGGCTGCTCCGTCCGGAAATACTTCCGTACTTGGGGATGCCGGTCAGTCACTACCTCAGTGACAACAACACCATGGTCAGTGAGCTCTTTCAGAGCCCTCTTGAGTCCCTCGAGCTCCATGTGGTTGCTTGATGGCACCTCCGTACTCTGTGGAATGTTACCAATGTAACACATGAAGGCAAGACAGGCACAACATCAACATATTGTCACACACCCCTAACCTCTCAAAAAAGCACTGATCTCTTATTTTTTGCCATTTCAAAGCAAATAAGAACATTCTCTTAGACATTGGCACCTCAAATGTTTCTGGTCACTGCCAACCTGCAATAAACACTGACAATAAACACTGAAAATAAACCTGCAATAAAGACGGAAAGGGTGGGCCTTATTCACCACGAAGCCCGTTTTTTTCTATTGCTTCTAAAGTGCCCGCAGCAAGGGCTACAGCTTGTATTGTGCGTTACATAGAGCTCTCAAACTGCGAAACGTTACTGTGAGAGAAGCACAGTAATACCTCGTTAACTTGAACTCGGATATCTCGAAAAATCGGCTAAGTCGAAATTTTCCGAGGCACCGAACCATTTCCTATACGTCCCATGTATTCGTAGCCCTTTATTTCGAAGTATTTTTGGGTCAAACTGCGGATATCTCGAAATCTTTACTGAGAGGGGAACGAAAATTTCGCCGCCGCCGACCGTTTCACAAGATTCGTACGATGCTGCCGCGCATAAGTCCCTCGATTTCTTTCTGGTTTAGCCACGCCTATCACAAAGCCGATGTTTTCCCCAAGCGTGAAGTCTGAGCCTAGAGGCATATGAACTTCGTCACGCAACCCTGCGGCACGTCATGTGACGGTAGAGACATGCGCAAAGGTACAGCAGTATGCGCGCGTGACTGGAGAACTTATGGACGCCGAAATCGTTGAAATAGCCGCAAAAGGAGGGGACGGCGAAGACGGGGGGACGATGACGACAAACCTCCTCGAGAGGTGCCGACATCTGCCGAAAAGGGGAATTTGCTGCGCTTGCTGTGAAATAAGGTGGAGTGCAGCGGCGGGGAAGATCGGCTGATGATATGCGTCAGGCAGCTAGAAAATTTCTTACTAGGCCCAAGTGCGACCGCAAAGCAGACCAGCATTACGCAGTTCTTTTATGCTAAGTAAAATTGCAGGGCTACAAAACCCAGCCCGTGATCGTCTCCTGTGTGTTCTTTTTCTCTTTAAAACCTTTATGAAAAGCAAAATTGGAAGCCGCTGGTGAAGAGCTGCTAAGTAGTGCCTTTTTTGCAAAGAACTCGACATTTCGTGGTAATTCGTGCAACTTTGCTTATCTCGAAAATCCGCTTATCTCAAAATATTTCCCGGTTTTTACTATTTCGAGTTAACGAGGTATTACTGTATTTTCACATATTCCACCATATGTTTTAAATGTCCCAATATTTCAAAACATTTCCAAGCCTGCTTTTCATCTCGTCATGCATTTTCTTAAAGGGACAGACAACCGATTTTTGTCGAGTATATATTCTCTATCCCAAATGAAAGGGCATCACTTGAAACACCTACACGAGAAACGGTTTTGCGGATAACACTCTAGAACTTTTTAAATCGAATTGTTTGATCTACGAGCCGTATGTGTCTTCCCAAAAAATCATGCTGGCAGCCTTGACATACAGTAGCGCGGCAACATACTTTTGTCTAAATGAGGGATGAAAAGCGATATTTAAAAACTTGTGCCCAGGTAAAAAAAAACAATCGCAGGTTGCTTGTTCCTTTGTGTGCGGTTTTTTTTTAATTCACCAGTCTATTTTGCACGAAGGCGCCATCTGTTGGGACGGACGATAGGCAGAATCTGGCTTCACATTGCGGAGGTCGGAAGTTCGATTCTCCCCAGACACGATCTTTTTTTTTTAAGCTGCTGTTGGTGTATTTGGAAACTGAAATCCAATATTTTGGCAGAACAAACGCCCCTGACTCAGGCAGAATCGTCAAAGCTCTTTCACTGGGTCGGTTTACTGAACGCTGCCGTTGATTCCGGGCACGGAGGCTCAGTTAGCAGCACCGAGAGCAACCCAGCGCAAGCGGGAGACGTGTCTGTAAAATTTTCAAAATAATGTTTCAAAACACATATACAATTTTAACTTGTTCAAATACTTGTGTTAGAAGGCTTTCAATAAGTGTATAAACGTTTCAGCAATTACAGTAGCTGCTAGGTTTGCAGGTCACGTGACAGGAACACATATTGTAGTGTCAAGTTGATTGATTGATTGTAGGGTTTAACGCGCCGACGCAACGCAGGCGATGAGGCACGCCGTAGTGGAGGGCTCCGAATTAATTTTGACCACCTGGGGATCTTTGACGTGCGCTGAAATCTCGTACACACGGGCGTTTTTGTTTTTCGCCTCCTTCAGAAAAGCGGCCGCCGCAGCCGGGAATCCAACCCGCGACCTCGTGCTCAGCAGCGCAACGCCTTAGCTACTGAGCCACCGCGGCGGGTTTGTAGTGTCAAGTTTCGACACTACGAACCACCACCCCTCCTATTTCAGAAAGTTTGGTGCCAAATTAAAATTATTTCCGCCAATTTGTTTAAACATTGCTTGTGGTTACCGGGCTATATAAAACGGTGGCTTTCATATGAGCTAGAGAACATATACAAGACAAAAATCGGTTGTCCGTCCCTTTAACCGCTTTCAAAAGTCCTGTGCCTTATCGGAAAAGGCACATCTGCTTTAACTGACTGCCTGCATCTTCTTGGCTAGCTGTGATGCTGTCATGCAAGACTAGTGTTTGGAGAGTGCACAGCTGTATACATCAAAAGACTTGGCATGCTGGATAGAAGCACCAGTAAGCCGATTCAGAAAAACTTGACCACCTGCCTCCACAAGCTTGACGTCAACAATCTTATTCAGGGTAGTGTCAAGCAGCGAGTAGGTTCCGAATTTAGCACAGTGTCCCGGCGAATCTGCCCGGCTGTCTCCTGCCAGCTTGGCCCCGGTTCCCGACGCCTTCATAGCCTCCAGAAGTGCCACCTGCTGCTTTTTCCAAACCTGGATTGACAAAGCAGCACTCCATTAAAGAATGCCGCACATTTGCAACAGGTTAAAAACAGAATGGTTGCAGTTATGAGTTCACGAAATGGCTACGACTGCACCTTGACCTCATTACCTGGTCTACAGCCGGAAGGAGGTATAGAGCCTGCAGGCGATGAAACGTCCTCTCGCAGAAGCAACATATTCCAGCATTCTGGAGGAATCGTATGATCTGCATGGGGCTGCAGCCAGTAAACACTATGGCTGCAGCCAGCTCCACATTCCCCATGGCGTATTTGGCCTGCATCGGCTGGCTACGCCACTCCTTCACACCACAATGGCACATGGTGCGAACAATGGCAAGAGAGCCAAGTGTCTGAAAAGAGATATCCACAACTCTTTTGCATCAGGGAAATCAAAGGAGTACTGACATAAAATTTCAAAGCCGAGACAATTAGGTAAAAAGCTTCCTTGGTATATGGAGATGTCTCCCAGCAACTTTCCACAGTAACCATTCAGTACAACATATTTAAATCCATTTTCATCAGCGTACACGAGAAAGCTCAGAACCGATGCCTTTTCACAGTTGGCATCAGCATGACGCCATCTGCTCATCCTGCTCCCACAGTGCGGAGGCGAATGATGCAATGGAAGTTCTTTTAAACATGCACACTTATGACTTTATTGCAGACGTCACGAAAACACACGATTTGGCGGAAGAATCAAAATTTAGACCTAGATCAATTTTCTCAGTGAATACGGCATTGTTTGCTGCTGGACAAGCACTGGGGGCACTACAAAACACGAAATTTTTTTAATAAAACAAACTTGTATTTTATCTGCACGGTCCCTTAACGTACCCCTGACTACGCATCGTGACGAGGACGAGACAAAGGTTAACGATTGACAACAAATGATCCGTGACTTTCACCTACACTGTATATTTCTGATTACACGAGCTAGTCAAGAATGCTAGAATATTAACGCATGAGCTTTATGAACCGTTTCACATGTCTATTTACGGACCAAAAGTTCGCATTAATCAGTTGCAATCGCGAGATGAAGGCACAACCTCTGTGTGCAGAATGTGTTTGTTGGCATTTTTCTTCTCTGTTCTGAGGCTGTCAGGGATGTGTGGAGTGGAATCTTGCCAGACATGTTCACTATGTTATGTTCGAAGTGTATATGTGCATATATGTTTCCATTAGGTTTTTCTCCTAAAAAAAGGAAAATCCTTACGCTTGGAAAAGTAATTTCAGCCCGAAACCGGAACACTCAACTAACCTGCAACCCGCAGATGAAAAAGTTTGACTCTGGCAAGCATGTTTTGCAGCTTTTGTCATTTTGGAAAATAAAACACCCTGCCCCGCAAGTGGCATTGCAACTTCCAATTCGTAGTCAAAGTTGTCACATGCTCTGTGGTCAATGAAATAACAACCCGCCCCGCTTGCATGTTCGGATGCAGAACATTTCCCCTCGCCATGCTGCTGGCATGCGTTCGACAGTGAGTTCAAAATCAAAAGTATTTCTGACCGCTCCTTTCCAACACGCCGCATATTACCTAGACTGGCAAAGACGTGCAAACAAAACCATGATGAAAACTGAACTGGCTGCGTAATACAACCAACAGCACTTTTCGTCAGCAACCTAGTCTGCCAGTCTGAGCCCACTTATACCCATGATGTCCACCGTGGAACACGTTCGCTACACCACATTCCTCTTTTATTATTGCTGTATGAAACTCTGGCATTCCAGACTGTTGGGTTTCTCTCTCTCCCTTTCTCTCTCTCACACACACATACACACACCTAGTGCCCAGCAATATTGCAAGGGCATGTTAGAAAAAAAACCTTCCTGAAGCTGTCTCTTACCGTCAAGCTTGGAACTGTGCGAAACCCACAGTGCTTGCACGAGGTGAAGAGCTGTATGAGGCAGTCTTCATACACCACAAATTTTCTTGCGGATTGGCGGCTGTCAGGGATGGCACTGAAAAACCGCAGAAAATAAAGCAAAGTAAAAGAAATTGTACATCTTACACATACATATATATTGTTATCCTTGAAGGGTTTGTAAGCTTTGTCAAACATACAGCACTTGTATACACTATGCGCACAAAAGCATAACAAATTTATTAGACACTGTAGGCAACGAGCAAGTTGGTTTCAAATGAAAGTCTGCCCTTTCCATAGCAAGTTTAGCATTGATTCAGTGCCAAAAGATGCCTCAATTGCTAATGAAACAACGCCTTTCCTTTTCCAATTCCCCTCTCAGCAATTCCATGACGCAAACAGTGGCTCCTGCAGCTGTTGTTGACGTGATGATACACCGGAAGCAGGTGCGGCAGCAGTGGTGTATAGGGACCAGGCGGCCGTTGTATGGCACCACCGTCGCTTCAGCGAACAGCGCCGCCCGTGGCGAACCGCTCGTCAGTGGAATGCCGGTGGCGTTTAGCGCAGCGTAGTTGTGCATGGCTTTCTGTCGTTTTTCTGCGGAGCGGCTTGCAAAGCGTATGTAACCCCACGTGCGCTTTTCAGATCGGTAAATCTTGGGCGTGGATGTGATGTTTACGAGGCGCCCATACTCAGTATTTACAAATAGCAGACGACGCTCAATGCGCCAAGCTGGAAGTCAAGCTGGAAGTGAAAGTTCGTTGCTTCATGCAATTTTTCCATGCCTGCATGCAGTTTCGCGTATCGAGGAGTATATTGCAGCTAAATGCTCCCACAAAGCCGGTGTGTGCAACCGATCTAGGAATACTGCAGCGCTGGCCTCTGGCAGTTGATGACGAAACAGCGTCGACGTCGTGCACAAGCAAAAGACAAAGTTGGGGGGTGTCTTGTAAGATTTACCTCAAAAGAGAAATTGTGATGGACGACGCTTCCGTAACTTCATTGCCTACGGCTGAAACGTGTTTAATTTCACAGAAATGCTCTTATTACAGTCATCGGGAATCGTTGATAGAATAAATACCGCATGATAGTAGAACGTTATTGCTTGTCATGGAGAATCATTAGTTTACAAGAATTTCAATGGTTGCTGGCTAGTTGGTAAATGGCTAGATGATTTTGCTGTTTAGTTTTGAACTTCCATGCCCCCCTCTCCAAATCTAAACTTTTTCCAGCGTATCGGAAATGTGTCTGTTGCTGGAGGACTCTGGCTGATGCACCCATATTTGAGGCAACTAATTGCGCGTTTTTGGTGTCTTCACCAGGCATTACACGATTTTTTTAGGTACTCTGTAAAGAATACTTAAGCATTAAAAAACACCGGCTGACGTTAACACTGCCACATTTTTTAACTATCGGTGCCAGCCTTTATTCTACGCAGGTGGTAAAACGGGAAGGGGAGGAGGGATGGGTTGTAGTTTGGGCTGTTGAGTTGGTGAATAACTTTGGCTCTTGATAAAATGACCACCACAAATGTGGGATTTCCACTTCGGCTTTCAGGCTCCCATGCTGTCACAGTGTCGCTTACCAAAAGCGAAGGCACAAAGCTCACGGTCACAGAAAGTGTAAACTGCCGCAACATTTCTACGGCTACACGGTAATCCATCTCATATGCAGGTGCCTTTCTCTTCAAAGCACACGTATCGAGGTATCCCAGCGCTAAGGCTGGCGTGGGTACCGTAGTCATTGAAACCAGTGAAGATAATTTAAAGTGGTAGAAATGAATGCTAATATTGCTAATAGTTTTATTCCTACTCAGATAGCGCGGAGCCAGGCGCAGAGCGCTGCAAAAAGCGCTCGTGTCAATGTAGCCCACTCCCAACCTTCCAAGCATCCAACAAGTTTGCGTAGCCGTTAGTGTATTTAAGGAGAAAATAATACTAATAATAGTTGTTTTATGTGTACTCAGAACGGGTGGAGCCAAGCGCAGATCGCTGCAAAAAGCGCTCATGCCATTGCAGCCGATACCCAACTTTAGAAGCGTCCGACAAGTTTACGTAGTGATTACTTCATCTAAGAACCCAACACATCTGGCTAGACTTCGTTTCATCACACATGTCGGCTTACAACGCCACCAAAACATTCAAAGCACCAAAGCAAACATGACAAAAACAATGGGAGGCGGTGCAGTCCAATGCACCGGCTCAGTCCACTGACGAGGGAAGTGCAGAGTGGTGGTGCCACCCGTCCAGCTGCCCGGTCCCTATAGCACACTATAATGCTACCACGTACCAAGCAGTTTGGTCAGTTTCGGTCAAATCAGTCATGCATTCTCCAACTGGCACATCCTTTGCTGCTCAGGACCACTATGCAAAATGTTCTTTCATGGGACCCGTGATCAGTAGTGATGATTGGTGGAAGAAAAACATATTGTCCTTTTAGGGCGGGCGACTGTTGGTGTTATTGTCTCCTCACATAGTGGTACCGCCGTAAGTGTGGACAAGTAGTGCCATCAAGTGGCAGCCAGGGGAGCCGGTGCATACGCTTGAAAATACTGTACTTAGCCGAAAGAAGCATTCACAGTATTTTTAGCAGCGCAGGCAAACCACACAGAGGGTCACAATGAAGGTAGCAATGCACAGAGGCAATGTACAGCGGCTGCACAATTATCTGGGCGAGTGTTGCACCAAAACAAACTAACTGCTTGGCATTTAGGGTCCCCCACGATCTATTGGCTGGGCTCTTATGATAGTGGTTTTTGCCTTCTTTTTTGTTTTCTTCGACAATCAAACGTTACCCTAAAAAAACATCCAGGTGAAGGCGTATTGTCAAAATATCAGTCCCATAGTCTTAACCCCTTCTAGTGGAAGTTGCGCAGTGTGGCCACTAGCGGTGATGCCTGTCTTCACTTTTTCACTATTTTCTATGTTATTTAACAAAATCTATGTGTAAGAGCGATATATCAGTGTTTTTGAATTGTAGTTTTTCTTCAGTGTCCCTTCAAGTGTGCACTCACCTGGCTGAGCTGTCCGAAATAGGTGCTTCGAAAGTGGAATCACACGGGTCATCTTCAAATGCAAAAGATGGCTCAGATGGCACCGGTGATGAGCACTGTTCCCGTAGTTCCTTCATGAGGACAAGCTCCGGGATGCCTATTTCAGTCTGGCATGCTGAAAATAAAACAAAGTCATCATAACACATTGACTTAATGCACATTTGTGTGTGATGTCAGGTTTTCAGCACTAATGTTGACGGTAGTTATTACACATGCTGTGCTTTAGGAAATGTGATGATCACAATGTATTTGAGAGAGCAGTGGTTCACAAGTGATGAACTGTCATTACCACAGTGAATGCAACAATAACCTCGCAGTCTATCATACAGCCAAAGTAATGCAACATAAGTGTAGCCTTTGCAGGTGGGCTCAACCAAAAATGGAAAACATCAAAGCAGAGCAACACACAGTGGTTTCACAGAAAAGCTGCATTACACACTTTTGCTGTCAGATAAGGTGTCTACAATCTGCATTACCTATCTAGCTGAAACGAAATTCCAGCATTCAGATCTCTGAGTTGCTATCCGTAAGGATGGACCACTGGCATTAATAAACCAACCACTTCTGTCAAAAACTTGCTTGCTATTTGTGAGATGGTACGTACCGACTTCCCTCGTCGTGCGCGTTGCCTGAACACGAACGCTCCTGATCTGGGGCTTCAGTGTTGCTTGAGTCGCTGTGGACCGAGTTTGGGCATCAGAATTTGCCCTTCCTGATGGCACGTGCACAGGCAAGCAAGTAGCAGCTCCCAAAGAAACATCTGCGCCTGGAAATAAAAAAAAAACGAGTAATGAGCCCGGATACCTGGATTATCTGATATCTCAGGTCCCATATGTACTCGTACGGCCAACGCCGCAATTACAGAAAAGTGAAATACTTAATTGCTTTGTGACATTCGCAGAACAGTTCATTTTTAGTACCCTCTTGGATTTGCTACAAAACAGTCTTCATTCCCAAGTGAATGCTGTCAAGTTCGCTTCACAGCACTCATGCTCAGCTAGCTAGCTAATACGAGCGTACTGTTGGCATGAACATCTGCGTATGCGCTAAAAATTGGTAACCGGTGGGCCACTTGTTGCAATGGCCACTTTATTTTGGCACTCGATAAATGCCGCCACTCGGGCTAAAAAAGCATCACTATACTGTTAGCGTAGTTCCCTGGAACCCAAAGCCAACGAAGCATTAAACTTAATGACGAAGTGGCAACGCTAAATTCGCCTAACAGCACGTCGAATCGTGGTAGGAGAAAACCATTATTTACTTTTGCTCACCGCAGCGCGAGAAGCAACAGCTCCTGCACAGCCTACGCTGCCTCGTATGCTGTGTGAGCGATTGACCAAGCCCATACAAACAGCGCCGTGAGAGCGCACATACCTGAGCTCGTAGAACAGGACGCCGTAGGTACTTCGTAGCTTGTACTGTACTGCACGTCTTCAGAAGCATCTGAATGAGCAGGCGCAGAATCTGCGCTGGTGGATGCCTGCGGAGTTTCGGCAGGCGCCTCGTAGGCGTCGTGAAATCCCCCAACCTCGAGGCGACGTTGTTTTGGAGATGTTGCTTCACTCCCCGACGTGGTGCCACTCGGCGATGCGGAGATTGTCGGCAAGGCCCCATGTTCGAGTATGCGCAACGCCTGCGGGCTGTACTGGCTCAGGAATGTTTGGTTATGAACGTAGCAGCTCGGTGCAAAATGCAGCGAGCACAGCAGACTTTGCCGATGCGGCGTCCAGCTGTTTCCGCGTCCGCTCCTACGGACGAACTCAGTCCACCCCAGTCGCTGTTGCGGGTCGGGAGGAAAGCGGTGAAGAGTTATGCCTTGCTTCGATTTCGTTTGGCAGTCGCTGGCCGCGCAGTATCTCGACATTGCAGAGGCACAACTTCAGGCAGAACTGGGCGTCAGAGGAGACTGCAGCACAATTCCAGCAGTCACTTTCGTAACGACGCACAAAGCGCAGTGAGCAGCGGCCAAAAGAGTCGTGCGCGCCACAGAACAGGGAGGATTGCGCGCCGAGCAGCTACACGCAGGGCATGGGCTACGTCACAGCCTCCGTGACGTCGACAGTTTTGAGGTCTGTATTACATGACATCATGCTGATGCCGATTCCTTTAGGCTGGCCGTTTTGAGTTTTTTCATGAGGGCAAAGTTTAAAATTCATTTAAAATATGTTATACTCAACAGTTACTGTCGAAACTTGCTGGGAGATATCTCCACATACAGAGGAAGCTATTTACATAGTTATCTCAGCTTTGAAATTTCGTGTCAGTACTCCTTTAACGGCAGAGCTGTTTAAGCCAAGCCTTAACCATCTGTCGCACCAAAAAAACCTCGCGGAGCGATTACGTCACCTCGCGTTGCCTAACAACCCCTGGCGCCGCTGTGCCTAGCTTCGCGCTCGCTTTGCTAGCCTACGCATGGCTCTGCCGAGCATCACTGGCGCCCATCTAGTCGTGACGTCATTGAACAACACATGGTATAAAGGATCGTGTAGAGCGGTGTCATCCAGGGTTGCGCCGTGTAATGATCTCGCAAAATATATACGCCTCGAGCGCGGCCTGTAGGGGCGCCATTGAAATCCCCCTAGCGGCCCGTTTCGAAAGCAGGCGCGCGAGTCCCCGGCCCGCTCCCCCCTGTCGCCGTTGCTTTTGGGGCTCGTTCAAGACAGCGATTTACCGTTTTTCCGCGTTCGAAATACCGAATAACGTGGAGCAGGCACTCTGTTTGCAAGCGTGGCGTGTTCACGGGAGTATAAACGTTTATGACGCGATCTTAGTGAGATGTATATGAGCGCCGGGCGTGTGTCACAGGCCGGCGTCCCGAGCCACCATTTGCATGCAGCTGATTGCAATTCCGCTGCCCTGAAATTTAGTGGCAGTGTCTCCGTAAGCAGTGTTTCCTCCGATGGTCATGTAGCGGCCATACACACTATGATGTAAATCGACTTTGTGCACTTAGAAAATCCAGCGGAGCACTCATACCTGACAGCACGCAAGTTACGCCTGCTAATATCACAAATCAGATATTGATCAGTACCATGAACAAGCCAATGCGGCATAAATTTCACAAACATTGTACCAAAGAAGTACGATGGATAATGCAAAATTACACATCCGGAGTCAGCACACGACGACAAATTTAATGCTGTGTCGTCTTGTCCCGAGGTGAGCGCTCGCAAAGATTCATCTGTTACATTTATCCTCCGCAGAAGCGCGAAGATGGGCTTATAGAGTAATCCGCGTCCATGACCAAACTCTTCTTCGAAACATCGTCATATGACACAGGGAGACTGCAGAATCTAGCATAAACCGAAATCAGAGACTCTTATCAGTAGAGACCGGAAGTTTAGGCACTAAAAAAACGGGTTTTAGGCGCCTATTGAAGGCGCTCAAAATTGAAATTTAGGCATATATAGGCACTAAGTACTACCATATAGGCATATATAGGCTCGAATAATATTTACTCAGGCGGCGTATTTCAGTGCAATTTTTCGGTTTAGAGTAAACACAGGCTACAAACATCGGTATTTTGAAAATGCAATTTTATTTTCTTCATAAAACACTCAAGGGTGACGATTTCAAGATATCTAGGGTGACGCAACACTGTGCGAAAGGCTGTGGAAGCAGTGGCAAACAAGCACCATCTCCAGGTTTTCGGGCTTGAAGTTGTGCCTTCTGTCAGTCAATATCGTCTTGTACGCAGAGAAAGAACGCTCCACATCCACTGAGGTTAGCGGAGCGTACTTGTACTTTGGCACGTTGGATGTTTTGATTCCATCTGGAATCGCGGTATGTCCGCCGCTCAAAACCTCAGACAGTTCCGTCAGCGTCGAAAATCCGGGATTTCTGTCCAACACAGACTTAAGCTTCTCTATAGCTCTGTCAGCAACCGGTCCCCTGGGAGCACTAGCGAACCTTTCCTGTGCGTCCAAAATCAGCTGAATATTTTCAGTCAGCGTTGTGCCCGAACTTTCAAGTTTCTGTATTGTTGTTGCCAAGAACGTGAAATGGACACACAAATAGGCCAAGTCACATGCAAGTGTAACATCATGTAGAACCTTCTGGGCCCTTCTCACGGCGACACTCTCATCTTCAGCAAAGCTGCTTACAACAGCCTTGACACCGTTTAAGTGTTGGTTGTAGTATTCCACTGCCGTCAGCCAAGTTCCCCAGCGGGTAACAACAGGCTCCGGTGGAAGAGGTACACCCGGCAGCTGCTCCCTGAAAGCACGAACGCGGGAAGGAGCCTTGAGGAACACCGCCTTCCCTACAGCTATCAGTTCGTTGACCGAACTGAACGACTTTCGTAGCTCTTCACACACCCGATGAATCCCGTGAGCAAGACAAGTGACGTGCAATAGTTCTGGGTAAAAAACCTTGAGAAGTGCACCAGCCTTAAGCATATAAGCTGCTGCATCTGTGTAGAGCAGCAGTACTCGGTCGTCGTGGGCTCCGGAGGGGTACAGAAGCTTCAATGACGAGTTCACGAAGCGGGCGATGGTCTCTCCGCTAGTTTTTCTAGCTCTTTTGAGCAAACCAGGAAGGGTGTTGTTTTCTCTTCTGCGTCAAGCTTTCCGACTACAAAGTGACCGAGTACTCGTCCGGTGACATCTGTCGTCTCGTCCACAGAAATCCAAATGTGGAATTCACCGATTTCTCTTCTAATTTCTTGTAGCGTCTTCTCGTACAGTGGTCGCAGGTACTCCTTGCGAAGAGTCGACTCTGATGGTACCTTTTGTTTGCAGTACTTTTGCAAGAAATTCTTGAAAGTCTTGTTTTCGATTTTCGCCCAAGGGATGTTAGCAGCGACTAATGCTTCGCACAGGTCAGCGCTGAATTCACTTTTTTTTCCTTGAGCAATACTTTCAGCCAGGAACGATTGTCTTGATGTCGACGGCTGGTTGCGCAGAGCATTGGCTTGATGCAGTGCTGTTCTTTCATGCTGCTGCAAGTGGAACTTTTTTTCACAGGGTACCTGCGCGAAGAAAACAGTAACGAAAACTAAGATATTGCGTAAGGCACGTGAAACGTTGCTAGTGTACTTTTGCTTTTAGTCATGTAGAGTTGTAAACCTGACAATAGCTCAAGGAATGGCGAAGTTGGCCAGCTGCGCAATAGCAGGTAACCGTTTTTAAAATCATGATGCTTATACAACAATCCGACCAACACTGCGCCGGAAATTTTCAATAAGGAAGCCAGTTCCCGAATTAGGTTGCAAACATTGCACAACAATGAATAGCAGTTACCGTAAAAAGTTCTTAAAACGCACATTATTGGCAAGTTCTGAGCATTCAGAATAAATTTAGCGTAAGCACTGTTGGAGGCGTCACGTTTACGGTTGGTCCAGTGTTCACGTCAAGTGCATGATATCGTTAATTAAGATCAAGAGGAAAGTATTGTATTCTCACATGCTTTCCGCAGGGTTGGCAGAATACTGTTTCTCCGTCGACGGTGTAGCACTGCGATCCACTGGTCCATTGCCGGATAAGGACACTTTTCGGCGTCTTAATCTTCGGCATTCGTCGGCAGGCTTCGGACGGATTACGGAGAGAGCAGAAACGCCAACTACGCTGACGTGCTGGCTGTAGTGATAGGGTCAATAGGTTTTCTCTTAATCTTGCCACAAGCTAGCCTCGCGCTGCCTCTCTAGGGCACGCTCTAGCCTCGCCCGCGTGCAATCTGCGCTGCAATATTCTCGACACCAAACAAATCCGACCTTTTTTTTGGGGGGGGGGGGGAGGGATTCGCGAGCAATTTGTAATTGTTTTGCATTGTTTAGAAAGGCTTTTCGAAATCCCGTCCGAGGTAAATAAGTGGGAAAGGGTTCAGATTTATTTGCAATTTTTTAAGCAGAAGGAAAGGCGTGAAAGTCAATGTTGCGCATCTTGCCGAGAGAGTAGCTGTGCTTTCCCGCAGTACCGTCCTGGCCTTGAGAGGTAGGGCTTCCATTGGCCGGCTCCCTCGCAGGCTGGCGCTTGCGCGCTATCGTTGGGGGCGCTAGCAGACGACGCGCCGACGGAACCCGCAAGAATCTTTTTATGCCGCTAGCATTCAATAAAAACCCTTAAAAATGCTAAATACAACGTTTTCAATTGCTCTCTTGTTTTCTTCCAAACAAGCCAGTGCGAACCCATTTCCAACGCCAGCGCGCCTCGTCATTTTCATTACTTCATACCCCCATTCACAAACATACTGTTTTCTATACTCGCTGCACGCCGACTGGTTGGGGGACAACGCGTACTCTTTATTTTCACCTTGCATGCCTTGCAGACTAAATTCGACGAGACCATTCCTCAAAACACGTGTTCTCCTGTCTGTGACAAAACAATTTATGCCACTGTTAGCACTGTATTATTGCGCGAACAATATATAGGGCATTTCGGGTAATATTTCCGTCGCTACGCGTCACTCTGTCAAACAGCCAGCGACATAAACCCAAAAACGGTAAAGTGAGATAGCGCTTAGAGATCGCCGGCTGCGTGAGTGACGAGAGCGACGGTGCTAAGAATACTTTAACAGGAGTGCGACTGAGCGGCAGCTGCCTCTGCAGACGTGCCCGTCAGTCACGGGGAGTCTCGGCGGGTCTCTGTGACTCCTGCCACTGATTGCCCGCGTTGTATAATTATCGAGCACGCAGCCAGTTTAGGGTGGCAAACGAGGAAGAAATGAAAAATACTGCGGCTAATGGCGATACTGGCAGACTACAAAAGGAAAGACAGGCAGCCAAAGCCGCTGCTAGAGCGAGAAAACGAGACCGCTGAGATTATTAGAACGCTAAGCATGGTTGGCATAGTGTAGGAAGAAGATTATGATATTTTTGTGGTTATACGCTTTACTGAGTGGGGTGAAAGAAACTCTGCGTGGCGGATGTCTGAAGAGAAAGGAATGAGCATCGGGCGAGGCCTCAAGTTAGCAATGGAGAGAGACAAGATGCTCATGCATTCCCATCAGTCCAACAATAGATTTCCTTTTTTTCCATCGAGATATACGACTGATTGAGGCAAAGTCTGTACTCGACAGCACAAAAAAGGCATTTATAGGCGCTTAAAAGCTTGTATAGGCACGAACCTCAAAATAGGCACGTATAGGCACAATCAACTATTGCTTAAAATGTTCCCCTTCCTTTAGTTCATGCTTATATGTTAAATAGGCTCGATACGGACTGGAATAAAAAATAGGCATTTTGCCTAAAGTTCCGGTCTCTACTTATCAGATACGACACTCTTCCAACGAGCCCGTGTGTACGAGATTTCAGCGCACGTTAAGGATCTCCAGGTGGTCAAAATTAATCCGGAGCCCTCCACTACGGCGTGCCTCATCGCCTCCGTTTCGTCGGCGCTTTAAACCCTGCAATCAATCAATCAACTCTTCCAACGACACCTCGTATCGCTTGTGAACTGCCTACCCTGTATTCTTCAAAAAATGCGTCCGCCGAATGATCCAGCCGTTCGTTGAAGGCGAAAAACAAACTAAAGTGAACACGCAGCTTGTGTGTGTGATTACTAAAACGTTCATTCGTTGATTTTCGCTCCGCATTTGTAAACAACGATAGTTGAAGCGTCCTCCTCCTCACCCCCCCCCCCCCCCCCCCGAATGTCTAGCGAAATAGCGCATTTCGCATCTAGGTGGTCTGGTGAATACTACCTTGCTCAAACAAACGTCTTTAGTATTTCACAGGCTGCACTCGGTTTTTTTTTTCATTCCCGTACGACTATTCTATTTATTCCTGACTTGCGGACCATTCATTTTCCCGTGGTTTCATTAACTTATATCTTGGTGCTTGCTATAAAGCTTCATTGGGCACATATTTCTTCACAGAGTGGAAGGGCACTAATTTTTTTATTGCCTTACTTTGACAATACAACAACAAAACACTACATTGATAAAACATTGACAACGCATGGCCTTCGAGTGTACTTAACATTTTCGCGTGGCTTATACTCCCATAAAAGGCACAAGTTTTTGTCAGCTATTGGGTTATCACATCCCCGAAACATATTTTGCTACGACGTACATATTCGAAGCAAAGCCGCATTTGTTGTCTGCGCTGCAAAACGAATCAACCTCTTACAGTGCCAATATCAGGTCTAAACGAGGCGACAATAAATAGAATTCACTTGTGCTGACGTGTTCGAAGGTGACAGCGGTGATATGCTGCTGCCGTCGCCGACGCCCGCAAGAGCGGCCAAGAAGCGCGCCGAACCGCCTCCCCGGGTAGCTCTTGTTGGCGTTAGAGCACTCTACCAAGACGCAGCTGTTTTTTTTTGAAGTGCCCTAAACGTGCAGTTTGCTTACAGACGTCACCATAACAAGTTGTTTAGTGCGCGGAAAGGCAAAGATAAGCGAAAGAGAACCAAAACACTGCATGCCACCTATCAGCCACGCAGCGCTAATCCCGCAAACGCCGCGGAGAAGCGGCGGCAGGCGGCGCAGCGATCGCGAATCTCGAGGCGTATAAAAAAGTTAGTAGTGGCTTAGCTCTGCTATGCCAGGATATACGTAGCGTGAGCTAAGGTTCAGCAATCCAGTCCAATCCAGTTCGGTCCAGTCCAGTCCAGTAAAGTCCAGTACAATCCAGTCTAGTCCAGTCCAGTCGAATTCAGTCTAATCCAGTCCAGTCCAGTCCAGTCCTGTCCAGTCACTGCTCCTCGCGCATGCTCAGCACGGCTCTTCACGAGCCACGCGAAACGGCTATCAAGCGGCTCCGGTGCAGCGTCAGACTTGGCTACTGCGCAATTGAGGCGTACACCTGGGCACGCGCCGGCGCCATTACGTCTGCCGCGGCTATGGCGCAACACAATGCAACACAATCCACTGTATTCCAATTCAATCCAATCCAATCCAAGCCAAGCCAAGCCAATCCAATTCAATCCAATGCCCCTCGCGCTTGCGCAGAACAGCCCTTCACGGCTCACGCGAAACTGCTCAACCTCGGCCAGTGTAGCTTACGTTACAAAAAAAAAAAAAAAAAAAACCGAGCGCACGACAGCGCGCTTTTCGTGAGGAGCGCCCGGTGTCGGCCGGTTCGACCTCCGAGAACACTCTGCCCAGCGTTTGTGGCGTGATCTCTCGCGTGCGCTTCTCCTTGCCAGTTCAATTGCGTTCGCGCCTGAAGTTGGCAGCACAGACCAGTTCGCGCTACAGACGCAGAGTTTGCGAAGCCGGTTTCGGTGGGTTGTGGCGCGCGCTAACGCGGTCCATTTGGGGAGAGATGTGAAAGCGTGCGGACAAAACGATCCGGGCCTGCCATTCATGGGGAACTTTCAGCGGCAAGTTAGAAAATCCATGTCAGGTGCAACATCCGGGTCTCCGACGAACGGAGAGGGGCCGCCAGCTCTGATTTTTCTCCAGCCTTGTACCACTAGTGCAAGCTGCGCCAATTTTTGGATGCGGAGTATTTAAGGACCGCACAATGTCCGTCCGCGTCCGTGCGCATAGCATTGTATACAATCGCAAGAAATCACGCAGGCACCGGCAGGATTCGAGCCTGTGTCTGGTAGACCAGACAGTGTGAGTCGTCTTACCCATTGGGCTGCGACCGTGAGTTAGTACCCGAGAGTCAAACGGCTTACTCCCTCGCCTGTAACGGTGCGGAGTACCTTAGGACTTCCCAACGTCCGTCTGCGTCCATCCGTGCGCACACCACCATCAAGCGAATGATCAAGCAAAATTCAATTTGAGCCGTTAGTTGCAGTTTCATTTGGGGAATAATCAAGATGCAACTCATGGCTCAAATCGAGTGGCAGTGGGGGCGCAAATCGGATGTCACTCGGGGCGCAAATTTGATGTCATTTCGAGTCCCCGTACTTCGCACCCTCGCCAACATCCACAGAGTGAAGATGCTGCCATTTTTGTTTTTGGCTGACGGATATCCTTTAAAGTTTCTCTGTCATTGTTTGTCGCGGGTTGTATTTAAATTCAGGAAAGAACTGAGCAGCAGAAAGAACTTAAAGGGACACTGAAGTGATATGTAAACATTGCGGGATTACTAGCGCAAATTGTAGTCCGGAGTCCCCAGGCCATGTTTCGACCACTTTAGGCGCGTTTACGCGATTTTATTTAGTAGAAAAACTAATTCGAAAACGCTGTCCTCCTCTCTTTACGCTCGCCCATTTTCTGTGGCGTTTTCGTGTGACGTCAGGAGGGGATGAGCTGGCAATTGGCTGCGCCACGGCTGCGCTACTGCACGGCTCCCCGGCCGACAGAGTCAGTCGGCCCAGCGTTTCGTCCGCCGGCCGCCGGCGGGTCGTCGCAATCAAGGAGGTTAAAAAAAATTGCTTGGTCGCAATTCGTTCGCTTAGTTGAAACGAAGCCAGGACACGTTTGTGAATGGAAGAATGTGCCTTTCTTTACTTGGTTTGTTTGTACACTGTATCTAACTCCAAGTCAAGGTCGCTTCACACAAGCGCTGCACATGCGACGCTTCGCTGACTGGTACGCCAGTAGGAAAATATAAGGCCTCTTGAAGGCGGGAGAAGAGTCAGCGAAGTCAATATAGGTACTAGGCAAATAAAATCAACTGATATTTTTACCGTACAGCGTAAAACTAGGGCGCGGGAAGCACTTTTTTGCGCTGGGCGAACAAGCACAGCGGTCAGCAGCACGACTACGCATCTGCGAACGCTTTTCCGTCTACGAAATGCAATTGCTAGACGTGAGCTACTGTGGAAACTCGGGCGACGCTTACTGCACGATCGCAGTACAACAAATAGTCACCTAAGCGGCTTGAAATGCCAAAACTAAATAAAAGTGTAAACCGGTTGTACAATATATACCCTATATTAGCAAGGCATTCGCGTCCCGGTCCGTAGCCTAGCAGTCTGGGGCGCTAGGAATTAGCCGCAAATATTTTGCGAGTCACGAGTTCGAATCCCCGCGGGTACGTGCTTTTTTTTTTGTAAGTTAACTTTTTTGTTTTCCGCCGATGTTTTCTATATTGAGTTCACCTTTTTTGGGGCCGCAACGTTCATGGCTACACGAACTAGTTCACAAAACGCGCGCAGGCTGGCAGTGGCGCGCTAGCGAGTTCTCGTTGGCGTGCTGTTGCCATAAGCACCGACTGCTTGCAGGCAGTGGGCACAGGCCAGAATGAACAGACCCTTGGCCTGGTGCGAACACGCTTTTTACGATACAGGCACGAGGGAGGCAAGCTCCAAATATGGGGGAAAAGCGCATGACATTTGGGCGTCTGCGGGTACGCGGAGGGCGTTCATGCACTGCGTAGGTCTCGGCTAGTGAATGCTACGACTACAAGCCGTCCTGGGAGGCTTATCTTGTGCATTTTACAGCCGACAACATGGCAGAAGCGCGGTACGATGATTACTGAGATATTGAGAATGCCCATCCAACAAAGCCATTGGTTATGTTTTACAGAACCGAAACCGAAACTTGTGTGATTGCTAACCTTGGGCATCGTCCAATCACGGCGCCCCTCCTCTCAACGTCACAGCCTTAGTTGGTGCGGCCGCCGCAAACCGCGCATGGTAGTTTTTCTTCTTTCGCGCTTTGTAAAATAATTACCGATTTGTCAACCGGATAAACGATGAAAAGTGTGCTAATTTGAGCCAGTCTACGCAGTGCAAGCAAAAACGGGAGCTTGACAAATTCACTTCAGTGTCCCTTTAAGCTCCCCTACGAAGAAGAAGAAGAAGAAGAAGAAGAAGAAGAAGAAAGAAAGAAAGGAAAGGAAAGGCCGGGAGGTTAACCAGGTGTAGAGCCCGATTTGCTACCCGGAACTGGGGGAATGGGGCTCAGGGAATAAAAGGGCGGGAGAAGAGGAAGAGATAGGAGTGGGGAAGTACGCACTCTAGTCCCGTTTCGGGCAAGATATGCCGCAACCCCACCCGGGACTGACGAGAGCGCAGGCAGTGCTCTTCCGGCAGTTGCAGACCAGATCGGTAATCACGCCGGCGCTCGCGCGTCACGTGTGCCCGGACATTTATGAAAGTGACGTGTGCAGTGTGTGCGCGAGTGCCAGAGCAGCTCTGACCCACATCCTATGGGACTGTTCTCGCTACCCAACGGAAGCGGCCGCGCCACAGGGGCGGCTGCCGGATCCGGACCTGACGGAGCAGCTGCAAGCCGTCCAGCAGCTCGAGGCGGCTCTCGCCAGGCAGAAGCGCGGGAGGCGCTGACGGAGGTCTCGAGGGGACATCCCCGAAGGCCCCTCGCGTGCCGAACCGGCGGACGCCTGCGGGGCAATGCTTCGAGGACGCCCTAGGCAGCGTTGAGAGACGGGCTGGCTCCGCGGAGCCTTTGCTCGTCCCTCCTGCAGGCGAACATTCAATAAAGTCTTTTCTCTCTCTCTCTCTCTCTCTCTCTCTCTCTCTCTCTCTCTCTCTCTCTCTCTCTCTCTCTCTCTCTCTCTCTCTCTCTCTCTCTCTCTCTCTATACACCATTTTCCTTGCTAGAGGTGGGCGCCGCCATTTGCTTTTTCTGACCGGACCGCTAGCGCCGTCTATGAAGCGACCGCCGAAACCTCCGCGCTGGGCTGTTAAGTGCTCCGTTCTTTCCGTGCGTCTGCTCGGTACCCGTGCATTACCGAGTGAACCGTAGTGGTTTGGCGTTAAGTTAGCGGTTGCAGTGCTTGTGTGTGTGTGTGTTCTGTTTTGTTTTCAGCATCTGCGTACGGATTTTAGGTCCTAATGTGCTGCCAGAGTGGAAAATGCCGACTCCGGCTGTTGCAAGCAGTAGTAGCAGTGTGGTTGTGGTGCCGCTGGTGCTCCGCCGTTCCGCGATGCAAACGTTCCGGTATGGCACCGACTGACATTGAAATCGATATCGGGGAGTAAATACGTGTTTTCAATGCCACCGTGCTTGTTATGTTCACCGATTAGTCATGTTTACGGAAGCGCGGACGTCGAATGCGGAGCGCGCACAGCATATGTGGGTCACGGTGATCCGTGCTCGCGATGGACTTTCGACGAGGCGATTGCTACGCTGTTGACATTGCAATGCAATATAATCTTTCTTAACTAGACTTATGAAGGTTACTGACAAAACGAAATTACCTGGGCGGAAAAATAACACGACCGCACAACCAGTCAACTTACTATTCGAAGGTTGAGCAGAAGGGTCAAAGTTCGGGCGAGTTAATATTGGTTGATCATGATCGTGATCATGATTGACCTAACTCTGCGCAGCGCATGTGGCCTGTCTCTCGGAGCCCACCTTTGTAAAACCGCTGCTTGCACCACAAATGCTTTACGCGAGCAGCAGTAACTGTTTTGTAATTGTAATACTTTAGATGCCGTGCCAACGCAAAAGGAGTAGAAGCTTTTCCTCTGACCGCGTTGTGAACAGGTTGAGCTATTTTCCAAATGCAGCGTTCACGCGTATCTCCAGCTGCGTTTCCACATTGGGCTGCCTGCTTATCCTGCTATCGACCAGCAGTGTGCGATGGAGAAAGTTATCTTTTCATATCGTTTGGCAGTGTAATGCGTTGGCCTGAAAAAAAGTAAACAAAACGCCGTGATTTTAAAGGTTAGATTAAATGAAAAGGGGATTGTTTAATGCCAATCGGCTGTAATGACAAACAATATATGGTATTTTAAATTGACTACAAGGAACCAGAAGTTATTGTAATGTTGTATTGTATCGGCGCTCGTGAAAGATCCCCAGGTAGTCAACATTAACCCGGAGCCCTCCACTGCGGCGCGCCTCATCACCCATGAAGCGTTGGGGCGTTAAACACCATAATGAATCAATTAATCAATCAACCAATCAATCAATGCTGTATTGTAAAAGATAAAGTTGCTTCTAACATTTCAGGGGGTTCCGTTCCCTGTCGCAGCATTGCGTGTAATAAATGGATTTTGCTCCGTCTGCTTGCCGTCCAAGTGCACCCAACAAACCCTGGAGTTGGTCGTTGGTACAAAGTCGTTGCGATTTATCAACGGCATCCACCGATATCTCAACTCGGTGTGCGTTGGGAAGCGATGCAGCAAAAACATGCCGCGACCGCAGTGCATTTTCTCCAGGCAGTGTCGTGCACATGCGTGCTGTCAGTGACTGTTTCTCGCTTTCTCTGGTTGTTCAATAACCCACCACCGCGCAGTGCTGGCCAAGCGACGTTTGCGCCTTGAACTGCATCGCAGCATTGACTAAAACAGTTGAAAGTTCCGCAAAAACTGAGCACACGGTGCGAAATACTCCTGAACTACGCAGCGGAGCACACCGCGCCGGGCGATTTTAACAGCCCAGCGCGCACAGGCAACGCTGGTCGGCCGCCGAGAGAACTGGTTTGAGAGTATTTTCCCCCTTTCCCGGCTGCTTATGGAAAATGGTGTATAGTCTTCCACGCAAGTTCGTTTCACTCAGGAAACGTAAAAGGGCTTTCGTCGCCTTCTGCGAGGTCGATGGTAAAGACCGATGACTTAGAATAGTTTCCACTGTAAATGGCCGATTGTCCAGTCGGCTGAGCGCGGTGGCAAGCACGCTCCTCTCCGACGAGTATTCAGGGCAGCGACACAGCACATGTTCTATAGTCTCTTCCGCCCCACAGGCGTCACGGTGGGCGTTGCTGGCCATCCGGATGAGGAAGGAGTAGGCTTTTGTGAAGGCCACTCCCAACCACAGTCTTCTAGGCACTCGTAGGCGAGCTGGGACAGGCCATGATAGCGATCGCACCATTCTGCTTCAGCTCGCCTACGACTACGAGTGCCTAGAAGGCCTACGAGTGTGCTTCGCCGCTATGGTGGTCTTTTTGCAGTGATGCACCCTTTCCGGGAGCGTTACACGTAACGCCGTTGACCTGCCATCGCTCAAAGTCGCACTTTCTTCTTTGCTGTAAAAATGAGGATGCGGATTAGGCAAAGAAGGATGACATCGGGTCCTGTTTACTAGAATTGTGCCACCAAAGTTTCATCATGAAATCAGGCGAGCCTGATTATGTCTACAAAGACAGGGACGCGCACAATGCGTTGGTAAGTGTTAGCATCGCTTTGTGTATTTTTGTAGCGTAGCTACACTGGCCGAGGTTGATCAGTTTCGCGTGGACCTTGAAGGGCCGTGCTGCGCGAGCGCGAGGAGCATTGGACTGGATTGTCTTGGCTTGGCCAGGTTTGGCTTGGATTTGGATTGGAATTGGATTGGAGTGGAAATCCTATCCAATTGGAGTACGGGTGTGTAGAGAATTGGGTCTGCGCATTCGCCGGTCTGCGCATTACTGAGGAGTGACGTCATAGCTGCGGCAGACGCACTGGCGCCGACGCGTGCCCAGCTGTGCGCCTCCGTTGCGCAGTAGCCTGACGCTGCGCCGGAGCCCCTTGATGGCCGTTTCGCGGGGCTCCTGGAGATCCGTGCTCCGCATGCGCGGGGAGCAGTGAGTGGACTGGATTGGATTGGATTGGATTGTTGAACCTTAGCTCACGCTACGTATATCCTGGCATAGCCGAGCTAAGACACTGTTAATTTTTTTTTTCAATGCTAAACGCATCGTCCGCTTAACAATGGGAGTGCTGGAGACGCCTGTTTCTCTCACATGCCGTAAGGTGGGGCCGCAACCCTAACTAAGCTAAAGCGACCATCCGTGATTCCGAGAGCGGCTTGTGCCTGGTTGGCAAGGCAACCGATGCTCGAGACTGCCGAAGTAGCGGCGCTCTGGCCAATGATAGAAAACTCAGCGCCGTGTCGGAGCGCGTAAATGGTTACGATGCCGCTTTTCATAAGGCGTCGCTCCAAGCCTCACTAATGACGTTACCAAAGCACTGGGAAGGCTAGAAATTATGTGAGAGGGGGAGGAGTAGCAGGAAAGGATGTGGTCGAGCGATCGGGCCTGAGGTGTTTGGCATTGACAAAATACAGGAGGCGGCGGGGGTAGGCAGCGCAGGCGGTTTTAGCGATATCGCGCATCTACAGTATAGCCATAGAAACCGGACGCAAAATTCTGCTTCCTAGACTGTACAGAACTGAAAGCACCTAACGCCATCTACTGGTTCGTTCTCAACACCAGAAAAAATCTTTTTGCCAACTGCTAAAGAAGACCCACGGTTCGAAAGTTGTGGCTTTGAGGTAGTATCTGTGGTTCCTATTTCAACGGCCTGATTTCTAGCCCCAACCGTCCTAAATAAATTTAAGTCGAGTAATGTTCTTGTAAAAATGTTTTAAACGAATACTTGTACCTATTTTCGTAAAATGAATGTGGTATGTTTTACGTTGCTTCGGGGGCAGCGTGCAGCCTTTTATAATTACTAATTGATGTTTTGAGCCGTGCAGGAAGGGTCACTTCTGTACAGTTGACGAAATGGAATGTCGTTTACCTGACACCTCCTTTTACCGGGAGTGAAGATCGTTTCCCCGAAGTCCGGTGTCGATCAGGAACCCAATCGCCCGGGCTCCGGTTGATTTGGCAGGAGGCTGGCTGGGTGATGGTGTTGAAGTTCTTGGAGGCGGCGGTCCAATTGACGAACTCAAGGCGTTGGGGTTGATTAAATGAGACGAATGGTTTATATGCAGCTATTTACAGTGGGAAAACTGGTTACATGAATAATAAAAGAAAAACTGCAAACTTCAGCTAGACGCTAGCTCCGAGTGCGCACAAATCACTCGAGCTCCTCAGCTTCGTCTAACTCTCCTACTCTCGGAGCGTACACAAACCGCTCGAGAAACAACGGCCGAGACCCTGTCTCGCCGCAAGATCCGTCTAGTTGCCCGGTGCGGCGCTGCACCCTTAACCTCCGACGCGATCTTAACCTCGACTAGGGGGCTCACAAATCCCAACCTAGCGCTAACGGTCGAGACTCCTTGTCTCGCCGGGAACTGCCAGCTCAGCGCTCAGACAAGAACCCTTTCCAACGGCCAAGTTCGGCCTTTTAAAACCTCGAGATCGCCCTCTCTCGGGAACGCCCCCTGTAGCGTCGTAGGCACGCCGTATGGGAGTGCCCGAATTCACGTAGACAGCTTCACTCAGCACGTCACGGAATATCCAATGAGACGCCGCGTATCTCAGGCAACGGCACGCTCGTAGACGAGGCAAGTTCGGGTGACACCGCGGGGTGAAAACGAAAGGCGGCGACAGTGCGTCATGCTGACCAGGACGCGACAACAATAGAGACACGCCGGTAATCCCAGCGGGTCCGGCAGGCGTTCTGGAAATCCGGCGCGCAGTTCTGCCTCCTCAATGGGGGATTACCCCTTTAGGAATGCGGAGGGCAGACAATCCGTCTCCCGCGCACGCCGCGACGAATTAGCGGTGGTTGCAGCGCAGTGTCGGCAGTGCTACGTCGTCAGACAGAGCGGCGCGTTCTCACGCGCAGCACAGGCACCTGGCCGCTAATCTCATAAGTGGACCTTACACCGGGCTTACACACCTGACCAGTGTGTTTGCTGGCCTGAGTTCGAGTTTTGAACTGAGTTTTTTTTTTTTTCCTGGTGTTATTCATAACTGCATCCCCAGGATTGAGGGACACGCGCCGCGGAAACCTGACTGCGCCCCTCTCCCGGCGCTTCGCCCGTCCGGGGCGTAACTGAATGGGGCAGAAAAAAGAAACGGCCGCCGTTTAATAACGAAGACAGCTAGAAAAATCGACTCCGGGATATCCGTAGCACGGCTCTAGCGGCATGCCGTGGCAAAATATTGGGCTTGTACGACTAACTCACGAGGTTCCCGGGCCGTCTAAAATTTTTCTGCTGCGGCCTATGAGAACAGGCTGGATTTCAGGTCGTTCCGCACTAGTTAACACAAAATTGTGGCGCTCAGAAAACAGATAGAAAAAACGACTCCCGGGTTTGAGTACTTCAGGTTGTGGGCTACAAACCTGTTATTGTAGATTTTTTGCAACGTTGTTTGTGTAGGTTCCCTGCAACACTTTTCATGCCCGGGGTGAGGCGTATCGCCACAAACTTCGAAAAACTGACGCTACGTGGCGCCCCCGTCCCCCTCCTTTTTCCTGGAAGGAGTGGAGAGGAGGACCGTCTCCACCCGAACACTCGCCTCTCCTCAGCGGAACCAGGGAGGGTTCCCATCTGTTGTCGCTGAGAGTAACAAAGAGGCAGTCGGTAGTGTGCACGAGGACGAACAAGGCCTGCTCCCCTGGTTTATCCCAAGGAAGTGGGGGAGATAATTGCTGCCACTGAAAAGGTTTGGCTGACTTGACTGTCCCCCCTCCTCATTTTTAGATTGCGCAGAGCAAACAAAGCGTGCTCCCCTGGTTTTTTCGCGCGGGGGGGGGGGGGGGGGGGGGGAGGGGGGGGGGAAGACTTTCCAGCACAAGAACTGTGCCTGAAGGACCTACGACGTGTCCACACGCGCTACTGTGTACAGTTTTTGCTTCTTCGTTTTCTTTCTTTTTTCTGAGGTGGCAAATAACGCTATGTTAGTACGGTGTCAAATGTGAAAATAAGTTATCCGCACGGTTTCCTGCAGTGATGCGTTAAATGGTGTAAAACGTATATGTTTGCGCGCAGGTATGCCATTTTGTCTTTTTTTACATACGGATTAGTATGAATGTATTTGTAATCTGTTTAGCGTTTTCTCTTCTTTTGCTGTATTGTGTTTTTCTTATGTATACAGGTAATCATGCCGTCCTTGTTACTGTATATATCTATTCCCACACATGCCTAAGGCCTGGCACTCAGGCTGGAAGTATGAAATAAATAGTAAATAAATAAAAATAAAGCACTATCTTCAAGTTTCTGAGACTGAAATTATGGCGCAAGGGGGGTTGCCAAGAGCTGAACGAGCGCCGCTTTTTAACGCTATTATATCGAAGCGGCGTCCGTTTTATCAAAAATCGTTTTCTCGAATGCCGGTTTATAGATTCACCAATGTTCGTTGGTTTTTTTCGTTTAAATTGTTATTTTATTCAATTTATGTACCATTCATCCCAATGCTATTTAAACGCTTTTTACCAGAGGGAATATATTAATTAGAGGTGTGTTCAAGTTTAATTAATTGTTTTTCATCCTTTTGAAAAATTCCCAGTATATTGCCGTAGTTTCGCAGTTTTTTTCCCGCAGCTTTTTGTTCAATATTTGTTGCCTTTAAGCTTTGCGAATTTTCTCATTCTTGTGTGCGCTCTAGAGAATGTGTTTGATATTTTGTTAATTGTAAATATTAAAATTGTGGCCGCGCTCCACTGCTTCCAAGGCGCTTCCATCAGAACAGCACCAGTTAAAAACTGATATGCGTTAAAAACGGTTATAAAAAGTATAAACGACGCCGTAAGAAGCATGCATATACGTGAAAAAGTCAATGGCGCTTAACCGAAATGGAAGCAATTATACATTTACAGCACACTGTTACAGTTAAAGTGTCGTGAATTATACGAACGCAATGGTAGTGCTGCACCTGAAATTAACCCCAATGTTGAGCATTGATGTTTGGGATTCCAAGTTACTACTATTTAGACGCCTATGAACGGCCCATTTTAGACGGGTCTAGGACATTTCGATGTACTGGAACATTTCAATGCGGGATGTTACGGTGCAAGCATTCCGGTGCACCGACATTTTCGTACGCCAACTTTTCTGCGAACGGATTTGTGTGCTTATTTGTGTGAAACTTTCGGCAACTTATTATTTGCGTAGGTATTAGGTTATGGATGACTGTCTACGCACTGATTGCATCGTTTGTGTTTATGCTTTGAAAGTTTTCGGTCAGAATTTGAGATTTTTTAGAGCTTTATTTAATAACTCCTTTAGGCAATACCAATTATTATGTATCTTATTTTTTTCTAGGGGCGCGGGCGAGGGTTCAGAAAGTCACAAAAAGAGCAGCTTCTTGCCGCCTTGTGTGGCGCCTTGCATCTGCGCAAAAAGAGATATTTAACGATGTTACGGCACATATAATGTTACACTGACGTCGAAAGGGACAAATTATGCAGCTCTTAAAGCTTTATGCTGTCGTTCATGAAACTTTGTGTAAATGAGCTGAAGAAACGGTTTTCATTAAGACTTGTAACAAATAAAACTTGCTCAAACGTAGGCACTTCCAAAAAAAGACGTCTATTGCTAAGCTTGCGCACCAAGCTTCTGAACTGTGCCTTTTCTGTGCACCCTTCGGTGCCACACACAATAATTGCAGCTCTCTTTCCTAGGTGTAAATTCCGAGGACACCTAAGCACTTTTTTATGATACAGTGATTGAGAAAGCATTAGTGTCCAGTTGCCGAACGTGCACTCTCAATCGTCCTTTTTTCTTTTCTGTCTGTCTATCTGTCCGTCTGTCACTCGATTCAGCCGCTGGGCCAAACATGAAACAATGCTGGAACAAGGAGTATATATAGGCAAAACCGTCCCAAGCTACTGAACCTGGCGGAGTGCATATATTTCTACGTGTCAATATTGTTCAGAAGAAAAACTTGGCCGCGTATCTGCTCGCTTCGCTGCAAATGTCGTCGAAAGGCGATAGTCTTCTGCAGCCCCTGCCGTCTCATACATTCTCCTCCCCCCTCTCTCACTCCTCGCGCGTCTGACGCGATGGAGGTTAGCTAAATTAAATCCACTTTTCCCGCGCTGCAGAGCTCGCACGCCATCTGTTGGAACCTTTGCTACTGTTCGGCTTAGGGTTGCGCTCGAGCTCGAGGCTCGGGCGCCAGCTTCTTTTCGTATTTTTTGGTCAAACCATTGTTTTAACGCCTCTTTTTTAAATTGCTATCGTGAAAACCAAGGCCATGTCTATGCTTATTTAAAAGAACGCGCGTAATCCCGGTTATGTGCTTACATTTTGCCTCAAATGTACCTGGGGTTTCCTTCGCGCCATATTATTGGGACATGTATGACAAATCTTGGCAGTTTTAGAAGTTTGGAACGGTTTTGCGTATATAAGCGTCTTGTTTAATAATATTTATAACTTTTGAACCGGTGGCTGAATCGGTGCCGTCCACCGGGCGGGCGCCCTAACATCTGCGCTTCATGCTCGCCAAATAAAGATATATCAATCAATCAATCGCGTTTAAGTAGCCCAAGAAAGACTATCGTCTTTAAAAAAGCATTAGGCATAATTGAGGCAAAACATTAGTGCATAACTGGCCGCAGCAGCGTTCTTTTATTCAAAAATAGACGTGCGATTGGTTTTAATAAAAATGCGGTAAAAGACGGTGTCAAAAACAGGCCAGATAAAAGTAAATATAATAAAAGAAAGATGTCTCCTCAAGAGTGAGAGAGAGAAACCTTTATTTGGGGCAAGGCTGGCCCTAGGCCTGTTGGGGGAATAGGATCAAAGGAATGGGTAAGGAAGGGGAGCAGACCGGCCGTTCTATACAGCTCGTGCTAGACCGCTTGTGACTGCGAATACAGCAATCTTGTGAAGGATGGGAGTGCCCACGGAGTGAGGGTCTATGGCTATCGCGGGATCGTTGGTGGGGGCAGAGAAATTTCTATAGCGAGTTAATTTGGGGCAAAACCAAATGAGGTGGTGCAGATCAGCTTTGGTTAGGGAGTGGCACTTGTTCACGAATACCTCAGCAGCTCTTGGAAGCGTAGGTAGAGAAGCCAGGAACCCAGGCGGGGTGAGGTTTTTGAGGCGCTGTTCCAAGAACAATTGAAAGAAAAGGTCCCAACAGGTGGCGCGCGAACCAAGAAAACGAGGGAAAATTGAATCTAATTCATCAAACTTCAATTGCATTAATTATGGGGGAGGCAGGGGGAGAAGAACAGCGTGAGGGGGAGAGGGGAGGATGTTACGAGGCGGGGGCGGCCGAAGGCTATGGTATACATTTGCAGCGAAGCAACCAGATACGCAGCCAATTTCTTATCTTCTCCTCGTGACTATGACTCGGCACATACCCGGGGAACGTACTGTAAATAAAAATACTACTTACAGTACGGTAGCATACCCCATTTCAGGTAGTATGACGGACAGGGCGTTTCACGTAAGAGCGCTAGTCCAAGAATATTGTTCACTGATCATGTCGCACACTAGCCGGTGGTTGGGGCGGGGAGTATTAAAATATTTTAGTGTACGTCTAAAAGAAAAGAAGAACCTACCCGCAATCAGTAGCACCTTTCTCTTCTTGAGCAAAGCTGCCTCAGGGGCTAGCGCGTGCAAGTCGATCCAGCACGTGCTCTTTTCAGAAGCGTTCTCGTCGGGCCGGCGTGCGTCTTTTTTAGCTTTGGAGGCACCGGAAAGCCCGTTGAGCGGACGCGTCCCACGCAATAGAAAACATTCATAACGTGTTTTTCTTTTACTTGCCGAAGACTTGCATATGCTCATCTGCTTGTTTTGGCACTGTCGCGTTAATTGCGTATTTCTTTGTTTTCCGTTACTCATAATGTTAGTATACTTGCACCTCAACCTTAACGCAAAGTAGGTAAGGGTTGAGGCATTTGATTTTTGGTTTTTTATGAACCCCGAAATAATAGATTATGATCTTGCTCTACCGCTTGTGCTTTGCAACAATAACGCAAAATGTTTTTGTGCTGCAAATTATTTGTCAATGCAGATATTAGCATAGGAAAAATAATTTTCCTGAATTCGGGTGTGAATGTTCGCGCGTAGAAATTAAAAGCGAGCAGAAAAAGAAAAGCTCGTTTCGTTTAATTGCATGCGTCTTCAAAAGACGCCCACATATCAGACACCTGATTAATTCTAATGTACGAATCAATGTACCAACGCAATTTGTGCAAGTTGTTCAACAGCAAAAAAAAAAAAAAAGTTCGGGATGTGCCAAGTGCGAACAAGTATCATGCAAGCGGAAGGAAATAAAAATGCCCTGTGACAAATTGAACAGATGACCCCTTAATGTCGAAAAGGTGACCCATGGGACCTGAAAGGCTTTCGGAACCGACGTCCCCCAACAACACGTTTCATTCCGTGAAATAGCCAGGACACCGGGCTGGTCGAGCGGCGCGGTGAGCAGACGATGCGTCCGTAGCAGACGACAAGACGACACTGGCAAAAGTTAACTCATTAGCGACGCTGCAGTTGACCCGAGCCTGCTCGATACGTACTAACGCACATTGTTTCACAAGTCGAAAGAAAATTTTACCCGGCTCTTTCCTTCGAGTGAGAAATGCGGCACGAGCGCCACGAAAAAAGCAGGCGTCCGAGCGGGGCGAGCCCTCCCCGTCCACACGGGTAGGGTGCCTCGATGCGCGCCCGCAGAGCGGGGGCGCATCGAGGCACCCTACACACGGGGGAACCGCAGCCCATGCGGGGTCGTTTTGTGAGGGCTCCCCTCTTGTTTTTTTTTTTTTTTTTCCTTCCTGGTTCGGCGAATTTCAAAGGCGAAAAGCTGGCCTGTTTGGGAAACCGTCGCGAGCGGCTAGACCCTGTGTGAAGGCCCTGCTTCTCGCACCGCGGGGGAGAGAACAAGAGAGAAGGAATTGTGTCTTCAGGTCGCGACGCCACGTGGTGTCAGTTTTTCGAAACTCGACGCCGTGTCCCGAAATCCTGGCCATGGTTTGCTTCCTTGAAGCAAAAAAAAAAAAAAGAAATAATTGTGGGCGAGCGCTTATGTATCAAATTCAGAAAAAAGGAGGGTGTAAATCCTGTGAACTTCTAAACCGACAAATGTCCTTTATTTTTCAGCAATAAACCCTTGTTACAACGACGTCATCGAATCAAAGCAGGAAACTGACTTTGTTATAAGCGATCGTTCGCTAGTAGACCATAAAGAGAAAATATAAGTTTGGTCTATTAAACACCTGCTTCGTCTTGACAACAATGATATCAATTTTATCGCAAACTTAAAATAATTAATTGAGATATTAGGCAAAACAGATTCAGCAGTCGCGACACCACAGATACTTTCCGGCAATTTCTCCATGACGTCACCAAATCTTGTTTGTGCGATTGGCGGGCGCCGACCGATGCCACCGCCTTAGAACATGACAGGGCGATTGCAGCGGGGCCTCTAGTTTTGTTTGATCGTATTGCTGCAGTGCTACCGTTCAGTCAACACGCTGAAACTAAGTTTTAGTTCTGGCCCATATTACTTTACTCCTGGCCATAATTTACCACTGCAGCGCAAAATTTGAAAACTTTCCAACATTTCTTGCATTTTCTCAGTTCGAAAACGTCTCTTGTGGCTGCGATGGAGCTGTGCGAGTTACTAAAATATACTCCTTTCGAATTGAGCAAAGTTGTATTTTGTCTACATGGCCGCTTTAAAGCGGATATTGTCACGAAGTCAAAGACGATGCAGTTGTCTTGAAGGAAAACACGTTTGTTGGCGCGAACTTGTGCTCCCATAACAACTCACAGAATACACAGGCGGCGAAGCAGCAGTCAACAAAGCGACGTGTGCAGGAGAGCGTCGGCGAGTTGAATACAGCGGCGTCTGCTCTGCAGGCTTTTATCTTTCGGCGCGAGTGTTTCTCGAACCATCGATCTACACCCAGAATATTGTAGATCAAAGAAGATTATTCCAGGCCAGTGACTTTAGGGCGAAACGCTCTCCTTATCCGAATGAGATAATCCATGCGGCATAAAAATAAAGAATAGAACATGCGCTTCGCTTGGGACAAAGATAACACAGCCGGGAGCAGCCGGGCAGTAAAAGCAAGCCATAAATAAACAAGCCCAACGCATGGTTCACGGCATTACCCCCCCCCCCCTCTAAGAGTGCATCGACCCGATGCTAAAATAAAATGACAGTCCGAACAAACAACAACAATAACAAAAAAATGTCCATCATCTTGTGTAGTAAGGTTTGAGGCGAACCACGTGGATTACTTCGGGCCGCGTGCGTCGTCGTGATGTGCCGGAATCACCATCGGGGACCACCTCGTAGGTAAGTTGGCCAACACGTCGTAGAATCCGGTAGGGTCCAAAATACCGTCGCAGAAGCTTCTCACTGAGTCCGCGTCGTTGGATGGGAGTCCAAACCCACACACGATCCCCAGGGTGGTACTGGGCGTCTCGGCGTCGGAGGTTGTGGCGTCCGGCATCCACCAGCTGCTGGTCCGTTATACGAACTCGAGCTAGCTGGCGGGCCCCCTACGCACGTTGAAGGTATCCTTGGACGTCGGGGTTGAGGTCGTCGTCTTCAACGTGCGGAAGCATGGCGTAGAGCATCGTAGTCGGCCGTCTTCCGTAGACAAGATTGAACGGTGCTGTCTGCGTAGTTTCCTGGGTCGCTGTGTTGTACGCAAACGTGACATATACGGGAGGACTTCGTCCCAAGTCTTATGTTCAACGTCGGCGTAAGTACATAGACAGCATATCCGCGATCGTCTTGTTCAGACGTTCCGTAAGTCCGTTCGTTTGGGGGTGGTACGCCGTCATTCTTCGGTGATCCGTATTGCTGTAGCGTAAGTTTCCTTGCATCAGCTCCGCAGTGAAGGCCGTTCCGCGGATCGTGATTAGGATTTCAGGGGCTACAAGTCACGGCACAACTTGCATTATGAAGAATTTGGTGACCTCTTGTGCAGTCCCCTCGGAAGAGCGGCCGTCTCTGCGTAGCGTGTCATGTGGTCTGTCGCTACGACAATCCACTTGTTTTCGGATCGTGACGTAGGGAACCGGCCCAGACGGCGATCGGCTGCAGAAGTCCGGCGGGTCTTGTCGGGCGGCGTTTTTCGTCGCTGGCAGTCACGGCAGCTCCGGACGTAGTCGGTGACGTTGAAGGTAAGGCGGGGGCCACTAGTACCTCGCCTTGATTTTTCCACAAGTGCGAGCTGTGCCGAGATGTCCGGAAGACGCGGGTCTTCGTGGCACGCTTCCAAAATTTCGTCACGAAGGCCCGCGGTGATGACAAGAAAGTAATTTGTTCTCATTCCGGGGCTGAAATTCTTCTTCACGAAGACGGAGTTTTTCAGGCTGAATGTTGGTAAGTTGCGTTTGAACGCTTTATAGGCACGGCAACGTTGCGTCTTTCGAGGTAGTCTATTATGATGCGTAAGTCGGGGTCGGCACGCTGCTGGGTGGCAAGGTTGCTCTCCGTCACGACTCCAAAGAACGCGCTGTCTTCATCGGAGTCAAGTGGTGGTGGGTCGACGGGGGCGCGGGACAGGCAATCGGCGTCGCAGTGTTTCCTGCCGGATTTATAGACGATTGTAACGTCGAATTCTTGCAGGCGCAAGCTCCACCGGGCAAGACGCCCAGAGGGGTCCTTCAAATTGGCGAGCCAACACAGCGCATGGTGGTCTGTCACAACCTTGAACGGTCTACCATACACGTATGGGCGAAGTTTATAAATGGCCCATATAATAGCGAGGCACTCTTTCTCAGAGGCGGAGTAGTTTTTCCACTCCTTCGTCAGACCCCGGCTGGCAAAGGCGATTACTTTTTCGCAACTACTTTGCTTTTGGACGAGGATGGCACCCAAACCTACATCACTGGTGTCAGTGTGCATTTCCGTTTCGGCATTTGCGTCGAAGTGAGCGAGCACGATCGGGTTTTGCAGTCATTGTTGTAGCTCGCAGAATGCTTTTTCTTGAGCGTTTCCGCAGCTGAAAGGGGTGATATCTTTCGTCAAACGCGTTAGTGGCTCTGCAATGCGTGCGAAACTTGCGACGAAGCGCCGGTAGTATGCGCACAGCCCGAGAAATCTTCGCGCGCCCTTCTTGTCAGTTGGTCTTGGGAAGTCCGCTATGGCTGAAGTCTTCGCTTGGTCAGGCAGGACTCCCGCGGCGTTGACGACGTGGCCCAAAAGCTTGAGTTCCTCGTACGCAAAGCGGCACTTTTGAGGCTTCGCGTTAACCCCGACGTGCGAATAGCCTCGAGTACAGACTCCCATCTTGCAAGGTGTTCGTCGAAATTTCACGCGAATACCACAACGTCGTCGAGGTATACGAGACAGGTGTGCCACTTTAGGCCAGCTAGCACGGTGTCCACGAATCTTTGAAATGTTGCTGGTGCCGTGCGCACCCGAACTGCATCACCTTGAACTCATAAAGGCCGTCTGGGGTTATAAATGCAGTCTTCTCTCGGTCTCTCTCGTCCACTTCTATTTGCCAGTAGCCTGTATTTAGATCCATTGATGAGAAGTACTTTGCGTGGCAGAGGTGGTCGAGGGCGTCGTCGATTCGGGGCAGGTGGTACTCGTCCTTTTTGGGGATTTTGTTCAGTCGCCGGTAGTCAACGCAGAACCTTAATGTGCCGTCTTTTTTCTTCACCAGTACGACCGGCGCAGCCCAGGGGATTTTCGATGGCTGTATAATGTCGTTGCTGAGCATGTCGTCGACTTGGGTCCGGATGGCTTCCCGCTCGTGTGAAGAGACGCGGTTCTGTGACTGTCGGGTAGGTCGGGCTCCATCTTCGGTTATTATTCTATGCTTCGCTAGCGCTGTCTGACGCAATTTTGAGTTCGACGAAAAACACTCGCTGTAGCGACGCAGCAAATTCAATTTGTTCCATTTTTCTTGGGGTAGCGCCGGGTTCACGTCGAAGGGATGCGGAAGCTTGAAGGTATCTCCAGATGCGCGTTAAAAGTCGGTGACCGCGATCATGTCACTTGCTTCTTGCGTTCCTTCGAGGAACGCAATTGCAGCTCCCTAGTTTAAATGCTGGTACTCCTCCGTTAAATTAGTGACCAAAACGTGGGATTGGCGTTGCTTAAAGCGCGCAATGCCTTTTGCGACGGAGACACCGCGGTCGAAAAGCAACCTTTGGTCACTCTCCACGATAGCGTCGACGTCAGGAGCAGCATCTTCACAGTACACCGTGATCATCAACCTTGCGCGGGGTGGCAGGGTGACATGATCATCCGCAATCATTACGGCAGCACGGCGTTCGGGGTTCGGTTCTGGCGTCGTTGAGGGATCGGGGGAAAAAGTTATCGTCTTGGTCTGCAATCGATTATTGCACCGGCGTTCCGTCCAAAAAGTCCATTCCAAGAATTACGTCACGGTAGCAGTTAGGCAAAATAACGAACGCAGCAGGGTACGAGATGGCCTCCTGCTGTGCGTATGTGCGGACCTTCCCATCTGGTCGTAACTTTCTTCAGCTTGATTTGATTGATTGTAGGGTTTAACGCGCCGACGCAACGCAGGCGATGAGGCGCGCCGTAGTGGAGGGCTCCGGATTAATTTTGACCACATGGGGATCTTTAACGTGCGCCGATATCTCGCACACACGGGCGTTTTTGCTTTTCGCCTCCATCAGAAAAGCGGCCGCCGCGGCCGGGAATCGAACCCGTGACCTCGTGCTCAGCAGCACAACGCCTTAGCCACTGAGCCACCGCGGCGGGTAACTTTCTGCAGCTTAGAAGCGAATGATCCGCTGATCACCGAGTAGTCCGCTCCCGTGTCTATGAGGGCGAGTACATCAAAGCCGTCGATGGACGTCGGACGCCGCCTTCCTCGAGTTCCGTGTGCGTCGGGGTGTCGTATCTCGGCTTGTCCGTCTTGGCGGTTAGGCACTATGCGTCGTCGTTATCGTCGTCGTCTCAGCGGCAGGCTTGGTCATGGCGGGTACGCGTCGCGCCGTGTGGCTGTCGTCGTGTTCGGAAGTGATGTCAGGGTTCAGTCGGGTCGTCGGGCAGAGGGCATGTCGTGTATCACGGTGTTCGGTGCGTCCTTGCGTCGTTGGAGGGTTTTCGTTTTTCCGCAGATGTGCAATTTCACCTCCAGAAGTTGCTGCTTTTAGTTTGGGGAACCTTCCACGTGATAAGTCAGCAGTGCTACGGCGGCTCGGCGACTGGTATAGGTGGGGCGACGGCGAACGGTTGAAATGGGCTGGTCCACGGCTGGTGTTGGACAGGTATTCTTCGATCTCCGATGGGCGCTGGCCGGATCGGGGGCGGGGTGCGTCGACGGAGAACCCTCGCAAACCAAGCCTCTTGTACGGGGCAGCGACGGTAGATGTGGTCGGCCTCTCCGCAGTGGTAGGACAGCGGGCGATTATCGTTGGTTCGCCATATGTCCGTCTGCCTCGGCGTCCGGCTTTGGGCTGCAGGGGGTCGTGCGGGCGACAGTGGATGGCGGTACGGCGGGGCCTCTTGACGACGAATTGGAGCAGGTCGGGGTCGACGAACGGGTTCGGCGTAGGCCAAAGCTTGTGGCTCACGGGGTGTTTCCGACGGCGTAGAAGTTCCCAGTGCGTTTTGGACTTATTCTCGGATTACGTCGGTCAGGGAGGCGACTTGTGGTTTCGGCATGGTAGGGAAAATTTTCCTGCGTTCTTCGCGAGCGACGGCGCGGATTGTTTTCCGTAGGTCGTCCGACGCGAATCCTGGGGCGTTGACGGGGTTCGCCGAATACGCGTTGAGTGGTCGATCGTGCTGCCTTGAACGCATGTCCAGGGTTCTCTCGATCATTGAAGCCTGAGTCACGAATTCAGCGACGGTTGTTGAGGGGTTGCGAATGAGTCCAGCGAAGAGCTCTTGTTTAACTCCCCGCATCAGAAAGCGCACCTTCTTCTCTTCTGCCATTGCGGGGTGAGCTCGTCTGAACAGCATCTTCAGCTCCTCAACGAACACTACAACGCTTTCGTTGGGATGTTGGATTCGCGTCTGCAGCAATAGCTCAGCGTGTTCTTTACGCACGAAAGTTGTGAACGTTTTCAAAAAATCCGTTTCGAACATACTCCATGATGTTAGCGAGGTCTCGTGATTTTGGAACCAGACTCGAGCGGAGTCTTCGAGGTAGAAAAACACTTGCCTCAGGGTTTCTTCGTCATCCCACCGGTTGAAAATTCGAACACGCTCCAGCTTCTGTAGCCACTCTTCCGGGTCTTCACCAGGCGATCCTCGGAATGATGGGCGCGCCCGAGGTTGCAGAAGAACGACGGGGGGATTAGCTTGCTTGACCATGGTGCTTGTCGCGACGTCTTTCTTCTTCACTTTCTCCGGTAGTAGACCGAGCTCGGGTGGGAGGCCTTGCTGTCGGCGGCTGGTACGAGTGGGGCTTCTTGGCGACTTGCACAGGGTTTAGGGTGCATGTATTCCGCACCTCCTCCACATGTCACGAAGCCAAAGACGATGCAGTTGTCTTGAAGAAAAACACGTTTATTGGATCGAACTTGTGCTCTCCTAACAACTCACAGAATACACAGGCGGCGAAGCAGCAGTAAACAAAGTGATGTGTGCAGGCGAACGTCGGTGAGTCGAATACCGCGGCGTCTGCTCTGCAGGCTTTTATCTTTCGGCGCGAGTGTTTCTCTAACCGTCGATTTACATCCAGAACATTGTAGATCAAATTCCAGGCCAGTAACTTTAGGCCGAAGCGCTCTTCTTATCCGAATGCGATAGCCTGTGTGGCATAAAAAGAAAGAATGGAACATGCGGTTCGCTTGGGACACAGATAACACAGCCGGGCGCAGACGAGCAGTAAAAACAAACCATAAATAAACAAGCCCAATGCATGGTTTGCGGCAATATAATAGCGCTAAATGTGATGATGATGATGGTTGGATGTTTATGGCGCAAGGCCAACTGGGGCAAAGAGCGCCAAAACAATAGTCGATAATAGGGGTGAAACCTTAAACACTAAGTAAAATCAGCAAAAACAAAAGTAAAATCAACAAAACGACAATGAGCATGGGCTGGTGTATAGGGCCAGATTCATGATGCGTGATAGGAAATGAGGTTTAAAAACTTGACGTCGGACAAATACTCAAACACACGTTTCACGGAAACAATGGCATCATCACCTAGGAAAAACGATGGATGTAGGGGAATATGTTGTCTGTAGAGTTCTCTGAAGTGTTTGTGTCGTGTTGTGTGAAGTGCCTTGCATGTGATTAGTATGTGCACTACGGATAGGGCCTCTCCGCACCTGCTGCACTGGGGTCTAGAAGATCCCATCAGCAGATACGAGTGCGTCGCATGGGTGTGCCCTATCCGTAGCCTACCCAAGGCGACTTCCGTGTGTCTGTTGTGTGAGTCAGCTGTGTACCGTCCCAAGTGTGGCTTTATTACATGTAGTTTGTTGTCTGTCTGTTCGCCCCAGTGTGTTTGCCATGTTCTGCGCAGGTGTTGTCTTATGTGTGGCTTGAGGTCTGTGTAGGGTACCGTTGTAATGTCCACAGTGTTCCTGAGTGCAGCAGCACCGGCCCTCTCGTCTGCCAACTCGTTCCCAGCGATCTTTGCGTGTCCTGGGACCCAGCAGAGGACCAGCTCATGCTTTTGTGCATACACGGACATGATTGCGCTGAATACAAGATTAACTATGTGGTTTTTGGGGGGTGTATGCGATGACAGTGCGCGAACAACACTCAAGGAATCTGTGTAGATGATAGATTTGGAATATGATTTTCAAGTATGTGTCGTACAATCAGTAAAATTCCATATGCTTCTGCTGAAAAAATTGTTGTGTGGACGCTCACACTGAAATTCGGACCATGAGCAGCGCAGGAGACCATGGTGGAGGTTTTAGACGCGTCACTGTAAAATTCTGCAAGTGGGTATTTAAACTGCAGAGACAGAAAGTGCTGCAGTATTGCAGCTCGCGGTACCCGATTTTTGTCAAGTTTCATAAAAGAAAGGTCGCACGACACAGGACGAACTTGCCAAGGCGGTAAACTGTTTGAAAAGGATGACCTGTACACATCTAAAAACGAAGCACTGAGATCCGAGGCTCGCTCTTTCACTCTAAGTGAAAAGGGCAGAGGAACGGATGGGCGATTTACAAAGAGCAGAGATGTGGATGTATCGTTAAAGACAGGATAAAAAGGATGATTATTCAGCGATGAAATTTTAAAAGCATAAAGCAAGTCCATGTATGTTCGTTGGTTCTCAAGGCTCCACTTATTACACTCAACATAAAGACTCTCAGCAGGGCTAGTGCGAAAAGCACCCGACGAAAGACGAAGGCCCAGGTGTAGAACTGGGTCAAGAATTCGCAAGGCTGTCTTAGTCGCCGACCCATACACCACACTGCCATAGTCCAAACGAGACCCAACCAAAGCAGTATACAAGCGAAGCAAGAGTTCTTTGTCGGAACCATAGGATTGGTGGGAGAGAACCTTAAGTATATTCATTGTTTGAGACATTTATTTTAAGTTCCTTGACGTGGGGAATGAATGTGAGTTTGTGATCAAACACCACACCTAAGAACTTGTGCTCCTTGTTCACAGGAAGCGACACGCCATTAAGAGTAATGTCTGGGTCCGGATGGACCCCGCGCTTCCTGGAGAACACAACGCAGGAGCTTTTTGCAGGATTCAATTTAAACCCATTCTTGTCTGCCCAGCCGGCAAGTTTCTTGACACCAAGCTGGACTTGACGTTCGCATATTGACATATGACATGATTTATAGGATATCTGGACGTCATCTACATACATGGAATAAGAGATTGTGGTGGCAGTGCCTTACCAAGAGAGTTCATTTTACTATGAAGAGAGTGCAGCTTAACACACCACCTTGTGGCACGCCATTTCTTGCACGTGAACCCTTGAGAGTGCACCACCGACTCTCACTTCGAAACGTTCTTTTCTGACAGGTAACTGACAAGAGTGTTTCACATGTTACCCGAGACACCGAATGACTTCAGGTCACTGAGGATCCCGTAGCGCCAAGCGGTGTCGTAGGCCTTCTCGAGGTCGAAAAACACAGTTACGCAATACTGTTTATCCACGAAGGCATCCTTAATGTACGATTCAAGAGCTACGAGTTGATCATTCGTGGATCGCCCTGCCCTGAAGCCTGCCCTGGCAGCTCTCGAGAAGGCCGTTGTACTCAAGGAGTTACATGAGCCTGCGATTTATCATCTTCTCGAAGAGCTTGCACAGGCAGCTCGTCAGGGCAATAGGACGGTAACTTGAGGGGGACGACGGGTCCTTTTCCTCCTTCAGGAGAGCTACAACTATAGCCTCCTTCCAAGAGTTTGGAATGTGCCCCGAAAGCCAAATCTTGTTATATAGGTGTAAGAGTGTTAGAAGAGTGTCTGCGTGCAGGTGTTGTATCATTGTGTATGTGATGTGTCTGGGCCTGGAGCTGAGGTTTACACGTGCTCAAAGCAGCCCTCAGCTCACGCAGTGAAAACTCTGAGTTATAAGAAGATGTTGACCTATTGTTATCTAGTATAGGCTTCTTTTCGGCCATTTGTTTGTGTTTCATGAAAGTGTTTGTGTAGTGTGCTGAACTAGAAACGTGTTGGAAGTGTGGCGAGTGTGTCAGCCTGGTCTTCGAGTGTGTCCCCTGTAGTGCTGACCAGAGGCAGGCTGTGTGTTTGTTGTCCCTTGAGTTTGCGTATTCGTGTCCATACTTTCCGTGTGTCTGTGTAGGAGTTTATTGATGTTATGAATGTACGCCAACTCTCTCGTTTTGCCTCACGGCGCACACGTTTTCCTAATGCCTTGGCCCGTTTGAACAAGAGGAGGTTTCCCGACGTGGGGTACCGACGAAGGATACCCCACGCCTTGTTCTGGGCCTCTCGCGCCCAGCCTACAGTCCTCATTCCACCACGGCCTCCGCTGGTTGCGCGGGGCACCAGAGGCGTGGGGAATGGACCTTTTCGGCGGCGTCGAGGATGTGCGCCGTGAGCAGTTGGGTAGCTCCTTCAACCTGTAGGTGTCCTATGGATGTGTGGTGTAGTTTGGATGTCTCTGTAAATGTATTCCAGTTAGCTCTTGCTTCATTGAACCTGTTTTGGGAAGATGGACTGCATGGGCCTTTACCTATATACGTTAGTGAGGTGGGAAAGTGGTCACTACCGTATGGGTCAGTGCCTACACCCCACTCGAGAAGAGGAAAGAGAACTGCGGAGCCAATCGCCAAGTCAAGATATAGTATGTGTTGTGTCCTATGTTATGGTATGTAGGCTGTTTATTGTTGAAAAGGCATGCTCCTGAAGATGTAGGAATTTCTCTATAAGGCGACCTCGGGCATCCGTGCGAGAAGAGCCCCAAAGAGAGTTGTGGGCATTAAGGTCGCCTGTCAGGATGTATGGTTCGGGCAGCTGATCAACCAGCGCCTCAAAGTCAGAGCTTAAAAGTGAAACATCAGGAGGAATGTATATGGAGCATACCGTTATCAACCTATTAAATATTATTGTTCGAATTGCCTACAGCCTCAAGGACAGTGTTCAGAGTGACAGGGTGGCATGCTAAAGGATTTCCGGGCAATTATGGCCACACCCCCAGAAGAGTGCGTGCAGCCATCCCTGTCCTTTCTGTATATCAAGTAACTGTTCAAGAAATTGTGTGTTAGAATTCAAATGTGTTTCCTGAACACACATAACACTTGGCTGATAAGCATTGCAGTATTTCGTATACATCGTCAAGATTATTCAGAAGGCCTCTGCAGTTCATTGTATTATGTTTTCTCTTCCCATTATTATGTGTTCAGGAGCTACTGGAGTGTGACTATTTATGTAGGGTCTTTCGGGGCTTGACTCTTGCAAGGGGTTTTCTGGCCTTCCTACTGACCTGGACGTCGCAGCCCGTTCCTTCCGCTGCGATGAAAGCCGGAAGGGCTCGACGTCCATGCGTCATCTGAAGGCAAGGGGGTGCCCAGCAGACTGGGCCGCCCTTGACGTTGACCCTTTCGGGTGTTCTTCGCCTGCGCTGCCAGTGCCGAAGGCGTGGGGAGCACGACAGATGGCGCAGGCAGTGAGGCGGGGGAGGGGGTCGCTGCGACTGCCTCCGTCTCCATCTCCGTGCCCTTGCGTGTGCTTTGGGCCGGTGGAGAGGAAGCCAGTGGATGCAGCGGAATCCCAACAGACGTTGCCACCACAGCCGCTGCTGGGTGAGCGAGCGGTGCGGAGGTGGATTGGGCTGCCATAGGCAACCCAGGAAGGGGCGGTGGCGGGACCAAGTCCGACTCGCGGTACTGGGTCCCCGCCGAAACCAGATGCGGCTCCGCCCCCCGGCGAGCTGCGTCGGCGTACCTGCCAGAGGGAAGGAGGTGAACCTCTTCCGTGCCTCTGGGAAGGTGAGGTTTTCGTTGACTTTCAAGGCAATGATCTGTTTTTCTTCTTTGAACTTTTCACAGCTCCTAGAATAGGCAGCGTGTGGTCCCTGGCAGTTGGCACAGGTGAAGTTCTCGGATTTACAATTGTCAGTTTGATGATCATGTGCTGCACATTTTGCGCACGTCAATTTACCACGACAAGACGTTGTGCCGTGCCCAAACCGCTGACACTTGAAACAGCGGCGTGGGTTCGGCACGTAGGGTCGGATTGGACATCTCAAGAAGCCTGCGTTGACCGACTCAGGAAGGTTAGAGCGGTCAAGTGTCAGGATTATGTGCTTGGTTGGAATTATTTCATCATTTCGGCGTATGGTGATTCGCCTCACTGCTGTCACGCCCTGATCTCGGAGGCCCTCGAGCAGATCTGCTTCAGTCTCATTCATTAGATCCCGATCAGAGATCACGCCCTGGCAGCTATTGAGGCTGCGATGGGGCGTGATCTTGATGTCAACATCTACATGCGCGTTTAGCTTGAGGAGGTTAGAGGATTGTTGTTTGTTTTCTACTTCTAATCAAACTTCCTCTCTCCGTTGTGAGTTTCTTATAGGCTTGTACGACTTTCCGATAAGGCTTTCAAGAAACTTGGAGATTAGGAACACAGACTGGGAAGTGATGGGCTTTGTCTTGTCAACAGATTCCATGATCAAAAACCGCGAGAAATTATCAGGCTTGGGGAGAGATCGATTGCAAAGGAGGAAAAGAAACTTCGGGGCGGGCCCCTTTTCGGGGGCCGATCACGTCTGGGGGGGGGGGGGGTTTAGAAAATGCCAATATGATACATTGAAAGCAGGGAGACGGGGGTACTTTCTCCTTTGACCTTATCCTGGTAGTCAAAGAGGTCCCGGAGCTCCCTGCCTGGTAGACAGGCAGGGAGCCCATCGGCCGGAGCTTGACCAAGGCTCCGGCGGCCACCGTTAGAAGTTTCTACCCTTCACCCTTCACCTTAAAAACACATCACCACGGTAGGGCACAGCTTATGTTGGGGGGCTCGGGGTCCGCGGTATCGCCAGTACCGTCACCAAGATTACTCAAGGTGCCCCGTGCGGGGGAGCGCTAAATGTACTTAACTAGAGAACGCTAAACACTTTAAAGGGGCCCTAAATAGGCTTCCGAAGGTCGCCATTTCAATCGCGCAATCGCTAGAGTACCCCTTCACGACAACGTGTACCAAATATTACACCTCTGCGTAAAGCAGGGGCCGCACAAACACGAAAAAAAGATTTCACTTGGCTCACCAACCATACCTTGCCGCCACACTTGCGCGCTCTGACGCAGTTCTTTCCGGCTCTGACGCGCCTCTATGACGCACGAGACACTGCCCAGTGCGGCGCCGCGAACGCGAACCACAGCGACAGCGCTCACCGTGCAACCGGAATCTGGGTGGGCGGAGCAATGCGCGTCGAGTGCTAAAAAAAAAAAAAAGCGCGCGCAGGGCTTGGCGCAGCCAATGACTGCACGTACATCAAGGAGGGTGATGGATTGCCCTGTTTCTCTCGGTGGTCTTGCGCCGGGTCGATGACGGTCGCGGCTTCCACAGTGCTTCGGAGGAGCTACTAGAGGAGGAGAGCCCCAGGCCTTATGGGTGGCCCCTTTTAATGAGCGATAACTCGGCTAATACTTAACGCATTTAAACAAATTTTGCGGCATGACGTTCCTTGGATAGTACTCCAGTGACTGCGCACGCAAAATCGTAACATTTGGCAGCCTATTTAGGGCCCCTTTAAATATACCAAGAGTTCGAATAAAGCGATTGTGGTATAGCGAGAGTTACGGTAGCGTATGCTAATGGTGTTCACGCGCACATGCGCAGACATCTGCGTACGGGTAAGGTACCGCTGAAGGCATTTCATGCAGAAAAAATTACACGCAGAATTATTCTTTAATGAGTGTATTTACTTCGATGTGTTCTTTGACTGGGCGTTTATCACTCGCTTCTAGGGTCATGAATGTGAGTAGAACGAGCAGAAACATGTAACGGAATCATGTAGAATCACGCTTGTACAATCACGTAGCGTGAATAAATCATCTAATATATGTACAACGAATGGGTACAAGTACAGCAAGTTCAAGTACATGTACAGTCTTTGTCAATGATGAAAAACGTTTATTTAGTACCAATCAATGGGGTTTTTAAAACTCTTGCTAGGAGTCGGCCAGTATCCCTTGGGACCTGGCGGCTGCCTCAGCTTGATTCATGATTTTTCGTTGGGCTTCTATACTCGGTTACAACTCAGGAACGGCACCACCTCATGTAGTGTATCACTCCGCCAAAGCGCCGGACCCGTGACGTCAGTGCGCGCGCGTTTTGAAAGGGGTTTGCTATGAATGCGCGATATCGTCTGCCTTGTCTCACGCAGTTTGTTTGTCGTCACTGGAGTCGTTTATAAGCAGATTAAGTCCAAAAAATCAAGCGAACGGCTCACGCCATGTTCAAAATATTCCCAGTAACGCCCTACTTGCGCCGCGCGGAGAAACATCCGGCTACGGTGATAAGGCACAGCGGCAACTTCCGGTGCCGTTCTTAAGTTGTCACCGAGTATAGGTCTGAGCTGAGCATCAGAGCCTCCCATGTGTCTATGGTGTGTGTGCCGTCGGATATCTGTGGGCCAGTCCATATCATGTGGACCATGCTTGTCAGGCTTTCGCAATGTTTGCATTTGGGTTCAAATTGACCTGGCAGAGTTTACTAAGCAGTAGCGGATTTGGGTAAGTTCCAATCTGTAATTTTCGCCAGATTGCATCCTTCTTGCTGAGTTTGCGGTCTGCGTCCAGGTATTCTTTTCGTGTTAATCTGTAGTATTGCGGAATTTCTCGGTAGGTGAACCTCCTGTCTTTTTCGGACATATTGTGCCCTGTGGAAGGGGCGCCTGAGCCTGCCTGGAAAGTGAGTCCTCGGGCGAGCTCGTTTGCTCCTTCATTGCCTCTGAGAGCCTGATGGGCCGGGGTCCAGATTAGTAAAACCTGATGGTCTACCCAGTTTCCTCAAACCCCCAGTGCAGTGCATCTGCAGAGCCTAGAGGCACTGATGGGGCCGATCAAAGATCGGGAGGACACAGCAAACCCGTGGCACCTTCTTACGGCTAACCTAACCTACATGCACATCACCCCACCCTTGGCAGACTGCCATGTGCTCCTTCCACAGTCTTTGTCAAAATTTTGTGGGCCACGGCGACCATGGCCAGAGCAGGGGCGCTGCGCTTACAGCTGTCGGCTGGTTGCGCGGCTAAAGAGAGCGAGGGGAACTTTTGCTCTTGCTTTTGTAGTGTATCCGGTGCGACATGCGCTGCGCAAAGTGCCTGCGCTCAAGCGAAGTGCGCCTGCTCTGAGAAACCGGCCCCGCTTCACTTATCGCGCCAGCCATATTACGAAAGGAAGCGCGATAGTTCCCCTCGCCCTCTTTAGCCCCGTAACCAGCCGACTGCGGCAAGTGCAGCGCCCCTGCTCGGCCGCATACCTGCTCCGGCCACGGTCGCCGTGGCCCACAAAATTTTGACAAAGAGTGTACAAGTGGGTACACGTACACGCGCAACGAGTACGCGTACAATGAGTAGGTGCAAGTACAATGATTGCAAGTTTTTTTGGAGTATTTTGGCATTAATACTGCCGCGGAACATGCAGTAAGATACTTTTGTTGTTTCGTTGTCAGTGCTTTTCAAGCGCGCCTCCCTTATCGTTTGCTAAACGCTGTGTCAAGGGCGTCGTCCGACGGCTCTCTAACCATGCGCTGCAGCCATTACCATACTGTGCCACCCGACGACATTCGAACGTTGAATACGAAGGCTGGGGCTAGACAGAGGTCTGCCGTTGTGGTATAGAGTTTCCGTCTTAGCCTGCTGGTATTAAGGGCTATGGTTCGAATCGGGCTCTTGTGTCATTTATTTTTCACATCTTTAGTACAACAATTTTTTATGCTTACGTTAGATTTTGGGCTTTTAAATTATTTATTTCTGTTCTTTAGGTCCTGATTGGTTACATTACGTTACGGAGAGCGAAGCGGTGCCACACGCAACGCTCCTTTTCTTTTTTTTTACAAAACGGTGGTGGGCGTCGCTTCAGTGGAGTGCTTAAAGGGACAGACAACTGATTTTTGTGGTGTGCATGTCGTCTAGCTCATATGGAAGCCAGCGTTTTATGTATTGGGGTAACCGCCAGGAATTTTTAAATCAGTAGGAGGAAGTAATTTTGGTTTTGCACTAAAATTACTGAAATCTGAAAGGTTGCAAGGACTGAGGCTTGGGCATGTTGGTTCATGACTAAAAGGAGGTGAACAGCGCAAATTTGACAGACACGAGAAGAAGGAGACGACACGCACAGCGCGGCGCCACGTGGCGTCTAAACGGGACACTATGTTACGTGTGCAAAAAATTCCGCAGATTTAAACGCGTGATTCTAAAACCGCATTAAAGTATATGAAAAGTTGCACATTATTGTTGTTTTAGCCAGGTCACGTTTTTACACACCTCTTTTAATCTCACGCGCAGCTAAAAGTATGTTGCCGCACGGCTCACTGCAAGTGATTGCCAGCATTTCCTTTTGGACGGGTCGCGTTAGGCTAGGTAGACCTAAACATTCCGGTTTCAAAAGTTCTATAACGCTATAAGCAAAACCGTTTCAAATTAGGGTGCTTTAAGGGATGTCCTTTCCCTTGGGATAAAGAAAATGTACGCCCTGTGGGACGCCATTCTAGACACAGCCCTTCCTAAAAGCGTAGCTGCGTGTTCTTTGTGGTGCCAGGCCACGCTCGCCTATCTTGCTTGACGGAGAAAGAGTGCAGTGCATTCGTGAATCACCTAGGCTATTCTTGTTTGATTTAAAATGTTCTTGGATGGTTCTAGGTCCACCCCTGCACCAGGTTTGGGCGTAAACGTTGCCTTCTTCGACTCCTCCAGCCCCTTTTTGCAAGTTTCTGCGATGCCATCATCCGCTATCCTAGACGAACATTGGCTGCAACGTCCCACGCCACCCCCCTACCGCTTCCCCTTTGTGTGGCCTAGAGCCATTATAGCCAATAAAAGTTGCAACATCAACCAGAAAGAACTGCGCTCTAACTTTAAGTACAAGCAAACCAAACGCCGCAGCACTCGGTTCACCTGCCTCTCAAAGGCAGACGCCAGCCTGATTGGCTACTGCTTCAAGGTTTGTTCGTTTAGTTTTTTATCCCAATTTCACTCTAATAACAGACTTTATTTCGTGCAGAAATCTCGCGTCATTTCCGACTGCACGCGTAGCAGCACTAAAGTTTGCTTCACCGCTACGATACCCTTTATGCTGGGGTGCACCCTTTACAGGCGAAACAGTGATGGCTGGGCCCAAGAGGTTTGACGGTCAGACAGATAGCGCAAAGTGGGTCAAGTAGCGAAATGATTCTTCGAATTGATATGCACGTTGAGTATAAAGAAGTTCTGGTTGCATGTAATCGGGCACCTAGGCAGTGACTTCCGTGAAACTGTTAATGAATTCAGGCCGTTCTAACTGGTCCACTACCCTTAATTGAAAAATGGACGCAGGGTCGTCAGTCAGTGAGATTGCGAATGCACCGACGCTATATCCCACAATCGTGGGCCGTCGTGGGCGCCGCCATTGCAGCTAGTGACGTTTCTAGCCTACTTGGCTTGGCTAGCCACATGGCTTCTTTTTTGTGTCGAAGCCAAAATCAACAAAAAATGGCAACGTTTTTAGATGCGCAGCATCTCATGCTCGGGGCTGTGTCCCTCCCTCCCTCGTTGTCGTTGTCCGCCGTGCGCACTCTACTGCACATGCGCGTCTTTTCAGCACCGTCAGCGTTTGGGCTGACGTCAGCGCAGTCCACTATAAAATAAATAGTTAGGCGGCGCCCGGTTTCGATCCCACGACTCTCTGGCCGCAACGAGAGGAACGTGGCGCTTTTCCCACTGCGCTACAAACCGAAACGGGAGCATGTGGTACGAACGCGCCTTATGTCCTTCACTCATTCAAACTGCGTCAAGAAGCTACTGATACAACGAAGGCACGCGAAGCTGAACGCCAACGGAAACGACAAACTGAAAACTAATGGGAACTTGAGTCGACCCCATGGCTGCTTCGCATACTACTCAGGGTTCCCCTACGGGAATATGGCGTAATTTTTTCTTGTTAATCTTGCATGAAACTTCTAAATAATTGCTGAAAACTAGATCTTTTTCGAGCTTCAATTTTATAATAAGAAAATAAAATTTGAATAATCTTTTACAGTAATATTGTTGCTTTTTTTTTTAGCCAGAGACAATTTTCCAGCCTGTTCGTGAGCCATGCCAAAGACAAGTGGAACGTGCCTGGCCGGAGCATGACGGAGCGTTCGCTGAAGCGCGGCTCCCCTAGACAATGGCGCCAGATTTTCCTCTAGTATACATTGGTATGAAACTCTATTCCCCCCCACTTCAGCGCCCCTGTCGTCTGCTCGTACTGTGGGTGAGCAGGCGGCATGCCTTGAGATTATTTTCCGTTGCGTATTCAAAAGTTAAACTCAAACAAAAATGACCGCGTATCTGCTCGCTTCGTTGCAAATGTCGTCGAAAGACGATAGTCTTCCGCCGCCCCTACCGCATTAATGCCTCTCCTCTGTCCTTCCCCCCTCCCCCCCACGCATTTCCCCTCTAGTCTCCCTCCTTCCACAATAAATAAACACGATAGAGGTTTGCTCAAGTCAATTCAATTTCTCCGCGTTCCATTGCTTCCGCGCCATCTGTTGGAACCTTTCGTTACTGTTGTACTCGATTGATTGTAGGGTTTAACGCGCGCAGGCGATGAGGCGCGCCGTAGTGGAGGGCTCCGGATTAATTTTGACTACCCGGGGATCTTTAACGTGCGCAGAAATCTCGTACACACGGGCGTTTTTTTTTTTTTGCTTTTGGCCTCCATCAAAAAAGCGGCCGCCACGGTCGGGAGTCGAACCCGCGACTTCTGTTAGGCTTGAAATTCCGCAACAAAGTCAAGGCTCGGGCTCTTTTTTTTTAGATTTTTGGTCAAAGCATTGTTTCCAAAGTGCATTCCTTTTATTTTCCGTTTGTCAAATCAAGGACATCTAGTATCATTTAAAAGAACGCTGAAAGTACCAGTTAAGTATTGATTTTATGTCAATGTTACATTTTTGCTCAACAATGTTGGCAAATATTGGGTGTGGCACCAGATTTGAACTTTTGGATTTGTTTTGCCCATATAAACTTCTCGCTTCAGGGATATATAAACTTTTGGGCCGGGCGGCTGAATCGACCGACAGATGCGCAAACAGACATGCAGACAGACCAGAATGTTCGGGTTTGAGTTGCCCTCAAAAGTGTTTCACAAACACACTTTGGGACGCGGAGCACGCAATGATCAGGCTTGGTCTCCAAGCGTAACGAAGAATCACACGGGAGAGGCAATCTTTTTTCTGTTTTTATTTGGGTTTGCTTCTCTGCAGGAAAGGAGGAAAAGGGAGGTGGGTTCGATTGAGAAAGGAATAAGTGCAAGTAACGTGGCATGTAGGGCTTACTGTGCGCGGGTCATTCGTTTCCGTTTCATAAAATTTATTCTTCCGCTATTTTTTAAGGCTTTGAACTTCCACCACCACATAACAAGGAAAGAACAAAAAAGTGGCATAACAGGCACTGTAGCGCGAAAGCTTCGTCGCAGGCAAAATTCCTCGCTGGCATATATCCACACATAAATAATACGGCAGTAGCTTCGCCTGCTCGGCAGGGCTGTCAAGTCAGATGTCAAGCCAATGCAAGTGGCTCGGCTAGCGGCTAGTCACCGGCTTCTTATGAATCAGCAAGCCAGAGCAACAAGACCTTCTTCAATGCTATTTGCAAACTATCTCTTAGCGAGCGTACGTTGATTTAGACTGCTTGTAGCCTGGTACGCAGATCGTCTGCCTTGTCTGCGAAGCGAGCGGTGGTGGAATCTCCGGGCGGATTTGTCTTTGGATGGCGTTGGCTTATAATACGGATAAAAATAGTTCTTGTCTCAGAGTCGATCTGTTTCAGCGGCTGTAGAGGTAGTCAACTTTGCTCTTGAGACCCTCCATCTCGTCGTGTAGAAGCAGCGCCTCCGCGCACTTGAGGAAGTTCTCGTTCTTGAAGCAGTTGTCCCTGCGCAAAGGAAGAGGGAAAGGGAACAAGAACAGGGACCGAATTATTCTTCTAAAAGAAATTAGCGACGGCGACACAGAGGTGCTCATATTTGAGCTAAGCAGAATGATTTCACTAATAATCTCAGACTTTCGCATGACGCTTTCACGTGTGCAGTGATCGGTTATGTCTAGACAGTCACTATGATGAGTTCACAGTCGGCGCGTCTTATGTTCGCAGCTCGCAGAGTGAGGACAGCGCCATTTTGTAGCCAATGCTGCTACCGGGCTTGTAGATCAGGCCACCGAGACTGACCGACTGGCTGTATTCAAGTCCCCCGAACACAACTTCTGAACGGCATCTGCGCTCCAGCATACGGAACGTCCTCGAAGCACTAAACTTCTACCTCTTCCTTCAACCTCTACATATACCATTAAAGCCTTCATTATTTTATCGTAATTTCAATGTCCCCGCCCGTAGCCTTCCTTCTTTCCCTAGACACCAAACTTCGTCAAAGCGTAACATGGCGCATTTGTTCCCACTGTAAGTAAACATGCATGTTACCACCACCACTGCCACATCTGATACAAATAAAGTCTTCCCCGCTTGTTGCCCCCCCCCCCCCCCCCCACACACACACACTCACGCATAATGTGTAATGTCATGGTTGTCGTTGATAGTTCCCGGTGACCACAAACGACGACCAAATGTCGGGAAACTTGGTACTAACAGCTCACGTTGTAATTATAGCAAATTAAGCTGTATACCTCTACCCTCGAACGGCTTCGTCTCCATGGGCAAAAACGCCAAGGCCTAAGACGCCGAACGCATGCGTTAGCCTAATAGAGCTCATAATTCGTTTGAGGAAACCAGAAAACAAGCATCGAAACCGCATTGTGGATGATAAGGCGCATGTGAACAATGGGACCCCCCCCCCCCTCCACCATGTGTTCCTAATAAAGATTTTATTTGCGGATTATCTTTGAAGGCTAGGCGGGTCTAGGGTCACCACATATAGCAATTCTTGCCCAAGACGGCGAGCGCATGCGTCAGGCTGGGCAGGACGCAGCATTTGCCGCATATTTGGACACGCTTCTGCTGCTGAAACGCTGTTACACGCGTTATCTTTAATGCGCATTCGGAAGGACGTCAGTCGCGCGCAGCCGCCAAGGAAGACAAGGCAAGCCTACCAGAGTTGACCGACGTAAACGCATAAGCAACAAAATGGCGGCGCCCATGAACCGTCGCGGTGCGTAAACAAATGTCACGTGATGCGAACTGACCAATGAGCGTGGCGGCGGCACGGAACAATGGGAGAAAAGAGGGCCGATAGTCTGTACCTTTGTCTAGTGACACCAGCTTAGCGCAAGCGACAAGCCCGCCAAGACGACGAGAAACATTCCATACCCTCCTCCATCATCCATTTGTATGTGATTTACAACAGCTTTGATCCACCTTCACAGGGCGGGATGGCGACCATTTTTTTTTTCCAAGGCAGTTGGTGCTCGCGGCGCAGTGGGATTGACAGCGACTGATTAAGAGTTGGGACTGCCTTCATAAAGTGCCTCTCCAGGCGGACATTTCTTTCTGAACTTGACAAGGGCAGCATCGATTTCTCCACCTGACGTCTTCTTGTAGCGCTTTATGTTGTACTATCAGTGGAGCTGGCAGTTGAGGCATCCGACACAGTCACAGGCTATCACGTCTCTGGGTGATTCATTGACATCGAGACCTGCTTTTTTTTTGGTGAAATATATTCTTATGTGGTGGCAGGACAGATGACACGAACGTTGGTTGATGGTGAAGAGTTGGGTTTAAATGATTGAACAGCGGCGATGCAGTCTATTACAAGCAACCACGATATCTTTAGCAATGTGCCCGGGCCATCTACTGCTTCATCGTCGTATGTGTTGTGTGCCATGTAGCTATGAGCCAGTGTCCGCTTCTTTGGCTCTTCGTTACAATATTAAGAAAACTCCCTCTCGGTTCCCGCTCAGCCTCTTGACCAGGCCCCTGGTAGGATATGGGGCATCATTGTTCCGTTTGTATGTTTATATTTTACCAAATACAATAGGCAGGTACACCTTGAGTCACCTGGCATCAGGCTAGAAAATACATGCAGGTCTTCTCATTCTCCACAAGAGAAACCCAACAGACGGACTCTGGTTCTGAGGTACCGCGACTTAAACCCGAGTCGCCGAGCTGCCGACTTGGGTTTAATATTAAAGCGAAGTTTCCCATGCTTAGCGTTCGATGTCGCTGCATAACGCACTGCAGGAAAGCAAACTTTACAGGGTAGGTTTGAAAAAGCGATCATGATGATAAGTGAAGGCCCATCAAGTGCCTAAAAAAACACGCTTCCCGGGGTTCGAATCAAACCTGGATCACTCGCGTTACGAAGTCCACGTCTATCCGATTTAGTCATTCCAACACGGTCGAAGCAGCTTCGCGTTTAAACCATCTGTCTCTTAAAAAGGGACTTTGATTTTTACTCCGAAGCACTATTCCAAACACAATACTATCTTAATAACGAAGCTATCCCTCAGATAAGCCACGCTAAACATTTAGGAGTCACATTTTCTTGCGACCTAACAAGGAACCGGCATATCGAATCTATAACAACGAAGGCAGCCCGCACTCTTCACTTCATTAAGAGAAATTTTAAGCAGGCTCCGCTAGATGTAGGAGAACTCTAATACAGCACAAATATCCGTCCGATTCTGGGATACGGTTGCACGGTATGGGATCCCTTCACGCAGGATCTGATAGGTAGTCTCGAGTCCATACAGAACCGCGCTGCTCATTTTATTGCGAAGAGTTACAGATTTCCAAGTAGCATTACTCGGATAAAAGATTCCCTTGGCTGGCCTACGCTTGCATCGCGTCGCGCCTTTTTTCGTGTGGCTCTACTAAGAGAGGTATACATTGACAGAACACCACTCAACGAAGACGCTTATCTGGTGTCGCCCGCATATGCCTCGCACCGCCTTGACCACACGCTTAAGGTTAGAGAAACGCCTTCTCGTACAACTGCTTTTATGAATTCACTTTTTCCCCGCATAATAAAATCCTGAAATCAGCTTCCCCCGGCAATCATCCAATGCGCAGGCGACAATGAATTCCTTGTACATCTGCGCAATTATCTTCAAAGCTAAATTTCTACACCATTATTCCTAGTGCACATGTCTGCTTATTGAATACTTGTTTTCTTTTCTGCGCGAGTTTATACACATGTTTCTGCACAAGTGTCTTACTTTCAATGATGCATATTCTTTGTCTATTATGTATATCTTGTATATTTGTAAATGCGTATTTTTCTGTTTGCTTCTCTGTTTCTTATCTTTTATTTCTTTTTTTTTGTTGTTGGCACATTTTTCATGTGTGAAAATGTGTTTTTACCCCCTACTGTAATCCCTCTCGGCGAAATGAAGGTACATAAATTAACAAATATGTCTAACCCCCCAGTTTTCATTCTGGTGAAGCCGATGTGCTCGGCGCCGCTCTGGGGCCCCTTCCTGGCATCGCCGACCCCTCTTTCACAACTATGATTTCCCTCGTCACTACGGATGCCTCTTTCACGAGTTACACAATCGGCTGACAACGGCGGTAGCGCCGGTATGAGATGATTGCGGAGAATACACAGAAGCGCGAATGGGCGTGAAAACGACCGAAAGCCGTCGGCGGCGTTGCCGCTTCAAATTCCACCTCGCCGAGTCGGTGCGAATTCCTCCCTCTTGAAGAGCCACTTGCCCGGTTGGAACGCCGGCGTGACCCCATAATTCTTCTTCAGCTTGAAAGGCTTTCCGAGTGACATTCTCGCCGGTGTGTTTCACGCCTAAGTATGCGCCCATCACCGGTTACCGGTTTATGCGTGCACGGGTTGGGCGTGGAAGGAGTTGGCGTGCAGGCATAGCTGGGATTCATGTCGCTACCGATGGAATGCCCGTTGTGCTGGTGGAAGATTTAAACGTGGAAGTTTCATGGCTCAATCCGCCCTGTCAGCTCTTCCCGTAATCGAGCGATTTGGGTGTGCGTTGTGTTACAGAGGCGGTAACATGCCTTCGACGGTGGAGGGAAACAGGCAGCCACATGTTTGGTCGCTAGAGTATAGCTCGAGCCCTTCTAGGTTTTAACCATGGGATGGACGCTAGTCGTTCGCTTGGAGGAAGAAGACTGGTAACTGAAGAAGCGTCTGCCCGAGCAGAAGTGCGAATGGGAGCGCAAACAACGAAAAGCTGTTGCCTCCTCAAGTTCCAGCTCGTCGAGTAGCTGCGAATCCCTCCCGGATAAACGGCTAGTTCATCCCTCCCGGATGAACGTTCATCCTCCCGTTCATCCCTCCCGGGAGGATTCCGAGAAAGCTGTATAGCTTTCCTTTGTAGCCGTATGGCTGCATTTAGGTGGATGTCAAACTTTCCTTTACAGAAACTTACTCCACCTTGGGGATTTCCCCTAAATCTGGTCGATTAACGGCTAGTTGCACGCGTTAAACGCTGACATAAGCCAATATTATTTGTTCAGTTTAAAAGGCTCTCAGAGTGACATTTTCGACGGCTTCTTTCACTTCTAAGCACGCGCACCTAACCTGTTGCTGATGTGCGCGGGTTGCGAGGGGGGATGGGCGTGCACGCGAAGCTACGAGTTTCATGCCCTTACTGAAAACATGCTCCCTTGTGCAGGCGGGAGGGTTAAAGGTGAACATCAAACGGCCCAATGCGACCTGTCCGGTGTCCTCTCAGTGGTCGAGCGGATTGGTTTGGTGTGTTATACAAACAGTAAGATGCCTACAACACGGGAAGGAAACAGACAGCTCCGTGTTTGTACGCGAGACTAAAGCTCGGGTCCTTCCAAGTTTCATTAAGCTAGAAGCATACGAGTTTCTCAATATATACTAGAGGGAAATCTGGCGGGTTCGATTGCAAGCCGGTATGGAGGCGAAAAGCGTAACATTTTTTTCTTCTGCATCGTGCATAAGGCTTCTAAATAATTACTGAGAGGTAAATCTTTCTGGAAGCTCAATTATGTAAGAACGAAACAAATTTCAATAATCTTTTATAGTAATATTGTCTATTTTTTGCAGCCAGAGGCACCTTTCAGCCTGTTCAGGAGCCATGCCAAGGACAAGCGTAACGTGCCTGCCCGGTACATGACGGCACGCTCGCTGAAGCGCGGCTCCCCTAGACAGTGGCGCCAGATTTCCCTCTAGTGCATATTAGTATGAAACTCTGTGGCTAGAAGTACGCTCAATAGCAAAGTGCCAACAGACGTGTTTTGTTTCGGGCACTCCGTGGACTGCGTCCAGCTTCGCAGGTCATCCTTCTTCACAGAGTAGAAGGGCACTGATTTTTTTTATTATATTTTGATTCATTGCAGTTACATGGTATTTTTATAATGTAATCACATTAGGTAATAAAACTTTTTACACATTAATTTTTTGTAGTTAGGGCGCCTCTGTACTTTTCAGGGTGCTTGCGGCAGAAGACGCAGCCATTTTCCCTTCTTCATTGAGCTAAACGGTTCGGAATTCAGCGTATTTGACAGAACAATAGCATACGTTTTGTCTAGCAACAGCACCGACGATTTTTGTTGTTGTTGTTGTTGTACTCATCCTTGTTGTTGATGTTTCTGCAAGTGCCATTTAAATTTGTTTTTCCTCATTATGAAACTGCTTGCAGAGAAGCATTTTTTACAGGCATTGTAACAGTTTTCAGCGCGCAATGCAGGATGAGAAACCGTGGGATCACTCCTACCGCCATACCATCAGGAAGATGTAGCTGCAAAATGGCCTTAAAAAGATGAGGAACGACAAGTTAGGAAAACGCAATCTTGGAGTAATTTGCTGGCTTACCATTCCCAAGCATTGAGCTATTCTGCCGATCAGGGGCATAGCCAGGAGGGATGGATGTTTCGGTGACAGAACACCCGCCAAAATTTTTTGAATGGTGTATTCTCCCCTCTCCCCCTCCTCTTTCGGCCTTTTTTTCCGTAGACGCTGTTCACACATCGCATCGGTATATTAAAATTTAAAAACAAAAACAATAAATAGATCAGGAAATGTAAATGAAATGACGTTTGCGCGCAGGCCACCTTCCCTTTACCGATTTTTTTTTCCGGCAACGCATACACACCCCGAAAAATACTCCTGGCTACGCCACTGCTGTTGACCCATGTTGGGTCGTCAGCTTCTATGGTCCTAAGGAGAACTTGTCTAGCGAGCGATTAATTTACTGCACTTCAAAAAGATGTGTTTTTTTTTAATCTGTGACTACGATAGCACGTCCAAATTATCATCGCATGTGCAACAGAGGAGGCATGTCGACCAAAAAATTATGTTAGCCGTCGATCCACGGACGCAGAGCGGCAGTAAATTAGAGAACGAGACAGCAAGGGTAGAGAGAAGGACGTCAAGCTGATCACCGAGCCGTCGGCGGCATTGGCTGCAGCGGCGCTGCGTTCGCACCGCTGCCTCTGCCCGACGCACCCGCCGCCCTGCTTCTAGGCGCGCCCTGGCACAGCTTTCACGCTTTGTTAATGGACTGTTACGTGAGTTAAGTGGCCGGGTAGGTGGACAAAGACGATGCAATCTTCATGACGGCAACGAAATGAAGATAGCAGCACTTGTTGTTAGGCGAGTTGGGTGCATCTTGTTGAATAAACACGGGCTTTGCACGAAAAACACACACACAGACAGGACGGGACACTTTCGGACTATTTCTCTGGGTGTTGTTTTTTCGTGCAAAGCCCCCGTGTTTATTCAACGAAATGAAGATACTTGTGGGCAACAGAAGGTGTGAGAGGCAGCCAACGCCACTGCTTAATCGAGCGAACGGGACCACCAAAATGATTAGAACGCAAAGCGCGGTTTGCATGGCGTGCGGAGGGCGTGCGAGAAACGCCGTGTTGCGTTTCGTGCGTTTGTGTCTTCTACAAGGTCCAGGACAAGGCGCAAGATGTCCCGTCTAGTGATCCTGCGTGTGCATCAGGCCGAGGCCCGAGGCACACGCCCTGTAAGGCTTTTTGGTCTGTAGTTTCGACAGCAGCGTAAGTATCGCCACTCGTTATGTAATGATAGCCGCGTCGTGGGAATCGTATAACCATCCGCACCGCACCCGCCCCCCTCCCCTGCAGGAGTACGTCAGTACATGGAACCGACCACCTTCACTACGATAGGCAGGCATTTCATTTACAGACACTTCTTATTGGAGCTACCATTTAGCGGTAATGCAAAGAACATTGCGCTAAAGCTTTCTAAACGTCGCTTGTGAGGTCATTAGGTTTTAGTTACCGCCATCGGTTCTACTCCCCCCCCCCCCCCCGTTTCGCCGTTCCTTACACATTCCGCAAAACAAGCTAGTATTGCATAACCGGTCATGATTAAGGAATGTACACGTCCATTATATTCACTGAGCCTGCCATTTTTTCCTTCTGTTGCATGCCCGTGTTCGGACCCATTAGGAGACACTTAGAAGAGGTCCGGTCCCCGACCTTCCTTGCTTCTTTCCTTGCCTTTAGCGGCTCTCGTGTGCGGTGGCGTCCCCCGTGAATGCGCATGTTATCGCGCGTTCTGAGCCCTAAGTATAGCTGCCTTGTCGTTGACCTCTCGAGTGTCTATATACACAGCTGCGGAGATAGTTTTCCTCGTGGGCGCGCACACCTCCTCGTCCAAAGCTAAGTGGCTGCCGCCTCCTAGCGACCAGTTGCGGCGTAAAAACCCGACTTCAGAATTCGTGTGCCTCGTGGCTCCATTCTTCGCAGAGCTCGTTTTTCCCACTTTCACTAAGTTCTTTTCTCCGCCGCCGTCTTGGGAAAGCTCTTAAGGGCGCCATGAAGACGAATTAGATGTTTGGTTGATTAAAAGAGACTGCTTTGCACCGATAACAGAGATAACAATTTTATCGCCAAGTTCAAACAAACATAGAGATGTTAAAGGAAACGGACGAAGCAATGGCGGCTCAGCAGTAACTTTCCGGTGACATCTAGTGTGACGTCACAGAATCTTGCTTGTGTGATTGGTGGCCGCAGACTGACACCAACGCCAAGAAACATGACTGGGTGATTGTAGTGGAGCCTCCAGGTTATTTCGATCGTATCACTTTAACGCTAACGTGCGCTAATGCTAATTAACGCTAATGCTAATTAACGCTAACGTGAAGCTGGCCTCTACTGCGGTTCTGCTGCCGGCTTTGCGTCACTGTAGTGGGAAATTTGAAAGTTTTTCATTATTTCTTGGGCTTTATGTATTGAAAAATTAAACGCCTTTCGTTTCGGATATGGAGCTGAGTGAGTTAAAAAATGCTAGTTGTAATAAATTGAACAAGACTGTGGTTTGTCTTTACGGCCCCTTCAAACAGTGATCGAGGGGTCCTTGGCGTTATTTTTTTCTCTTCAGCTGCACACTGCATGCTCATGGTAGGCTGCTTTGTTGTGTGGGTTGTAAGGAAATTTATGGAGTTTTGGATTATCGCGATTGCGCGGGCAATACATGGCAATATTTTACCAGCGGACAGAAGGCGAGGAAGTCTACCGAGGCAACGCTGCGTTCTGACCATTGCCTAGGGAGACGTCAATCAAGTCAGGCCGCAAACGCTGCGGGAGGAGTGGACCCATCCCGAAGGGTCTACAGAGCGCAGGGAGATGGTCCTCGACTCTCTTCTCTTCTACATTCGAGAGGCTGGCATACAGGATCACATTTAATCGAGACACTCACTGCCCCCCCCCCCCCCCCCCTCATCCTCCAACTCCCAGCCCAAACTCCCCCTCTGGCGATGGTCAAGGTGAAGGCACGGATTGTAATAAAGCTTAATGAATACACATCACAACAAGTATAACCTGTGCAGGCTCAGCCCCCACCGTCCGCTCGATGAACGCTCGTCGCACGGCCGCGCTGCACAGCTCTACAGCTGAAGATCAACAGGCCCTAGTCTGAATAGCAGGGTCCGAATTGCTGACTCCCATGGGGTCGACCGAGCCCTCTCTCTCTCTCAAGACTAGAGAGAAGACGACTCTCTCTCTCTCTCTCTCATCTCTCGGCTCTCTCTCTCTCTCTCTCTCTCCTCGCACGGCGTTTCGTCTCAACCCGTCATAGCGTGTAAGCATTGTAAAATGGAGTGCTCAGCAAGTTCAGGGCCCAGTAGGCGGCAAAAGGGAACGTAATGGCAATTATATGATATGGTTTACATGTCAGCCAGAGGAAGTTAGCTTTGACAGCGTTGCGTTTAGGTCTGTTAACAAATTTTCGTTTGTTTTTGATATTCTGTTCAGGTGTATTCGACTCATTTTGAAAAAAAAAAAGCTCCTGAAATGTTCTACGAGTGTCTGGCTGCCAGTCTGGTGAATTTCGGTCAATTTATGGAGTGTCAATTCTCAGTAATGACTGTGCTGAGCCCACACAAAACTCCGGACTGCTTCCCCTACTCATGGCATTAAGATCTTAGGGCCTACAGATAAGGATGGCGAGTCATGCCTTCTACAACATAGCAGTAAGGCCGTCCCAATATATATATAATATTTTTGCGGGAAGGGGAACAAGAAAAAGGAGAGGGAGAACTAACATTGTGAAAACTAAAAATTCAAATTTAGAAATTTATGTTTATTGGGTGCATTATTCTCAAAATAAAAATTAAGCCTTAAGATTTAAATCGCACAAGGCCGATAGAACATGCAATTTAACCCCAGACTAAACAGCCCACTTACCTTCTTCTCAATAGGATAACAATAAAAAACCAATTCCTCAATGGGATAACAATAAAACAACCTGACTGCCGCACTGAGTTACTATAGGTAGTGACGTTGTATAGAAGAATTTTTTGGCCAAAAATTGGGGGTTTTCACCCAATTATTTCGAACAAATTGGGAGCCAACTGAAAGTTCTATGACAGCCTCTACCGCATTTCAGGTCGGTCTTTTCACATGCAACAAATTCCGTCCGAATAGGCTGACTGGTTAGGGGTAGTGTAGCTCCTGATACTGCGCTTGAAATGTATTTTCTACAGCGAAGCTAAAGCCAGCTCATTCTTAAGCAGAATGCCGAAAGCTAACTATATTTTTTTCTTTAAAAGTAATAATGGAACCTTTATTTGTTTCCGTCACCTTTCATCCCATGGCAGAAGCTGCTTCTGTTGCTTAGAAATTCGCTATAGCACCAGTTCTTTGTCTCTCGTTTCTCCCGCCTTTTTTGTGTGTAGAGTGTGACGTCACAAATCACGGTTATGACAGTCCTTCTTCCTATTTACACAAATGGCAGAAGCGGACACCCCTATCATTTCAGAAACTGTTTGGTCCGTGGGACAAAGTACGCAACCAAACGAAACGGGTGTGGAAACACACAAGGGTGTTATGTATATTGGCGGAAGTATCTGTGTCGCATCGTGGCCATTTTGTATTGTTTGTGTAGAGATGTATATAGGTTGTTTGGACTATATTCCGCTGCTGTAAGGAAACATGTATATATATATATATATATATATATATATATATATATATATATATATATATATATATGTGTGTGTGTGTGTGTGTTGTGTGTGTGTGTGTGTGTGTGTGTGTGTGTGTGTGTGTGTGTGTGTGTGTGTGTGTGTGTGTGTGTGTGTGTGTGTGTGTGTGTGTGTGTGTGTGTGTGTGCACGTGCGATCTTTCAGTCGCTGCTGTTTCAGTGTACTTATTCTAGCCTTGTGGTTCCTTAGGACAAGTATTGTACCTTTTGTACACTCCAATGCTTGGAGTAGCCAGCTCCTGTTTGGGTTGGAGCTAAACTCTCCAATAAATCATTATTTGTCTCTCTAACAAAAATTTTCAGGTGTTAATTTCGCGCGTGCACAACTGCGTGCAAAAGTTTTCAAATTTATACGCCGCCAATGAACTTGACTGATCAGGATTGAAGATTTGTGGAGTCATGAGCGGGACATGTGTGTCGCGGCACCACCTGTCGTTCATTTTTCAGCCTTCGTAACAGTGGCTCCTGTCTGTGATGGTATGTTTGTTAAGTAGGGGTATTATTTTATGGATTCATATAAACGTTTTCATGTTGTCCAATCGATAATAGTCTTATTACATCTAAATGCGTGATCAATAAAAGATAATGAATGGCAGCCTGCCATTGTGCCTGAAGAAGAACATGCATGAGAGCTGCACCTTACCGGTACTCACTTGGGAGGCTCACTAAGAGGGTTCAAATTAAATTGAGGACGATTCAGTGCGCAATGGAACGGAAGATGATAGGTGTAATATTAAGGCACAAGAAGAGAGCGGAGTGGGTCAGGGAACAAACGCGTGTTAAGGACATATTAGTAGAAATTAAGAAGAAGAAATGGACGTAGGCAGGGCATGTAATGCGAAGGTGAGATAACTGTTGGTAATTAAGGGTAACAGAGTGGATCCCTAGATCAAGGCAAGCGTACGTATACCAGGGGGCGGCAGAAAGTTAGATGGACAGATGAGATCAAGAAGTTTGCGGGGATAAATTGGTCGCAGTTAGCACAGGACCGGAGTGGTTGGAGATTAATGGGAGAGGCCTTTGCCCTGCAGTGAGCGTAGATAGGCTGGTGATGATGATGATGACATCTAAATGCAACTTAAAATATTTTTTTTTAAATGAGACAGCGCAGTTTTGTATTTAAAAAAAGAAAGAAACAGAACGCAGGTGTGTGATGCAGAGAGCGCGAAATTGCGCCTCGAGTTGTGTCTTTTATTTCTCTTTTTTCGTCGCTCGTGTGCCCTCGTTTGCGGGAGGGAGCACATTTTCTGTATTCGAAAAGGTCTCCGAGAGCTTTTCTTCATTCTCTTTTGGTTTTCATGTGTAAATATATATATATTATAATTTTTTTATCTCCTTCCTCGTTCATCTTTTTCTTCGGCGGCTTCAACACATTCGTACAAAGTCTAAACCACAGGGCACGATGCACAGAAATCCGAAAATACATTTTTTTACAATTGACGCATGGTGCAAATGAGTAAAAACAGAAGAAAATACAGCAGAAACAAGAATAACAGGGTCGTTGTTTGTTAACAAAATGTTTTTTTCACCATTATTGTCTGCACTCGGCTTTTATACGCAAAAGGGAATGCTGTCTTTGCCTGTGTGCGACGAAGACACCGTTCCGTTGGTGTAAACGTTGTTCGTTTGATGAAGACACCATTCCCTTAGTGTAGACACTGTTAACTTAATTGGTAAGTGGCAAGACGCAAGACACCGTTCCATTGGCGTAGACACTGTTTCTTTGTTGTAGACACCGTTCGGTGCGGTGTCTTTACGTAGGAAATACAATTTCTAACGCACTAACTGTCAAAAATAACGCGATACAGAGTTGCGCATACATCTCAAAAAACCAATCAAATGCATCATCAAATCAGGGAGTTCGTAGTACGCGCAGGTATTGTCCATGCAAGGTTTGCTAAAAGCCGGACGCAGAACAACAAAAGGTGATTTTAAGCACGTCATCATCGCTCCTTTAAGTCTATCCTAATTTGTACATGAAATTTATATAACTTAAACATAAATAAGGAGGGAGTGGGTAGAGTAAATAAATAATACTGGTATCCCCCGAAAAAAAAAGCTTCGTACATTTCGATGCAATATACAGAATCTTCCATGTTGATTGTATTAAAATAGAGGACTTGTTCGATAACCGCTCTTGTTTTTTTTACATTTGTATGTACACGCGTCACACCTTGCGTTATCTCTTGGAGAGACATTAAACAGCAAAACACAACGTAAAAACACAAATTCCAAAACACAAGGCACAATCATTAATCTCATTCGGTGACCAGCATACGAAATAAAATACAGATACGCTCTAAAATCATAGACTGTCACACAAAAGAAGAAAAAAGCAACAACCAACAAAATTGCTGCCTACGACGTGTACAATAAAACTCGATTAAAAGAGCAATAAAAATACGAATCTCGCATGCATAGGAACACATCCAACAAAAACATTGCTCCGCGCGAGCTACATATCCTATATCGCTATGTTCTCGGTGTTATCCGCGCTGGAAGTTCGAAGATCTGTTTTGCTTAGCGTTTAATGTCTCCCTGGACGTCAAGAAATCGAAATGATTTGATAGGAATAAGCGCATCTTTAAGATGCTCAAGAGGCGATGCAAAGTGAAACTACCGCGAACCGGAGGCTTGGACGCGGCACGATCAGCAAATCACAGCGTAGTGCGGGTTCACTAAGCTCACACATTTCAGATTATTGCCTATTTAGAACATCAGGGTATCCAATCACGATTGGCATCCACATGAAAATACTGTACGGCCTACATAGTGTCCGTGTTCTTTTTGTCGATCGCAATATTTCACATTTGAAAGTCTGTACTGCATATTCACGTCTTACTGTTTACATGAATCAGAGATTTGCATTTTTTAACCACGTTTTAACGACATAAATGTTTCCCCTGATCTTTTTTTTTACTGTGATGCCTCTAAACGCTACATTTTGCTTTCGTCCATCGAAGGTAGTTTCCAAAGTGTTGCCAACCCTTTCCTCCTCACCCTTGCCGTAAAGCACCACATAATCCTCGCAGCGGTTGCAGAAGCACGTTAGCGCCTTTCATATGCAGTACACTCCGTGCGGAACTGATTAGAAACACGCGATCCGCAGCCCGAATACTCCTAATTGAACATCTCGGGTGAAACTTTCTCTGCCCAATGCATTATTTTGCAAACTCGCAAATACAGCGTCTAAGTCGAACTGCTAGTTTGAAACACTGAACTGTTCTTCCCTTTCTCTCGAACGCGTACGCCGTGACTTTTTGCTTTTAAATAATTCCATAGGGATCGCATATTCATTTATGAGCATATCCAGCGGCAACCACATTCTCTCAGCCGCAAACGTGCCTCCGCTACCGGACCGCGTCTTAACCCTTAGCAACTTGTGTTTTCCCGTCCGGTGCGTTCGCAAACGATTGAACACACAATTTTTCCAGCATCTGACGCCCTGAAAGCCTCCAACCGCTCCTCCGATGCGAATCTATCGCCTGTTTTTACCATAAACATTGTGATTCCACATAATAGCTTCTTTTGAAGGGGTCGCTTAACTACGAAGTTGACGCTACTCTGGACTCAGGGCAAGTATTCTTACGCTGCGTATAACCTGCAGAACCTTGAACTTCCCGCTTCTTTTTAAGGCATCGCACAATTTAGGAGTTTAATTTACTATAGTGCAACTACTCGAATCATGTAGAGCCTCGAGCTTCCGGCGGCGGATATGGTCACCGAGAACATAGCATTATCGTCACCGCGCCGGCTTGCAATCCAAGCCGATCCGTTGCGCAGCCGCTCGCGCAAAGCCGCGAGCCTCAAACCTCGGCATGGCTGAACTTCAGAGATGCGATCGACGGAACAGCAGACTCTAGCGCGGGCGCCGAGAGCTGTCCTTTACGAAACGTGCGGATGAGCGCATAAATAACACAATGAAGAAATGAACTGGGATTGAATGGTTAGGCCTAACAAAAAGAAAGAAAACCAAACGCAGGACCCCACTAGCCCTTCGCTAAACGCTCCGTGCATTTCTCAACCGCATACAGCACTCGGAAGAGTCGTTTTCAGGAGATAAAATTGTGAAATAAGTTACGTATAATACAGAATACCAAAGCAAAAGCTCGTTGTCGTAAACAGTTTTTCGTTTCTGGACGGATGATGCTTGGAGGACCACGTCGACTTGTTTTGGTCGTTCGTTGTGTCGGTTCCTTTTTTTTTTCGCTTTTTACGTTATCAGCGTCAGTAAGTGAGAAAAATATCTCTCTGTTGTACTACTCTACTGAGCGCTTATCTGTCTTTAAAATTTCCGTGTTGAATTGCGTATCTATAAACGGTGGCCGGCTGGAGGCGGGTGGGGGTGGAATGAGTGGGCTATATCATCCGTAGACGTAGTTGATCATTCGCCGGAGGTCGGTCATCTCGTCTTTGAGAAGCAGGGCTTCGGCGCAGAGGTCAAAGTTTTCGTTCTTGAAGCAGCTGCCCCTGTTCACGAGACGGTAAAAGAAAAACTGCGCGGTTAGGGGTGTTGCCGTTCGCACACGTGGGAAAAGGGTCGCGGTTCAGATTAACCTATGTGTAGAGAAGTGTAATACAGTATAGCCTTGTTATAATGAAATCGCTTTACTCAAATGCTTGAAGAAACGGTAATGCAGTCACTGAACAAGTAAAAAAGGTCAAATACGTTGTGAACAAGGAACCCCGTGCGGGTTCCGAAACGTCTTTGAATTTTTTTACTTGGTCAGAGAGAGAGAAGAGGAGAGAGAGGAGGAGAAGACGAGGAGAGAGAGAGGACGGAGAGAGACGGAGAGGAGAGAGAGAGATGAGAGAGAGAGAGAGAGAGAGAGAGAGAGAGAGAGAGAGAGAGAGAGACCTTTAATGAAGTCCTGGCGGTGTTAGCCGTGATAAAATGCCTAACTTGCTACGCCAGTTGATGACGTGATCAAGATGATGGCGATGATGTTCAATAACTTGATGCCCACAGAAACAGCAGTTATTCACAGCGACTGGTCTAGACCTGTGTGTTGCAGGTACTCTATCAGAGCTTTTGTAGCCCGTAAAGCACGTTTGGGACAAACCCATGGTCTTAAAACGTCCTTTAGCTGAATGTCCACTGTAGGCGGCAGTCTCAAAGACACTGCGAGGGACAGACCACTCTTTGAGCAATGAATCGAGCACATTCACAGAGCCGGTGCTGGAGGGTTTCTCGCACGTCACAGTGTGGGTCAGTGACTGCATTAGCGTTTCTTCATACGATGCCCGACCAGAAGAATTTTCGTGGAACCCTAGACTACATTCAATTCTTGACTGTAGCGCAGCGAGAGCAAATCAGAACCGCTTTAAACGAAGTACCCCTTATAATGAAGTTAGTTTTGTGTCTCGAGGCCTTTGTTATTACGAGAGATTACTATGTTTCTTAAACCTGTACGTTTATAGTATACAATAGCCCTGTCGGCCTTGATAAAGTCACGCTGTAAATTCAACAGAAGAGTGGTGCGAAATAATACATCATTCATGTATAGTGTACAAACGTTTTTCGGGCAATGACATGTCTATGGAGGTGATATGCGATGCCTGCAAAGGCAATGCCCTTTTGCTCCTGCACATGCTACCAGAATGATTTAGGGAGAACTTTTCCAAGACGTGTCGTTGCACGCGTTAAGGTGCCTTTTCTCTGTAAAGGTTTACCTAAACGGTCTCGCACAACGACGTCACCATCGTCAGCTATGGAACACCGGGAGCTAGTGCATGAAATTACGGTACTTTTGACGCTGACTGACCAGCCTCATCCGAGAGATAACAAAGCCTGAGAAGCAGTTTCCGAGCAAACGTGCGCTGTCATAAGGGGAATATCTTTGGTTTCATGGTTAAGTGTAAAATTAGTGATCATAATTTAAAAACCACGATTTTTCACCCTGGTTGGTATTTCGACTTTTCGAAGTGGAAGGGCTGGTACGAAGATATTTATATTATTTACGCATTGATTATCTGTTTTCGGGTTTGATGAAGCCATCAACGGCAGTTTAAGGATATCATCTTTTCCTTTCGGAACCAGTCTTCTTTTCTTATTTGGTTAGTTAGCGATTCTTAATTAAGCAAGAAACTGGAAGGGAATGTAAGAGGCCCGGTTTCAAAAATAGTTTTCGTAGTTTTCGTACCCTGACTCCTGCGGTGGCATCATAGACTTGACTAACTTGCTACGCCAGTTGATGACGTGATGAAGATGTGGATAAAGAAGTGTTCTTTCAAAAAAAGAAAAAAAGAAAGATGGTTGCGACAGGTCGACGCCTTGCTGGGGTACCAAACGACATCAATCCTATCTCGTAAACGTGACGTCAGGCAATGTTTTTCATCTTGGCTAACTATCATCGTACAACTAGCGTAACTGTCATAAGGCGATTTTACATCTTCCATTGCTTGCTTACCCGCCGGAAGCAGTCTCGAATTCTCCTCTTCCACAAATATTCTTTCAACAATCCTTCTTTGCGTTCCCTTTGGAATTAAACCTGCGCGATTCATATCACCTCGACGCGATATTCACAAAAGGTCAACGTGCCTCGCTGTAACACATCAGCGTATCAATAGTCCTTTTTTACCAGAACCAGCAAATGAGTGGAATTGTCTACCAGCCGCCACTAACAAGCATTAACCGACCCCATACTATTCAAAAATGCATTGTTAAACCTGGTTAGTAGTTTCATGTATCATGCACTTCTCTATTTCTTATTTATTTTCTCTCTTGCGACGATTTTTTTAATGTTGCATCTGCTTCCTAGTACACCTTTTGTATATATGTATTGTATATTGCCCCTCTCCTCTGCAATGTACTTCAATGTACCCTGAGGGTATTATCAATAAATAAATAAATAAATGTGCAAACCAGTCCCGAACAGCTCTTACTGAGAACTCTCGCTATCCAGCCCCAGGGCCTTGTATAGATTTTTTAAAATTCTTTGCCCTGACAGCAAGCAACCATCTTGAAAACTGACTGGCAGGAGGGGGGGGGTTGGCGCAGTCGACAGGACGACCCAACTGCGCATGCGCAGCAATTCGAAACATGCCGAAATGCTGTCGAAGTGTAGAAAAGCGTGGAAAGATACGTACCTGCAGAGGTTGTAGACCTGCGGCTCGCGGTAGAGCTGGTAGCACTCCTCGCAGACGCGTTCGAGCCGCGCCAGATACGACTGCTCGAAGTTTCCCCGGCAGCCGAGCTCGAGGAAGGAGCGCTTGTGCAGGTTGCGCGCCTCGCAACCCTGCTGCGTCAGCGCCAAGAGGCCGACGCACAGCGCCGCAGCCGCCAGCCAACGCACGGGAGACCAGGAACTGGCACTCATCTGCGCATGTGCCAAAGAGAGAGAGAGGAACGAAAGCCTCGTGAGTGGTTTACAAGCAGTCGGCTTGTCAAAACGAGAACAAAGCGAATAACATTTATTGGGAAATTCTGCCACTCCCATTAAGCAAACTAACTCTGGCATTGTCGAATGGCATTGTAGATAAATGAGCTGTCTTAAAGGGGCCCTGCAACACTTTCGATAAGCGCTTTCACTCTTTCCTTGGCGCCTGGAACCACTGCGAAAGCTATAGTTATTGCCAGCACGGAGCGGCCCCGCCTGATTTGCTCGTCGCACCGGATACGCTTTCCATTTCTGCTTTGTTCTTGTGGCTTTTTTTTATAGTTGTCATCGAAAAGCGTTCATTGCTGCAACTGATGGATAACTGGCCACCAGCCGGTACATGAACTTAGTGACGTAATTCGAGCTTTCGAAGAACGTCCAGACCGGGAAAGATAGAAAAATCTTTTGAGCGAGTTTGCAAGTTATCTGATGGGCATAGAACCGTAATTTTTGGCTGAAGTACTTCGCGACCCCCTAACCTAAGTATAGGTGTGTTGGGTGACTACGTTCTGCAAGAATTTAAGATTTCAAAAAAGTTGAAAAAAGTGTTGCAGGGTCCCATTAAAGGGCACCAAGAACTCGCACTCATCTGCGTATGCGTGAAAGGGAGAGAAAGAGAGGAACGAAAGCCTCGTGAGCGGTGTAACCGCAAGTCGGCTTGTCAAAAGCGAGAAAAAAGCGAAAACATTCGAGTGAATATTAATTTACTCTCATTCAACAGGCGTTGTCGAATGGCAGTGTAGATAAATAAGCTGCCACAAAAGGCCCTTTTGAAGCCAAATACTAGGTACACGCTGCCTTGCACTTAGAATTATAATGTTCCCGGTTCAGTGCTGGCTTATTTATTTCATGTAACTGCCATGACGTCTGCAGAAACGATTCTAGGCGGAGGCGACCAAATGTCCATAACTGCAAAGAACTTAATAAATAAATGAGTATCAAGTCACGTCTCTCCGTGCGAAAAAGATCGACTCAACAAGCTTCCAAGTGTCCACGGAATCCCCAAATGAAGGTTGTGTGCCCACCACTTTCCAATACGAAGGGTGGGGTTCGTGTAACACCTCCTTGAAACTTGCACGTGCGCCCGCTCTAAGTACGCTTATTGAAATGGAATGAATTAATTCATTTGAAGTCCCAACGAGTGAAAATTTAGTTGTCCAGCTGGACCTAACGTACCCCGCCCTCCATTTTATTGGGTTAATATTTGCCACAAACAACGTTCTTTTCACCAACCAACATAGCGACGTTAAGTCAACAAGAAACAAAAAAACATTTAGCATCAACGAAAAAAAAAATTAGCATAACGCGTTTAGTCGGTGCTATGAGACCTTTACGACATCGCGATATTCAATCTCTCCAAGGGCTTGAGATCTCCGTCTGTTTCCTCCGCTTACAACTACTGTCCCCTTTCAACCGACTAGTAGCCGTATGGCTACCGGATAGAACTACACAGGATCCCTAAAATTCCTTGTTAAAGTTAAAACAGTCGTCGTCGATTGTGATTCAAGCGGAGGACCATCGTCATAAGGCAGGGAGAACGGATTGCTGGGCAAGGTGATGTTGCAACCTTGACAAAGTTCAGCGGTTTGCAGAGACAAGGAGGTGTGACATGTCTGCGACAAGGACACAAGCACAACGTTGGCTGGTGTCCCTCGTGTCCTACGTAATTGTCCGTACGCGTTAAGAACTTCTCAATGTCAAAAGGCAGTCGCCCTGCACAGGTCAGATCTCAACAATAACCACACGTAGCGATACCAGAAGGCCTGAAACGCAGCTTTTGCTGAGCCAGAAACGGGACGAAGACAGCCCGGTCGTACAAAAGGAGTCTTGGACTCAAGCCCCCGACCACCAAAAAAGGTCTAACTTAACTGTAAATAAAGTCTCCTCTCTTCCTCGTCTCTCTTCTCTCTCTCTCCTCTCTCTCTCTCTCGTCTCTCTCACTCTCTCTCTCATCTTTCTCTCTCTCTCCTCTCTTCTATCTCTCTCTCTCTCTATTCTCTCTCTCTCTATATACTATCTATCTGCCTGATTATCCTGCGTTGGTACTCGGTATGACCTTTTACCAGCCACTAACCCTGGAATGTATAAAGCGATGACGTAGTGTCACAGCCTTCCCTTTTTTATGATCACTAAAAAAGTCACTGTGCCACTTACGACTCCTTCTTTCTCTCCCTCCTTTAATAACTGATTCGTCCTTGCCGAGTTGGTCATAGACTTCCCTGGATTCACAAGCAATCGCGAGGTCAGGCGACGTCCTTGGAGAGCGCTAACGGCCGATGACGCAATGTCCATTCATGTGAAGATCGTAACCGCGCTACACGTCTTTTGATGGAACGAGGAAAGAGACGGGGATACAGTAATGTCAGAACGCGTTTCGTGCGATCTTCTTTCCCTCTGAACGTGTCGCAAACCTCGCTATTTTTTTTTTTCGTCCGTAAGCCTATCTTGGTGCCGGAACGCACATAACGCGTGAACGCTGTCCAACGGAAAACTTCGGCTGGAGTTGTTGCTGATAGCTATTAAAGTTGGTGGCACGTGCACAAAAACAGGCACCGCGTGATAGACTGCGGACATAAACGGGCTAATACTGTTTAAAGAGTTGGGATTTCGACCTGATTACAAATTTATACGCATGGTATGAAGTAACCGGTAGTATGTGGTCTTAATACCATATGTTCCAGCCTGGTAGTTATCAGTAAGCACAGTTGAAATGTCGTAGATAATTACGAGCCACTGACTAATAAAAAGGTATTGGCTTGAACAAGGAACATTCAGAAAAGTCGAGAAGACACATATGTGAGAGAAAAAAAAAGATATCTTGGAGATTCCGTGAATTAGGGTTTGCAGCCTTTCTGGCCTTAGGGTTTGCGGTCTGGTTTGCGACCTTTCAGAAAGACCACGCGCTCTTTGCACCATTGCAAGCAAAAAGGGGGAAAAAATGAAACATATGAGCGGTTATAACCGGCGCAAGTTACGTTGCGCGTACGCGGAAACCGTCCTTTGTCAACTCTGAACTCGCGAAGCCGGCAACCATCGAAGAGGAACTCAATTACAATCCGCACGCTTCGCAACTCCGGACAAAAACGCTCTTCCCGCTGCTCGCATACAGCGTACAGATTCCGCGAATTCTCCCCCGTATATGCGACCGCTCTTTTTATTTATGTATTTTGACGTGCGAGCGCTGTCAGAGCTGACGGAAGAGGCTGTACGCCTCGCGATTTGCGCAAGTATTGCGTCACAATCCGCGCACACGTGTTCCAGGCACCGACTTCCTGGACGGAGATGGGAGCTCCATTGCCACGGTGAAGGCGAAAGACGCAGGTCGGCTGGCCGAGCCTAGCGTCACTAAATAAGCTACACTTAAGAGTACCCCCACTTCGTGCACTCGGAAGCGTCTGGGGGCCATCTTGTTTCTGGCTTGCAGTGTTGCCATCTCTCCCAACGAAACCGCCGCCGGTTGTGACGGGAAGTTGTGACGGGTCCGGTTGTGACGGGTCCTCTTCTTTTGTCCCGTCCTTGTAGCGCGAAGTTTATTTCCATTAATCCAATCCAATCCAATCCGATGCAATTCAATTTAATCCCATCATTAATGCTCCTCGCGCATGCGCAACACTGTGTACACGGACTCCAAGGGACAAGCCACGGACAAAACGAGGTCCTAAGGCGCTTCGCCCCTAAAACTACAATATCTGTCCTGGGTACGATGCTATCCGAATTGAACGAACGGGCAAATATAACGAGAAAATGACGACAGCGAAAGGGGTAGGCTATAATCCTTTTCAACATCATCCTCCACACGTGTTATGCAAACCTTCGATTTTTCTCACTTACTCTCTCCCTCTCTTTTCCGCTCTTGGGACCAGCTTTTCGTTTCAGACGTGCGATTATCGTTTTCTGCGGCGCCTCCCCCAGCCTGCATACCGCGGGGATTTCCCCTAGCGATGATTACAGTCTCGCGAAGGGCTCCACTGCGGTTGTCGAAGCCGGCCTTAGTCGCGTTGCGTGCGGCTGCCAACGCGTTGCGATCAAGCGTTGCCGCCGAGCTCTCGTGTCCGAGGAGTCGTTCCGAGCTACAGGCCTCGTGCGTGGAAGCGGCGGCATTGAGCGACCGTAATTATTTCGGACCGTCGTCGCACGTGTCCGCAACTGGTTCGTCCGGGGAAACACAGGTCGTTTTGTGGGCGCCCATACTCTCCCTTTGAGCGGAATGCACGCCGAGTGCGTTCTGTGCGCGCGTGCTATTAAGCGTGTACGCCCTGCTAATCTGTAGGCTTTGGGAGCGTGTGTGCCGAAAGTCACGTATGCAGGCGGGCCTAAAAAAAGAAAAACGGATGACGAAATGTCTATTCTCACAGACTCTCGGTACGATGCAGGAAGAGGTGTGCGGATGGCTGGGCGTGACGGTCACGCAAGAATGTGACGCCGTTTGCTTTCACTTAGGGAAATTGCCGTCGTTGCGGTTAATGTATTATTATTATTATTATTATTATTATTATTATTATTATTATTATTATTATTATTATTATTTATTATTATTATTATTAGCATGGTTAGTAGTACCGCGAAACCTCGTTATAATGATTTCCCTTATTCGAATTCTCGCTTTACTGGGTTTTTCACCGTCACTACTGCAGTCCGTCGCATTGATCGATCGATCGATTGATTGATTGATTGATTGATTTTGATTGATTGATTGATTGATTGATTGATTGATTGATTGATTGATTGATTGATTGATTGATTGATTGATTGATTGATTGATTTAAACCTGTTTTCTGCATGGCAGAGCACAGTGTTTTCGTCTACCACCGGGTTTTAAAAACTCTATGAACGTGATGACCGCGTTTTCCGACTGTCCAAACTCGTAAAAGAATTAATCCAAATGACCAACCTTAGGGGGCTCTGGCAAACTTGGAGGTCGGTATTTTTTTTTTTGTTTGCTCAAGTTAATAAAAATGAAAATATAAATTATATCTGAGGAGACGCACGTCTTCCTAGATATAATGCAAAACAAGCATTGAATTCAGACATGCACAAATTTTTCTTTTGGATTGTTCGTAATTTCACCTTCCTAAGCATGAAGAGACAGAACAAGACAAGCAAAACAGAACGCCAAAATGATGCAACTGTTTTGCAGATATTTAAAGTTTCACACGGTCAACCTGCTAATCTGTGGTAGATATTTTGAGAATACACCAAGTTGGAACTTTCTCGCGGAATCGTCACACCAGGTGAGAGCGAGAACGTCCATCTTCAAGAAAAGAGGGCAAGGAAAAAGGCAACAAGGTATAGCTTTGCCGCTTGCGAGGCCATTTTGTAGCCAGGTATCCTTTTAGCTCGCTACAGAGAAATTCAGACCCCCGCCTCCTATAGTAACGCCGTGAAGTAACATTTCGAATATAGCTTGGCGATCCCTCATCAAGCTTCCGTATATAGGCAAGCCAGCTCTGGCGCAACTCGCTTCTTTCTCTGAATGCGAGGCGCGCCGTAATTTTCCGAAGGGCGTGTTCTATTCAGCTTGATATGCCTCCGGCAGCGTGCCAGCGCCGCGGCTGTGACGTCATCACCACGCCTCACAAAGAACCAGACGACGGAGGACCGTTTTATGGCGCGCAGACGATCCACGCAGACGACCGATGGTTGCGCATGAGCAGTTAACAGGTAGACGTTTCTTTTTTAGTCAAGGCGCAGAATCTAAAGGAACGCGATCCTCGTCGTCCTTTCGAATGGAATTGGTTCTCAAACACAGATGATGGAGACCAGAAACGTAATGAATTCTCACAAAGACGCTGTCAGTTATCGCGCCCCCTCTAACGGGAACAGATGTACACCACTTAAAGCGGGTGCAAAGCCACTCCGGAATGTCTACGTGTACTTTTTTAAAAGTCCCTGGTCGTTCTTAGGCTGTTGATTCACGCGAATATGAGCGTTTTTCAAGAGAGAACGATAGCTTAATACTGGTGCACGCGACGGTTCATGACAACGATAACATGCGGAATAACTGTGAATGACTCTCGTGCAGGCCGTGTGCGAATTGCGGTCGCTGAGGAAACTGCAAAGGAATGGCAGTTATGTAAACTATCGCGAAGCAGGCAATGTCATCGCACAATTCCCTGAGCTTTCGGCATACAGATTCTAAAGCCTGTCGTGGCTCAATAGCCACTGATGTACGCCACCCCATTTTTTTTCTTCGCAGTAGCGCATTACATATGGAATGATCGCTTTTCATAGGGAGGCGAAAAGCAAAAACGCCCGGGTGTACGAGATTTCGGCGCACGTTAAATATCCCCAGGTGGTCGAAACGAATCCGGAGCCCTCCACTACGGCGCGCCTCATCGTCTCCGTTGCGTCGGCGCGTTTAAACCCTATAATCAATCAATACATATTGAATGATCAACTATACAGACGTGCGAATATAGGCTACGGGTCGTGCGAATAAGAACATGCACTACAGTGCAGATGTCTGGCTAAGTTGCTAAGTATAGGTTGTAAATATTACTGGTTAAAGTTGATGCTTGGCGAGTTGGTGTTCCATAATCTTGAATTCACAGCGCTCTCCCTATCATCCTCGTTTCTTGTTTGCACTGTGAATTGAAGATTGTAAATATTAGCTGTAAATATATTAGTTGCAAATCAGCGGCTATTCCTTTCCATATTCTCTAAATAGATATGTTTTTTTTAGGAGTATGGTGAGGCGGGAATGGCCACCGGGAATAGTCAAGAATTATTAATGACAACCACGGGACGCGCTCACGCTAGCAAAAACAGGCGATCAAGTGGCAGAGCGCGGCAAATAAGAAACGTCAAAAGCGCAAGAACAACGCTATACACAAATACGATACGGGAACTACAACGAATCGGTTTCCTTTTAGCGGATGGTCGCTGTAATAACGCGGGAAATTTGAAACTCTCAGAGAGCAGCGCGCGCCTGGGGGACAACGTTGTTCTAGGGGGGTGTCACTGACCTGCTCAAAATATGCAGCGGATCAAGGCTGTTAGGCACTGACTCTCCGCAATGCTATGTATCGTGCCGGAAGGGTGTACGGAGTATCATATGTGTCGCGCACGTGCTTTCTCGCTCATGCAAAACATCCGGTGCTCTCGAATGAATTCCGCAACTGCTCTCCGCTGCCTGTGGCGGCTCACAGCTCGTGTCAGCGGATCGCGGGAGCTTGCAAAACAAGCCCAGCTCGAGGTCAGCGGACTTCGCTGTGGCGGATTGTTCTACTGACGATTGGCTTCAGAAAGAAAAAGTGCCGAGGTGGGTCAAAATTTGGGGGAGTTCAGCAGGAGATGACACAATAATGGAACAACTACGCAACTGAACAACGCACAATTTTTTTTTTCATGCGATAAAGAGGAAGGCGGGGGAAGGGGGTTGGGGTGAACTGGGTCACGTGACAACACAACAATATCGTAATCGCGCGCGTATACTGATTTCGGGCAAGTATCGCTCGTACTGCACATATTATAGCAAAACCACACGCGCGGAAAATAGACGGTTAAGTTACCGCTTTGAATTCAGGCCTTCTGTGTCTCTCCTTGTTGTTCGTCATAAAATGATTTCTAAAAATTTGAGTCGAGTGGAACTTGCTTGAATCGCTGAATCTTTTTCTTATAAACACAGCCAATCTGGCACTCCATTTGAAGCAGTTCCGTAAACGAAACTGACGTGTTTTTTTTTTTTTTTCAGTTTCTCTGCATCAAATCGCATCGAGCTTTGCCGTTTTGACTCAAGGCTGTGTGGACAAGCCAACTTCACAAGGTTTTCGGGTTGCGCGAGTAACGTAGTAGATATGCAAAGCGGTGAAGACGGTCTGCGCAACTTAGACTGAACTAGGCGACAGCGTTAAAAAGAAAAAAAAAAAGCGAAAGTGGCGGCAGCAAAATTCCGAAGTGGCAGCTCAATTTCTTTTTATGTAAAAACACCAATCTGGCATCTGCTCCGAACCATGCTTCACGAAGTGTCGCTTCTCCTCACCGCGGTAGTATTAGTGTAGGCTTTATTTGCCTGAAGGAGGACTGCCAACACTTTTAGTGGAGGGGTCTCCGGGTCTTCGGACCGTACTACGGATATAACGCCATAGGTTTCTGTGGTGGCAGAGTTTCCCATGCGCACAGTTATGCGGCCATGCGAAATTCCCGAGGAAGAGGAAACTACACCAACCAAGGACAAATACACCAACCAAACGCCCTTGGTTGGTGTATTTGCCTCTTCCTCAAGTGTAACCCAACCAGACAGTTCTGTCGAAGATGTTCATATTCAACAAATTCACTACTGCAGCTAAGATTTCCTACTACAATGGATTACGCAAGAGGAGGAAGCGTTTATAGCAACACTGACGATGGTTTTAGGCTATAGTCACACGTTTGCGTATCGGCACTCCGTCCCGGACGCCACAAACCCCGTGCGGTGCGGCATGAGAACAATTCAGTCCGATGCGATCCAATCCAAGCCAAGTAGGCATAGTGTTCTCTCCTTCCGTTCCCTCTTCCGCGAAGGGCGTTGAAACGAGATGCCGCCTGCCAGGTTTCCAGTAAGGGGAGGGGGGTAACCCTAAACTTGCGGACGATGCCGTGACGTAACGGTACGCTGCGAGTATGCGGTCAACCGTACGCCGCGGCTAAAACGGGTTCGCCGAGACCCGGCGAACAATGGTTGACTCAGCGTCGACGCATTCCAAGGTCGGTGGAAGGACTCGTGGAAGTGCCGGATGAAGAAACAAACAAAATGATAAGACCATCACCTTTCCACTCTATTACGGCTATGGAGATGCGAAATTATGGTTTGTGTTGCTTCGCGGAATAGAGCCAACTTCGGCACCATTTTATGCTTCGACGCTGAGAACCCCGCACCGGCTGTCTATCAAGCCCAACCCGGTTAAGCGTAATTATTGGCTACGCTGAGCATAGGGAGGTGTGCTGGTATATTTGGTTGGTTGTCAATGACCGTGATGAATGAAAAAAAAAAAACGTTTCTATTTCCAAATACCCTAGTGAGCTAATGGATGTCTCGGCATGTCTGCATGAGAACGTTGCCGCTATTTCAATATAGCCGCGTGTTCGGAAGTACGGAACGCGTATTTCCGAGCTCTTCGCTGCACAGAGAAACCACGTGACTTGTGCGTTCGCGCGATGTAGAACGGTATTCCAACGTGGTCATTTGCTGCGCCCCAAACTTAAAGCGACCTAAAACATACCAAATCACCATTAACAAAAACAAAGCTAAAATTCAGTTTAGAAAAGAAAATTAAATTTAGAAAGAAAATTAAGCAAGGAAAAAAAAAAACTAAGGACACAGACCCGCTGGGGCTGGAACCCAAGCCGTCAGCATCAGTACTCAGTATTCTACACCGAACCACAGAGCCCGAACGGTGGGGTCGTTTTAGCAGGCGCTCAAACGAATAGCGCGCGCGGAGACATCACACATGTCACGTGGGAGCTCTGTGCAGCGAAGCGTTTGGAAACACGCGTACGGGACTATGACAGAAGAAAAGCAAATCCGCTTCTCAGGCCCTCACTTGCAGCAGCTTCTGTCGCGCAACTAAGTAGGCTGTGCTTTAATGAAAGTGGGCACAGCTAGCATGCCACCTTGCGGTACTCCCCATCACTCAACAGGCCTCATACTTCGGGATCCCTAACCTTTGTGAATGCCGTATACCGCTTCTTCGGCCAAGGTTCCATCTTCAGGAAATACTGACGCACGCAATAACTGCTAACTGTTATTTTCTTGATCCACGATTAAGCGTCAAGCTACCTTTAAAGGGGCCATGAAGGAAAAATAAAAGTTTGGATAATTAAGAAGTTCTATCCCGATAACAATTATGCTAATATTATCGTAAACTTAAAATAAATAATCGAGGAAAAAAAACACGAAGCAGTGGCGATTCGCCAGCCACTTTACGGCAATTTTTCTATGACGTCACAGGATCATGTTTGTGTGATTGACGGCCTAAGACCTAAGCCATCACCAAGAAATATGTCTGGGCGATTGTAGCGAGGCTTCTAGTGACCTTTTATCGTATCACTTGAATCAGTGAAGTTCCGTGTGGGGAATTTTCCCTTGTTCGGGGAATATTCGGCTGCAATTTTAGTCAAAAGGGAATCTTTAATAGATGCAGGGAATTTTAGGAGTCGTGTAGTAAAATGGAAAAATAATGTCAGTAAACCGGACCTCGCATCATTGATTACTTTGTTTTCATTAAAAAGGTTCCCGCAACACTTCGCCGGATTTAGAGAGAGAGAGAATAACTTTAATGAAGACCAGCGATGTTAGCCGAGCCGTCCGGCTGGCTTGCTACGCTAGATGAGAGAAGAAAAACAAAAAGAAATCAAAAACAAAAAAAGAAACTATAAAAAAGAAAAGATGTCATTTGATGCGCACAAAATTTTCAATCACAAAACTCTGTCCAGTTCTGTGCTCAGAAGAAACTCCAAGAGAGCTTTGATTGCACGTGCAGCCTGACTGAGACCCGACCAAGGTCCCAAAACAGCCATCAGTTCAAGTTCCGCACCAAACTGCCTGCACAAAGATTTATGTTCAAATATTTGCAGTCCTGTTCCCCCTCCACCAAAGCATCCAAGACCGCTTCTAATCCAGTTCGTAAAACAGGAGGGAGCATAGAGGAAAGAATACTTCGTGAGAAAGAGCTAGCAAAGTGCGAAACGGCGGCGGCTTTTAAAGGGATGACGCCTGTTCGCGTGTATTCCTGCGCAATATACAAAACGTTATTTCGGGTGCGCTTTAGTCCGCGTGCTGTCAACAAGAGATTGCTCCACCAGTTCCGACGCTCAGCTAGAATTACCCCAACTTACCCAACAATTCCTTCTTATTTCCCAAAGTAAGCATGCTGCTTGGTACAAAACGGGAAATGCATAGTCAAATGTTGCAGAGTGACATATATAGTAGAAATTAGTTCCCGCTGAAACTCTGATACTCTGAACGGCGTCTGCGTCCGGAATGGCTACGTAAAGTAGACATAGGTGGCGCTGGCTAAGGCCCAAAACCGCCAGGAATCCAGCAAACGCCAATCAGCTCCAAAAGGAGAACGCAGGGAAATTTGAAGGGAATTCTCGGCAAACCTGCGGGGAAAAAATGCTAAAAATAGGGAATTTTTAACCTTGAAATGGGAATTTTTCTTCCCTATACGGAACATCACTGACTTGAATGCTAACGTGCAGATAAACAGTGATAACTATATGCTTTTAGTGGTGGCCCTCATTACGTCACTTATGTTCCTTTTACGTCGTGTAGCGCGAAATTTGAAAGTTCTTTAATATTTCTTGCGTGTTTCGGGTTAAAGATGCATTTCGTAGCTGAATAGAGCTGAGGAAAATACCGAAGGCAAGATTTTTTTCCCCCCCAAATTGAACTAAGTAGTATTTTGTCTTCATGGCGCCCTTAAATCTGTTCAACTGTTAACCAGTTGGTTCAGAAGGCGCCCGAAGGAAGGCTGATTGTTCTGGACCGCCCGGGGTCATGCCGCGAGGTCGATCGACGGAACCCCAAACATCCATCCACTGGACGTTAACGCCAGTCCGGGTCAACGTTCAGAGAATACACCGCGCGTTTCCTGCTGTTAGAGGCAGGGCCGCGTTCAGCGCCAGCTTCACATACCTGTTGGTTTGGAAAGCTTTGAATCCGATTTCGCCGTCGGCGAGCCAATGATCTCGGGGAGGAGATTATACGGATGCCAGAAAAGAGCGGCAGGGGGCGGGGCGAACGCCGTCGGGGCCGGTTGATCGGGCAGGGATGGTTGCTTCGGGGACCAGCGGGTAATCCGAGTTACGGGGGCTGAATGGGGTGGGGGATAAACAAAGAGGAAACGAGGCGAGGGGACCAATTACGCGAGGCAGGACTGAACAAAAGTAAAAAGAGAGGGCGAGGGAGACAGGAATGTAGGAAATTCCGAGATAGGGTCAGTGCAGGGTCCCCTTGAAGACGGAAGGAAGACGCGAAAGCCGTCTCCACTTTTGGCGCCGGGAGATGCCGGCCAGATATTGAAGCTTGAGGAGATGAGAGAGAGAGATGAAAGATGGTAGAAGATAATACACAAAAGATAACAGATAAAAAGACAACATAGCAAAATGATAGAACGAAGAGGGGGCGACGTTTCGAAGCTGCACTTGGTCTACGTACGTTTAGAATCTACACTTTCAACTCGAGGCGCTCCGTAGTTGAGTGCTACAAGTTAACGATGAGGCGGGAGATTTGAATCCCCAGTCGCGAAACGAATGGTGACGACTATTCTAATGAAATTTTTACGGACGCGGAAGGGAGGGTTTTATCTTATTAGAACTCGAAACAAGTTGCTAATCGCGATGGCACCTAATTATCGCAGCCGCAAGCTCGTGGACTTGATAAAATGCGAAACGGCCAGTAAAGAAACGACACGCGATAAATAAGCATGTCGGAACCGGGGAGGCCAATTTAGCGTGATGATAACGTATACCCGAAGCCCCCAACTTTCTTTTTTTTGTGAAAGCACCTGCCAAGAAGTTCACGAAAATGTCCCGGTAAAGCTTAAATCTTTGCGCTACATGAAGATATCCTCGTGCCATATAAAGAAGCACTACGGAACGTCTGTGACGTAAGGGACAGGGGGAATAGCTACTCAGCGAGAAACATTTCCTTTGCGTCACTCGCCGACAAATGAATGGAAAAAAAAGACAATAAGAAAGATTTGAGCACAGATGCAAAGACAGCAGCAGAGCAACAAACAGGGAAGCATCATCGCCATGCTCACACGGCATCCATCATCATCAAGGAAGACGTCCACATGCATCTCACCGGATTGCTATATTTAGCACGATAACAGAGGTCACTGACATTATGCCTTCACGGAAGAATCTCTAGAGGCAGGCATTGATCATTATAGAATGGTGTTCCAAGCTGTTCAGCATAGCAATGATATGCCTTCCTTTTAGCCTATTTCTCTTCCCTACCGCTTTTTTTTTAAGTATGAATTGCTTCTGATCTGTTTTTTTTTTAATTCACGCAGTTAATTTAGGTTTCCCTGGAGCAGGTTAGCACGTCATTCGCATACGGGGACTGAACTGCTTGGCACCATCGAACAAGTTTTTCTGTCAACCTCACCTCTTTCCAACAACACCAAGAAGACAAGGTTGACCAAAATTACACCCGCGTGATGATTCGTGCCTAAGCAACGGCTCGTGTCTATTCAACACTGCAAAATGACTCCGTGCGTTTTGCTTCACTGCAATGAAGCTTCTATTGCTATATTTGCCGGTAGTCATTGCGAACTGCCAGCAGTGCAAGATCTCCGCAATAAAGCGTGACGTCACAACGCAGATCGACATTTTTGAGTGACGTCATGGGTAGAACTCGATATTTGTCAGATTCGCTCCTTTTTATGCAGCGATTGGCCATTTTTGGGGTGTTACGGTAAAACCGTAACACGTTCGAGCGAACATGAACAATTAAGGCCTAAGAAAACAATCATGACATCGCAGATGACACCTACACACCCTCTTCCTCCTCGCGTACAGAAAAATAAATTACGGATATGTCAGCAAAATTGAAAACATTCAAGCTAGATTAATAATAAATCGATACGAACGCCCCTCAGTGCCCGCATCAGTTCATTACCGGAAGTTATGCGAGCAATACAGCCCACATTGGCGCCCTGAGCTCTTAGGGAGCGCGGAAATTCGTCAAGCGCTTGATAACCAATCAGGCCGCTGGTGCGCTGCTTGGAAATCAACGCCGACGCAGACCAGGATCACTGGTGAGTTGTCAGAATGCAACTGACGGGCAACACTGCATGCTGTTCACGAACATACGTAAGAACACAAAACCGAAACACTCAGAATGGGCTCACTAAGGTGACAAAGGGGGGAGGGGGGTGATAGGTGTGGAGGAAGACACCGAGCAAAACGGAACCAGAAGGGGTTTTTAGCGGGAAAAAATGAAAGAGCGACATCACGCACCGATTCACTCCACCGGAGACAGAAGCAGCAGCAGCAGCCACGGTAATCGGCAGGCAAGCAGGCAGGGAGCGGCTTTGTGTATATATGTATATATATCTCAATGGGCGCGTGCATATAATACCCCGCGCAGCTTCTTCCTCGGTGAACGGCGGTTGTGATGACTCCCGGGGCGACTGGTAGCGCCCTTTTTTTGCTTCGTCGTCGTCGACTCGTACGATGGCCGACTCACGCCACGCTTATATTTTCCGCCTCGAAGGGCGTGGTCCCTGTGAGGGGGCTCGACTCCGCTCGCGCGCCCTCATTGGCCGCGAGCGCGGGCGTCGGCCCGTGACGTCATCACGGGGGTCACGTGGGATGCGACGCGCGCCCGCACTGACCCCTCGCTCGCGCGCCCACGCCGACAGTGTTTCTTCTTCGCTTGAGCAAATTTGCTTTCTTACTCTGCTTCCTCGTTTGCTTCTTTGCTTGCTTCCTCCCTTCGATTCAGCTCAAGGCGGCGTACGCTTCTTTCTTTCTCGAGCGGCTGATGAAAGAGTGGGCAAGGAGGGAGGGTGCTGTGAGAGGGACGTTTCGGATCTTTTCAGTCCTCCCCGTACTTTTTTCTTGCCACTTCTCTCTCTCTCGCTCTCGGCTTATGGTTTTCATCTTTCTTGCGTCGCGCGAATTACGCGCTGCCCTCACCCAAACTCACGTGTTTCCATTCTTCGAGCGTCTCGCCGCCACTACAACGAACAGATCGGGCGTGTCAGCACACTTGCGGTGTTTCGGTCGGCCAGTTTTTTTTTTCTACCAGGCGTTTTTATTTTCGCTTCAGCTTATTTTCGTTGTAGCTGCCGCGTACGCCTGCGAGTGAGTTTTTTTTTTTTTTTCCTTGACGGCGATAGTTTGCGCTGAGAGAGAGAAAAAAAAATGCGATGGAATGCGCGATGGCTCCCGTAGGAATGTGCGTCTGAGTGGAGTGGCGTTGAGGGGGTCGAAGGGGCCGCCGGAGGGGCCACGTCTTTTTCTCGTTCTCTTCTGACTGCAACCCCTCCCCCTCCGTGTGGTCATTTCTTTTTTAAGGGGGTCCGCTTCGGGAGTAACCCCTCTCTCTGCAGATCTTCGCCCCCCTCGGGCGACAGATACCTACCGTGCGAACAGTCGTCGGCTGTGGTAGTTGGTTCCTTGGGAATCTTCCAGCCTCTTTCGCTCCCCCATCTTGTAGGTTGTAGGCGCGCTGTACACGCCGCCTCACCAGTTCGGTGCAGCGTTGTGGAGCTTGCGCCTGCTCTTCGGACGTCCGCTTGCGCTTTTATCGCATGTACCGAATGAATTAGGCAGCGTCACAACGTACCTAAATGTGTCTGTGTGTGTTTTTTTTTTTCACGAATAAACTGAATTTATGCTTGAAATACGACTGCAGACTGGAAGGTAGCTCGTGCAACCTCGAAGTGAAACGGCACATAACAACCTGGCAAGACATGGAACGTCGCAATCTTGAGCTTACGAAGATCACATATCTATTGCAAGATTTAATGATTAGGAGGAGGGGGTTACTACTGTACTATGACATACCCAACACTGCGTCTCGGATGCCGTCCCTCCTGTACGGGGTAGCCTGCCCATAGGCGCACGTGTGTTTAGCATTCCCTTATTCAACTAAGGAAGCACTGTACTTCCTTAGTTGAATAAGGGAGTGCTTACTGGGGACGGCTATGGGAAGTGTCGGCGAAAGAGGGGTGGGGTCTTCGAGCGGTAAAACGTTTCAGAAAACACGGAAATAAATCCGCAATCTGTGCTGCTCAGAAAGATGTTTACACATTTGCCCTTCACTGGTACCAAGTCACTTGTAGACGTTTTTAATTCCCCAATCCCCCCTCCATCTACAAGCACTAAAGATAGTTTACAAAGGATAGTGTCCTGACCTCGAGAACACAATGAATGAAATGAATGAATGAGCATAAATCGCCAGCGCGAGCCCCTTTTCTTTCGATCCCGATTCGACCGGCCGCAGGGGCGGCTTCTCAGTGCTGCACACAACTAGTGCGGTAGAGCGTATCGTCCGCGATCTCGCGGCGCTGTTCGGTTTGTAGAACCGGAGGACATTGTTGTGGCTAGCTGGGCCGACACTTCTTTCTCTGGGAAGAAGCGTGTCTAGGCATGCCCCACGGTCTGTGTCTGTGTGTGTTGTCGGTCCGCCAACTTCGGCAACGTTCGCTCCTTCACGCGTGCGAGTACGCGGGTCGTAGCGGTGCCTCGTCTCTTGGCCCTTGGAGGGGCGTGTCAACGATCTTTCCACAGCGTCGGCGTTTGTTCTTGGTTTGCTTGTAAATGGCGCTAAATGCGCGCGTCGGTGCGCGCCTCAGTCGAATCGCAGGTGGCGAGAACATTAGCGTGTAAGAACTTCACGAAAGAGAGTGAAAAGGGGGGGGGGGGGGGGGACGTGGCTTGGTAGGAGGAACGGTGGGTCCGTAAGTCAGCGGTTGGTCACGCAATGAAGACCCGCAAGCAACGGGAACGGAGGAGTACTACGGAGGGGTGCATGAAAGAAACGGAGCTCGTTGCATCATCCTGTCGCAGGAAGCGGCGTCGTGGTGAGAGAAATATGAGGAGGGTAAGAGAGGGGGCATAGAGTTTAGCTTAGACGTGCCAATTAACTGGATGACTGAATGTGGCGCTAACCTGCTTCCGTCGCTAAATTTACGGCATTGGACGTCGGAGAACAACATCAGCCATAAACTGATTTCTAGGAACTTTAAAGCGCCCAATTTCTTTCACTAGTCTGTCTAGCCCCGTCTTCGTCGAACAATATCCCCGCGCATAAGCTTTCAAGCTCTTCAAACATTTCGTTGACGGGCTTCAGATTTACTGAAGATATTTTGTGCTGTTTCAATAGACATTTCGCTATAGTGGATGAAAATGCCGTACTGTACAAAACAGCCTGTTGTGACCAACTGAAATGTAGCTCGAGGTCATTCTTTCTCAAGAACTACAGTGCTGCATTTAGGGCTAAGTTGTTGCACCGTGCGACACGGCAGTTCAGAACGTTGCGGAACAGGCTTATATGATCCCTCCTGAGGTACTCCAGACCACACTTCAAGGTTTCTAGTGCTGAGCAGCAAATTTTATGCTCTGACTAAGTTCTCAAGCACTTGTCTTAGAGGGGGAAGTTGGCCTCGTTGGCTATAGTTCCTCTTTACCTATACTACCAGGGTCCCCTTTTTCTTCGTCTTCCAGTCTCTGAATGTTGATTACCATCGGCGTTTCGCGAAGACTTCGGCGGGACTTGCCTCGAAGTTTATTTCCTGTAGTTTTTAGGGGCGAAGCCCTTTAGGGGCTCAGGCTGTCAGCGTCTCATGTCAGTCGTCGTAACCGTTGTCTGATGTAGTCACGATACCAACACACCGCGACACTTAGAACGCTTCGTGGGATAAAAAAAAACAAAAAAAACACCGGGACACTCTTTTACGGCTCGCGCTAGAACGTTTTGTGCTTCAAGACACGAGAATTTTACAGCAAAGCTGTATGCCTCTCCCCGCACCGGTTTCATTTCCATTGGCAAAAACGCCAAGGCGCCAAGAATTAACTTATACTCTGCGTGCTTCGTCCATCCCCAGGTTTCACGTTAGTGAAGATAGCCCAGGATGGTTTTTTTTTTTTTTTAGGTGCGAAACATCTAAGCACTTTGCTTTGTCCATGACTTGTCCCTTGGCGTCCATGTACATAGTGTTGCGCATGCGCGAGGAGCATTGGATTGGATTGGATTAAATTGAATTGTATCGGATTGGATTGGATTGGAGTTGTGTGTCATTTACATTGTCATTTACGTTGTCACTCATTTACATGCGCGGGTGGGCAATGCCACAGGTGATTTACGGTAAGAACGATCCCCAGTGCTTCGCCCACTCGTCCTGATTCACTTCGTGGAGATGCGTGAATTTTTTTTTTCTTCCAAGTCTCTTTTCTGAAATCAAGGCTTCGACGGATGCCCCTCTTGTCGGGAAGGGTCATCGAAGGAATGGAGAGCACGGCGACCACAGGAGAAAGACAATGTATGGACGTTTCGGCCAACTGAGCGGGAGCCTTGTTCACAATCTGAACAGAGTTCCTCTTCGGAGTGGGGGAGGGGTCGAAACGTCGGCACATTGTTTTTCTCTTGTCAGTGTCCTTGCTTTGTCTTCAAGTTTTCTTCTTGCAGGAAAGAAACTTGGAAGCAACTCCACCCTTGCCGGGACCTCATGAAGGTTGTGTGCGTAACCTCACTGTATTCGGGGCCCGCCGTATTAGTGGCGAAGTACCTATGTGACCTCACCGATGTCCTAGCAAAACGCCGGTGAGAGTCAACCTTCAGCGACTTGCCGAGGAAGAAAAAATAACCAGGACACCTAAGCACTCCTTATGATGCATTGATTGCGAAGGCATTGGTGTCGTATTGACAAACGTGTCCTCGCATTGTTGTCTTCATCTTTTTGTTGTTGTTCGTGTTCCTGTTGCTTTTGCAGAAACTTTAGATCGTAGATTCTTCCGAATCTGGCGCATCTTAGAGTAGCCCCTGTGTAGAGTAGCCTGTACGAAAAAAGTAGCTTAATTGTAAGAATACATACGTGGCAGCCGAGCCTATTTTCCGCTTCATTGCGAGCAATGACGAAAGCGAGATGTGTCCTACGCCACAGTGTTTGGAGGCAAAAAAAGTTTTAACCTTTCGCGCAAGTTCCACGGACTGAGATATCGGAAAATAGTAAAACGATCAAGTAGTAAAGCGCAGCAGCGTTCAGAAGCGGAACAGCATATAGAGTCAACTTATAGCTTTCGTACACCTCTAAAAGGTGTACCAAAAAGGTGCACCTCTACGATCACTATTTATCGGAAATCAGTACACGTTCACGACGATGTTGTTGTCACGTGGTCCATGCAATCTTCAAACCCTGTATGCTTCCACACGGACGTGCCTAAATGTTCCGTGGCATTGATTGATTGATTGTTGGATTGATGGATTGACTGACTGACTGACTGACTGACTGACTGACTGACTGACTGACTGACTGACTGACTGACTGATTGATTGATTGATTGATTGTGGGGTTTCACGCTCCGAAGCTAGCTACACCTAGGCTATGAGGCGCGCCGCAGTGGAGGGCTCCGGATTAATTTCCACCACACGGGGATCTTTAACGCGCACCGAAACCTCGACACACAGGCGTTTTCGCTTTTCGCCTGCATCAGAACATCAACCACCGCGGCCGCGATCAAACCCGCGTTCGTGGGCGACGTACCAGATTGAATTACACTGCCGAATTGCTACCACAGTGGTTATTTCGCCACCGCCACCTCTCTCTCTCCCCCTTCCCCCCTTTCACTTCTTTTTCTTACCTGCCCGGAAATAAATTGGCCCCGTATCTGCTTGATTCACTGCAACTGTAGCCGAAAGACGTGAAGGAGGAAGCAAACGAAGAGAGAAAAAGAAAGAAACGAAAGCTTGTGTGCATTAGGCAAAGGTGTCACATAAACTGGCGCCCACCTGCCGCCGCTTTTAGCGGGGAGGACTTTCCTTGTGCAGCAACCATGGTAACCCCGCGAAAAAATGGCGGGAAAATTTGCGGGTACGCCAGCCAAAATCATGTGCTGCCGTGTCACGTGTGCCGCCGTTCTTGACCCGTAACGACCTCTCCTCTCTTCCCTCTTTCGCCCAACGATCCTCCGTGATGAATGTCACACAGGTTTGCTGTTTCGCCTTCATTTTCTTACAAGCAATTCGGAAGCAGTCGTGGTAACCCCGAACGAGCACCCACAAATAAACGCCTGTTAGTGGATGTGATGGACCTGTTCTAGAGAACTTCGGGATCCACAGAACCTGTCCTGCTCACAGCGCCACGGAAACTGTTCTACAGAGCTTTATGTAGCCACAGGGAGGGAGGGCTCCATGGAGGGCTTCAATCTGTGATTAACCCCATCTAGCGGCGCCCAATGAATGAGCGGGAGGGTAATGAGCACTGGCGGATTTCCACAGGCCGATAAAGCTGAGCGAGTTAATAACCTTGAATAAGCGAGCATCAGGGGCTAATGTTAGCGTCACTAAATAAGCTACGCTTAAGAGTACCGCCACTTCGTGCACTCAGGAGCGTCTGGGGGCCATTTTGTTTGTGGCTTGCAGTGTTGCCATCTGTCGAAATGAAACCGCCTCCGGTTCTGACGGGCGGAGTGTGACCGGCCGCACTAGCGTCCGCCCAGCAGAGGGAGATAGAGAGAGAGAGGCGCCCAGAAACAAAATGGCTGCGCCCATATGTAAACATGTAAACAAATATCACGTGGTGCCGACCGACCAATGAAAATCCCGGCGGCACATACCAATGAGAGAAAAGAGTGCCGATACTCTAAAAGCCTTTATTTAGTGACGCTAGCTAATGTCAGGGCAACCGCCCAGTGGGGGTATCCCTGTAGTCCGGGGTGTCGTGGCTACGGCTGGCTGTCCGGGCCTATTCACCACATCTTGCTGGCTGTCAGGGTCGTTTACCCTAAAGCGAAAGGTCTATTAGTGGGGCCGATGGCGTTCTGTCAAAAAACTAATGCGTTTCCCCATGGACAAGTTGGTTGACCGAAAAGCTCTGACAAATCTCTGGACGAACGGCGCGTGCGTGAAACCAAGCCCTTTCCATTGTGTCAAAACGGTTACTGGAAAATCACGAAAAGGAACGGTTGTAAGCAAGGCAATACACGCATCGCTTATGAAGGAGGAGTACGATAGCCTATCTCTATCTCGTAAACGACGCGTCAGTGCACATTACGATCGTTCGTTTGATGCGTTTACTTAGTGCGTGAAAAACCGTCGCTGGGGTTCGTTCTTCGCTTGCGCTTTCGGTCTTTGAAGGTTTGACGATCGATTGGACGCACTTACAGCAAATGTTGGACGTGGTTTCAGCGTTCGCGCTTCCTTCGACTTTCTTTACAAAGGGGTGGTAAATTTTTACTCGTTGTTCAGCAAGTGGTAAGAAGAAGCGTACGCGCAGATGGTGGTGGTAAAACATTCATTTCAAGTGAGAAGAGGCGCGCGCTCGCAGAAAGGTGGCATCTGCAGGTATTCAAGCGATGCTCCGGTGTCACGCTACTTATTTCTTTCTTCTAACAACAACAACAACAAAAAAACACCTAAGCAGACAGCCTTCTAGAACATGCGCATCGTCAAGTGTTTTAGTTATACGTAGACGACTTCCTTGTGCGTACTGGGTAACAGGCCACGTCGGTCTGGTTGATTTAAGCAATCACCAGACCGACAACAATTTTTAGGGTCGAAGCACCTTAAGGCCGAGGCTTGTCCGGCGTTCGGCGTACGTGCTCGCGGTACAGCACCGTGTAAATCGAAACACCTATGAACAAAAGGTTCACAAAAGGTTAGAGAGTGCTAGAAGGAGAGAGAGTGTTCCTGGAGAGCCGTGCTGCGCATGTGCGAAGAGCATTGGATTGCACTGAATTGAATTGGATTTGGATTCTGATTGAATTGAATTGAAATGGATTGGATTGGATTAAATTGAATTGTATTGGATTGGATTGGGTTGGAAATCGTTTAAGCAGCAGTAAGCACTCTCCGGGTGATTTACGGTAAGAACGATCCTCAGTGCTTCGCCCACTCGTCATGATTCACTTCGTGGAGATGCGTGAATTTTTTTTTATTGCGGAAGTTTGCTATTCAGCATAAGGAAAAACAATATGTGCAGATGCACTCCGGATTACCAAAGGAATCGAAGCAGGGGGCCATGATGTGGACCTTGTATCCACGCCATGAAATCTGGCGGACGTCCTGCGTGCGGGCCGCAGGTGGCGATGCGCACAGGCGTAGGCTTCGCAGGGCAGGGCAACTCGAATCCCTCGACAATTGTTGGCGATTTCCGGATCTTTTGGTAACGCTTGCCAATCTTTCCGGTTGAACGGGAAAGCATTGCTGCCTTATGCCTAGGCTCCCTTAAATGCTAAAAGAGGAGTCATAGCGATGCCTTGTTTGGCACAGATAGTCTGTCAAAAGGTCGGATTGCGAAAACGTGCGTCGGTATTCACGTGAAGCGACTGGCAGCCGCGGAATATTATGACCAATTTATTGCATCAGGAGCCAAAAAGAACTGTGGTTGATTCCTCTGTCATAGGAATCGGTAAAACACGAAAGTGAAATGCGCTGCGAAATCTACAGATGAGCATGATTTGCGGGTCGGAGGCTGTCATGTGGGTGTGCTTGGCGAGCGACGTATTGCTGGCGGGTCACTTCCGCAAAGGTGTACTGGCGTCATTTCCATGACGGATATGACGTCAGTGAAATCTTGGCGTATCCCGGCATAAAACACTTTCGTGTTAAAATATAAAACCCGAAAACGAACAACCCGGCCGAGGTATAACGTAGTCGTTAGTACTAAAGGTTGCTTCCCCGCAAGAAGACGATGTGTGCAGGGGTGCACCCTTCGCAGGCCGCTTGCTTTGTTGTACTGGCGTCACTTCCGTGACGGATATGACGTAAGTAAAATCTCCGTGAATACCGAAAAAAAAAAACCCATTTCGTGTTAAAAGTGGTCGACAGGGGTTTTAAAGAAGCGGCAAGGAGAAGGTGAGATTAGGAAATGAAAAGCGAAGATGTCCAGTGGTGTTGCCATGTGTGCGATTCTTGTCAACTGAACTTCGGATATTCGCATATGCGCGTCGGCAAATACAGTAGCCGAACATTGTGTTTCGGACTCCAAAAATTCGGACTTTCGGGATATTACATGAACAACACATATTTCGGACAAAATAAACCCAGAAGTTCGATTTTTCCGAGAAAATTTTCCGCGACAGAACCACGGTGCCACACCAGGACGACGCCATTTTGAATCGTTTCTAACCACCTGGCTAGCTTCGGATTGGTTGGGAATTGGCTTGACGCCAGCCGGGGTAACCGACTTTGAACTTTCGCGACATTTCGAGAGCTTTCTGCAGGGGACAGCAACATGGTGTTGTGCGCGGAGCTAACGGACGACGAGATCGTGCGCAAAGTGACCGCGCTGCCGCAAAGCGACTCTGACTCCGACGAAGACACTCCCGACCGCCATCAACCGTCAGCGCAAGACATTGCCAACGCTTTGGCGTTGTTGTCTATATAGTTTACGAAAAAAATGCGACGCTTGCAGAGATGCAAGCAGGCGCTCTCACACGAGGAGGAATTTGAGGCAAGGGACCATTCGTGACTTCTTCAATCCTGTTTCAATGAAATAATCCTCGTTTTTGAGGCTCTCGGATTTTTTTGGGACTGATTTTTTATTCGGACTATTCTTCATTGCTTTCCATGTCCGAAAAATTGGTCGGCTACTGTATACGTGTATTACCTTCATCTTTGCCTACAGATAACCCATATATGCGGCGTGTTCTCTCAATAGATCAATTGTTAGTGGCACCGTTGGTTTGTGTTGTCCCTTTATGTTCCCCGTCTTTTTAAAAAAGTTTAAGCACTTTCCCACTTCTACGATAATGCTTCATAAGAAGATAGGGTGACATCACGTCATGGAAAATATTTGCAGCATGTCTGGAGGATGTATTTAGAATGCTGAATTGGGAGAAGCCAGAGATACAAATAAGCGGAGAATATCAGAGCCACTGGAGACTTGGGGGTGACATTGCTTGGTTTAGTGACCCGGGAAAACATTTGCAAAGAATGCAGAAGGAACTGCTTAGTCGTAAAGTTAGAGAGATAAAGACGAATAAGTAGAAAGTTGCGTTATGTAGACATGCAGAAAGTGACCCATTTAGCTTAGACAATTAGATACTAGAAGTGGCTCATGTGTTGACCCTGTCTTTGCAAGTTGCCAGTGCCAATCAAGACCACGAGAAGAAAATCAGGCGTAGAATTTTAAGAGCTTGAGAGCGTTCGGGAGGCTTTCGGAAGTAATGAACACTAGGTAACCTGTACATTAAAGAAGAGAGGTGAGACAGTATATATGGAGGTGATATGGCGTCTATAATATAGTTCGAAGACGTTCGATAGCTCATGCAAGGAATGCGAATGTATACAAAGAATATTCAAGCGGATGCTCAGACTATTCGGTATACGCAGTAATTTGAAATGTCAGAGTTTGCTATGTTCGACTGCAGTACCAGAGCACACAAAAGAAGCCTTGAGTTACTACCATCATCGCCCCATGTACACTTTCATCTTCCTTCTTCTGCGCCTCCTCATTGACATCATCGTCATCCTCCATCATCATGTTGAATTACTTTCTCATGCCAGATTCAGCGCACCTTACAAATGATGAACTGTGTTCCAAGCGCAGGAATCAAACGTCCGTGCCTTCCTTTGTCCTCTATCAACACCGAGGACAAGGCGAAGTTGTGATATGGGGGCGCTGCTCTCGACTTCACGTATTTTATAGGACGGGAAATCTCATCAGAAAAGTTGTTCCTGTGGGCTGGCAAAGTTTTCACAGGCTTCCAGAGGGTAACTGTGATAGTTAAAGTACCGGAAGCGTGTTAACAAAAAAGATCTTCTGGTAAAGTTGGCGAATTCACAAAAATTTTCTGTCACAAATAGCCCACCGAGTTGATGCTGCTGGCATTCACTGTGTTACTAAAATAAAAATACCTGCGCGTAATGCCTTCAGCAGCATGTTGTCTTATTTTCCTAAAAAATAAAAAAAAGAATCCAACAAAAGATATAATTTTACTTTGTTTCCTTCGCCGGAAATTTTGTGCAGTAGCTGCATTGGCAACCGTATAGCGAGGCGTCCATTTCGTAGGCGTCCGGGCATACAATTGTGCCCCGTACCCGCTGACGATGCCTGCAATAGCGAAAAAATTCCCAGTCGTGGTGCATACGCCGTCCGGCCGCAACTCGAAGAAAACGTCACGGACACCATGAACGCCCTTTCACATTCTCACATGATCGGACTCGTTTTTCCCCACTTGCACGCGACGGCGAAGCGATGTTTCAGAAAGGAGAAAGAAGAGACGAAAGGATGCGGGAATTAGATTGGTTTTCCTAGGATTATCCAGCAAACTTCGCCACAGACCGCTTTCTGCTCGTGTACGCGCCGTCCGAGAGACAGACTTGTCCCCAGAAGCGAATGAACGTGCGAACATTTGAATTCCTTCCCTGCTCTTTCCTCTCTGTCGTTTTTGCTCGTCGCAAGCGGGGCTAGTTCCTCGTTCGTTCCCAGAAGCGGACGCAGTGATCCGTCAAAATTATCGCCGCATTTAGAAAGAGAGCGATCTTTCCGTATCGCCAATCACGTAGTACGTGCCGGACGAGTATTCCGCTTTTTGTTTTTCTTTTGCATGAGCCCACTTTCTGTCTTGGCGCTATCACTGCATGAGGACATTCGGCATCGTGCCGCGTTCGTCGATATATGTCGTTACGGCGAATCGCTTCCCTGTTAGAGCTGATCTCTCCTTTTTTGCTCTTTTGTTAATTTGTATTTGGCGCCACTGCCAAAGCCCACACCCGCTCTGCCTACGTGAGGCGAGCGTCGTAACCGTCCGGCCCGCAGGCGGATCCTGCGGAACTTTCACTGCACGACCGCGTCGATTCATTTAGTTCCCTCCGAAACATGGTTTGAAAAGCGCAGCTTGGATATTTTATTGGGAAAGAGTGCGCACCTATACTCGGGAACAAGTAAGGAGCTGCAATAGCTCATGTACGGTATCACTCCGTCGAGCAACAGACCCGGATGTCAACGAGCACGCGCTTTTTGAAAGGAGATGGCTATGAATGCGTGATATCGTCTGCTCTTCCTCACGTACTTTGTTTGTCGTCGTTGGAGTAGTTTATAAGCGTATTAAGTCCAAAAAATTATGGAAACGGCTCGTGCCATGTTCAAAATATTCCCAGTAACGCACTACTTTCACGGCGCGGAGTAACATCCGGTTGCGGTGATGAAGCACAGAGGCAACTTCCGTTGCCGTTCTTAAGTGTACCCGAGTATAGTGACTTTTCTTCCGTGGCGGAAAGGAAAATTCAAATGGTAGTATTGAATCCAAGGAGCTTAAAACAATCAACATTAAAAGGAGACACAAAAGCACAATACTAGGCTCACCAAAAAGACGGTTTTTTACCCATAACTAATTTTATCGCAAAGTTCGAGCAAATAATCAGCATATTAATGAGGATATATAAAGCAGTGGCGACTCCCTAGCCACTTTTCGGCAACTTTTCTATGACGTCACAGAATCTTGCTTGTGTGATTGGTTCACCCACTGCAATCGCCCAGTCATTGGCGTGACTGGGCGATTGCAGTGGGGCCTCTAGTACCGTTTGGTCGTTCCACTTGAATGCTGACGTGCAGTTGGCCCGCTGATAACCCTGCTTTTATAGTGCTTGTTCATATTACTTCACTCATGCGCATATTGCGTCACTGTGGCGCGAAATTTAAACGTTTCCGATATTTTTGCGTTTTTCGGGTGAAAAAACGTCTTTGGTGGGTAAAATGAAGCGGAGTGATTTACCAAAGGCTATAGTTCTTTCAAATGCAAAAAAAGTTTTATTTCGTCTCCGTGGCCACATTCTTTAAGGTGGGTCGCATTTAATACAGGGTGTTGCAGCTATCATGCACCAAGATTGTGAAAAAGAGCAGTGGTGTTACTCGAAGAAAACCTAGTGAATTATGTTTCCAGTACAGTGGAATAGCGGCCTGTAATTTTTTCGTTAGTGAGATTTAATAATTATTTGTAATTAATGATCTAACTCGAGAAGTACTGTCACAATCATATAAGTGTCAATGAGGTACTTGTAGGTACTCATGAGAGGAATCTAACTACGGAGTTTTCAGCACGAACTAATTACGTACTTATTTATTCTGACTGATAAAACTCGCGAAATAAGAAAAACACCACGTGATGGCGCTCCTGCCCGTAATCGAAAATGTGACCGTTATGTAGCTCATGCTGCAGTCGTTTGTTGTTGATTTGTAACCGTTAATAAACATTTTGAAACTGAACACGTAAAGTTCCTTATTTTTAAAAACCCAATAACACAAACGTGCTTTCTTCGTTATATCCGTTGGATGCTGTGAAATTTCACTTATAGTGTATTTTTATCCCCACTTCCCCCTCCTCTCTCTTTTACGGTGGTGCAGTGGGTTTGCTCTCCGTTAAGACAAAATCCTGCCAACGCCCATGCTATCACGTTATTATCTGATACGGAGAGTTACACTGAAATTCCCCACTCACCGGTGGTCTCTTTGGCGTCCTTGAAATAGAGCTCTTTTTTCACGAGCGCTATTCGTGTTCGTGACGTCACGCTGAGTTAAAAAATTGTCTCGAATTTTCTCACTGACATTGTCCGTGTCACTGCGGCAGGTTCACGGACAAATTAATCGCGAATGTGAAAATATGAACTCGAACGTAAAAGTAGCGCCATTTCTTTCCGTGCCAGTAAAATTGTCGCGTGGCTGCAAAACAGTAACAAAGGTTCGATTGATTGATTGATTGATTGATTGATTGATTGATTGATTGATTGATTGATTGATTGATTGATTGATTTGATTGATTGATTGATTGATTGATTGATTGATTGATTGATTGATTGATTGATTGATTGAAGGGTGTAACGCACCAACGCAACGCAGGTGATGAGGCGCGCCGTAGTGGAGGGCTCCGGATTATTTCGACCACCTGGGGAACTTTAACGTGCGCCGAAATTCTCGTACACACGGGCGTTTTTGCTTTTCGCCTCCACCAGAAAAGTGACCGCCGCGGCCGGGAATCGAACCCGCGCGTCCTCGCACTCAGCAGCAGAACGCCTTAGCCACTGAGCCACCACGGCGGGTAACAAAGGTTAGAAATGCGGCTGCCACATTTCCAACCATACCACAACCTCGCCATTATGTGTGACCTACACGAAACATATTCTTCGATTTTGCGTCTTGTGGTTGTTGATATTTTCGTATTCGCGTTTCATTTTTCCGTGACTCTACGTGGCAGCTCACACCTCGTCGACCGCGTGGGATGATTCTGCCCCAACCCCGCACACGTCGTAGCCCCAAGACCTAACACGATTCGGCGAATTCGTATACACACCCACCGCGCGCACGGCTTGTCAGTATATGAGCATATCAGAGCGACTGACAGAGCGTCTCGCCCGTGGCACGTGACCACAGCACGCCGGTTTCTCGCTCTTTTTCTTTTTTCTTTTCTTTTTCTCGCTCACTTTATCTTCTAACCGTTTTCTTTTCTGTCCACTCTTCTTTGCCAGTGCATTTGGCGAGGAGCTAAATACCGCGACCACGATTACAGCAATCCGCAGCCGATCTCCGGGGAGGCTGGCAGGGGATATCGAAACGAAGCTCGCTGCGACGGCGTGTGAAAGGCACGACGATTGAGCTCGCCGCGTGGCCAACGATTTCGTCGGGATGGGACACGTCCAGCGGCCGTTCGTGCGGACGCCGTCGCGACGACGAGGCGGCGACAGGCGACAGAGGGGAAAAAAAGACCCGAGTCGGCAGTCTATATCTGTTGCGGACACTGGTTACCGCGTTGCCTACAGCCAAGCAAACTCTTTCCCATCGCGTTGTATGCCACCTCTCGTGACTTCTTCCCCAGCGCTACTGTCCTGTCTTGCCACTAATGTATAAGCTGATAAAGCGCTGTGAAATAAATGCATGCAGTTTGAGCGTTGTCCAATGAAAGCCTTCTGGTTAACATCTGCCTCGTTTCTTAGTTGAATGCGTAATGGGCAGCGGAGCCATAACTCCATTTCTCATGGCGGCAGACAATTTGTTGTAATCCTTGTAGGGCTGTATTGGGGATCGTGATTGATTGATTGATTGATTGATTAAACGCTATTGAAACAGCAAGCGCCATCTCTGGGCGCTCTCCCTGCGAAAGACGCCCTTACTCAAGGATACATTAGTGGTTGCTGGCTATATGGAACCCTTCCGCCAGCGTACGCGCCATGACGGATTAATACCGTATTTACTCGATTCTATCAACCCCCTTTTTTCCAAGATCGCACTGCCCAAAGTGAGGGGGAGGTGATGCTTAGATTCGAAAAATCTAAAATGACCTCTTCTAGTATACCCGTACACTTTTCGCGGCAGTAGCAAGGGGAGACAGGTGCAAGGAATAATGTTTTATACAGCAAACATTTTAAAAAGTAGGCACGGACAGCGAACTTACCGCTTACGTCTGTAATCAGTCACTCTCTGTAATCAGTCAGTACGCTTGAGGCGCCACTCTGAGTATCTCACAGCAGGTTGTCTTTTGTTCCATAAAACATTTCTTTTAATTAAATGACTCAAGTGCAGTGAAAGGCTCAAAAACAGAGCGAGAAAGCGCGGTTTGCGGCCTGGGCCGTATTACCTCAATAGCCTGGGCAAGGCGCGCTTCCTCGCAGAAAAGCGGGTGCTTAGATTCGCATGCAAACTTTTTGCCAATTTTTTTTCCTTCTGAAAGTAGGGAAGGGAACAAGGTAGTGGAATTGGGAGTGGGGGATTAGAATCAGGGATTGCTTAGAATCGCGAAAATAAGGTATTTTGAGAGAAGATGGGAGGCGAGGAGTGTTTCTATGTAGTGTTGCGAGGTTCAGAGGCCTCGGTCCACGTTTCGGCTGATGGTCTCCAAAATGCAACTCATCATCGCGTCGCTCCTTTTCTCTTCAAGGTGAGGTCATTGTTCTCGTGTTTTGGCGTACTTTGGGGGGCACTCCCAGGAACCAAGTCCTCCGGGAAAGAAGCTGGCTTCGCTATAAGGGATGCTTCGTTAAACGCAGATGTGCTTTACTTTCCCAGCACGGTGGTTGGGCTTGGTTGAAACCCCCAATAAGGCGAGATTTCGAATAAAGGTATTCCGTTAAAACGGGGTTTGGTTGTGTTAACGGACGAAATTTCTGCTTGGAGCCAGGAATCCGTCATATTGCCACGGCTGGTAATGAGTTTGAACTTTAACGCCATGCCCTGGGCAGGCATTAACCAACCGTCCACATACCCAACTGGGCGGATAGAAGCTTTTAACTTGTGGAGACGAAGACGACGAAGAAAGGGAGCCGGAGAAGAAGAAGAGAAGGAAGAAGAGCTCGAGAGTTCGGCCAAGGCTAGGCGTTCGCAGCTCGCTTGTGGGCATAAGTTTGCCTATGTAAATAAACAATTCTAGTAGTAGTTTTGTTTATACCGTGACAATATTATGCTAGTAATAAAGTATCACAATTAACGCAACGCCTAGCATTTGTTAAGGACAGCGGGCAGCTGTTTTTTTTTTATGCGTTAACTGCGTCGACTAAAACTTCAGAGCACTCAGATCCATCACACGTATACCACGTAAGTATACACCACACGCAGGTAATGAAGCCAAACACGCCTGCGCTTGTCTAGGTAGATCGCAGATATATCAGCTTGGGGCACGATCGTCCGCCACTGCTTGCTATCACCGGACACTCAGACTCCTTACTCATAGTACCAGAAGTGACCAGGAAAGAAAGAAGACAGGGAAAATAGGCTGTGGTTATGACTGTCTATTTCGTGGCTGACACCTTAATTAATTCGACACCGGCCAGAGGTATAAAAAGATTGGGATGGGGGAATGGGTGGGCGAGTAAAAAAAGATGTAGGAAGCTCACACTGACTCCCAACACTTGAAGGCAGCGAAGCTGTACGCAACATTCACGACCATCGCGAAGTCCACGATTGCAGCCTCTTTGCTTCTTCGCTTCGGCACCGACCTTCACTCCATCATTCTTGCTATAAGTGTGAGCTTCTTTCATTTTTTCGTAGCTGACAATAAACGGACATCACCTTAAAAGGGCGTACGCTATGATGTGTATTCCTCGTTCCGAGCAAGTGTTGCCCCGATTACGGCAAACGCTGGAGATTTTTTTTTTTTTTTGGGGGGGGGGGGGCAATCTTGGTCAGTCCTTTTAAGTAGGTACTCTTGGCTTGCCAAACGTGCGCCGGGGACGCTGGGCCGTCTCTGCGAGGCACGCACACACGAGAGCTCGGCATTTTCTCGGTTTATTTAACTACCGGTCGGTCGCCGTGAGGCACTGGCTCACGTGCGCTCGGCATTTTCTCGGTATTTTTAACTGCGGACAAGCAAAATAGCGATTCACTAAACAGTATCTCTGTTAAAAGTCATAAGTCGGATGATAGAGAAGTATGTGTCAAAGGGGGACAGATGGACTAATGGGGGCCAGACAATGCCCCCTTTCCACTCCCGAAGGATAAGGACTCGGATGGTAGCGAATTCAGGCATCCATATCCTCCACGCGTGTTTAAGGATGTTCGGTTAGTTCAGGGCCCTGGGTTCGCATAATCGTCCTTGGCTTAGCCAGTGGAAATGCGAAGTGCAATGCGGGTAAACTTTTGTCGAGCAATCAGACACCTTCGGCAGCTCGCAACTGCTGGCATCGTCATGCAATATTATCATGCAACCTACTTGCAAGCGCGCCAGACTTGGTAAAGCTCTACTTAATACGGCGGTAGAAGCAGACGCCTTTAGCATTGAACTTGCCCAAAAGCAGTCTAAGATATCAGTGGTTAGATTACCCCCTTTGTTAACGTGTCATGTGCCAGGTTTATTGAAAAATATTTCTATACAAGGAAGTCATATGTCAGTTACTAATGCAGAAGGAGGTCCCAGAGTTTGCACTGCCGAGAGGACCTCCTGTGCAAAGTACAAAAAAATACACACAGACAGACCGTAGAGTTGCAGATGAGTGAAACAGTATTGGCAAAAATAAATTAAAATGGCGTTATAAATCCGTGAAGCAATAATGATAATTTTTTAATAAACAAAAATATACATAACATCAATAGAACATACATTTAACACAGAAGGAGTTAGGCATTTCACGGTAGTACATAATAAATAAAAAGCAAAGCAAAATTCATTGTACACGACGTCATTGATTACTCACAGATTGTTGACCAGAAGTGGTTTTTATAAAATGATTTATGGAATAAGCGTTCCGAATGGAGGAATTTGATGTTTGTGAGCAAAGAACTTTAAAGCATTAATTCCAATGCTATTAATTCCAATGCAATGAATTCCAAAGCAATGAGTTCCAAAGCAAAGCAAAGCCTGTAACCTACCAGAATGGACACCGGACCCACTATAAGCTCTAGTTGCTTCCGCTAAGTTCGGTGCAGCATTTCATTTGCTAGGGAGCACGCGATGCTCCGGGTAAGTTGAGCTTGATGACGTAATACTGGGCCCACAGCTCATCCATCTAAACACCACACCGGGACAGAGAAAGCAAACGAGAGAGAAGGCGTTCCCAAGGGCTTTGGAAAGAAATGGAGGAAAGGGGAGGGGGAAGAGAGAGCCGGGAATTTGTGTTTCGCCAGTGTATAACATAACAGTTCAAACGTAGCGGCAATCCCCATTTCTACGCCTCGCTTCGTAGTACGCTGCCGGCCAGTGCGAAGCCGCTAAGCGCGCCTCGTGACTTTTCAACGACGCGACAGCCTCGCGAGAGCCGGCACCCAGGGAGTGCCGGCGCGAGCGAATAATTACGCTCCGTCGGTGGCGTGACCTGAAATTAGGCGTCTATTAGCGTCGCCCGGAGCCGCGCCGAGCCCCCGCCGACGTCACGTGCGTCTGCGCGCGTTGCAATCGGCGGCGACATTAATTCGTTCAGAAACCTCGTGGTGTCTCGTCCGCTCAGACACGCGGCCTCGGGAAAAAACATCTCCGACCACGTGCGTATTTATAATATTTAGTAAGACAGGCTATTCTGGAGAGTCTTCTTTTCATGTACTAGCTGAAAAGTTTGGCATTTTCTTTTTCGGCGGCACGCAAACGGAGTTTTCCGCCTGGTACGCAACGACGCGACTGATACCTTTTCTAACTGGTTCTATTCTCTACGTGGAACGTATAAATCATGCAATCACGCGTCAACGTGATACGTAATGACTCATGGACGTTGTTCTGGGAGACCTATTATAGGGTCAGTCTTGGAAGTTCTGACGCGGTCTGTGATGCCTCCGAGAGCAGCGTCGTCGAGTTTTTCCGTCTGAGTTGTAGGAATCCTTCCACAAGCTACACGCTCACGCCCGCACACGCACACAATCACATACAGCCACACACACAGAGACTCACCGTCTCACGCGCACGCGCAAAGAAACTTCTCATTGTAAACATTTCGCCGCTAAGTGTACCGCGCTTTTGTAAGCTGGCGTCAGTGGCACAACTGCCAACGACACTTCCGGGCTACATGGCTTCTGAAGAGGGGAAAAGCGTGAACACGGAATACATTTACTAGCTACAAACAGAGGGAAGACCACGCAGAGTAGTGCAGATTGTCACCAGAAGCCGTTACTGCAATAAAACGTGCTGTTGGGTTAGTTGGTACATACCGAAAGGGGGGCTTAGAGCAAAAAAAGACGAGAACCGTGGCAGACGAGACAGGCGCTTACCGATTAGATAATTGTTTAATGATTCGATTTGTATGCTTGCTCTCTTGAATAATGGAAATGACATTGATTTATTGGATGTAATGCGCAAGGCCTTAACTTACTGCTGCATAAGGTCTACACTAATTACGGGAAACAAACAGCCATTGTCGCAGGCATTCAACTACGGAACGCATTACCTATAACAATTAAATTGTCTTATTCTATGCGTTCATTTTACAGTAGTTTAAGACAGTTTTTGCTTAATCAATTTCTTCTGAATAATAAATTTTTGTGTTTATTCCTGTTTATAGTACTTAGACCGGCTTTTACAGAGCTAATATTGCATAATTTCGTGTTATAGTGTTTGCATATTCCATTATCGTGTTAGAATGTCCCGTACCTCGACTGCCTAAATGTGTTTAACAATATTTTCGCATTTATTAACAGGAGGTCCCACCGACAGTTTTACTTTGGGACCTCCTCTGTACTAATAACTACGTGCGATGTGTATGTACCAAGAAATGTTTAATAAAATCCTTGAAATCCTTGGAAATGGACTGATCGATATCATTTGTTTAATTAGCTATCTCATCAAGCCTACTCCCAACTTTCCTGAAAAGGCATGTGCTCCGCTTTGCATGTGCACTCGTGTACGCAGGCAATACCCAGGTGGTCAAAATTAATCCGGAGCCGTCCACTACGGCGCGCCTCATCGCCTGCATTGCGCCGGCGCGTAAACCCTACAATCAAATTGTGCCCGCCATCGTTTTCTGTTTGGCGCCATACCCCACTAATGTAGCCTTGTCAGTCCTTGCAATGGACTTAAAATGGCCGAGTCTCTGCTGATGCTACCAAGAGCCCCTATGCATTTTAGGGTGTTTGTGCACCATATTTACTTCCGTGTTTTGTTATTTAGGTCCCTAACTATCGCTACAAACAAAAGTCTTGAAGTGTTCCTTGTTGGCGGTTATATTGCCATACAGTATTATTTATATGATTGCGTACACGATTATATACAGGATAAGTCCCGACAGTGGCCAGGTCTCACTGGAACCTTTACTGAGGTACTACACGTGAACAGGAGAAACGGTTATCCTCCTTCTCGAAACATGCTGGTAGGACTTTTGAAATAAATAAATAAACCAATAAATAAATATACTGAAAATGCATCTGTTCACGCCAGCTGGCGAAAGGGAGAAGAAAGGTGAAAAAAATACAGATCATTGTTCTAAGGTTCATAGCTTAGGCAAAGTTCCACATGGTGTAAAGGGTCTCTTCCTCGCTGCGGGGGGCTAGATATATCGATTCTTGAAAGGTCTGTATATGCGTAAGAAACAAATAAATACAACCACCAGACGAGAGAGAGAGAGAGAGAGAGAGAGAGAGAGAGAGAGAGAGAGAGAGAGAGAGAGAGAGAGAGAGAGAGAGAGAGAGAGAGAGATAGAGAGAGAGAGAGAGAGAGAGAGAGAGAGAGAGAGAGAGAGAGAGAGAGAGAGAGAGAGAGAGAGAGAGAGAGAGAGAGAGAATACTCTTTAATGGGAACTGGTGAGGTCAGCCCTGCCAGGGACACGGCTTGCTATGCCAGATGGGGGGTGATACGATGATTAGTGGTGTCTACTATACATTACGGGTGCATCAAGGAGAAGACAAACAAGACACGTTAAAAAATAGAAACAAGAGAATGCTTCCCGCAGAGTCCGGACATAAAAATACAATTGAAAAGAAAATCGTTAATGTAAACGCTGAATCGAAATAAAAAGTAAACGACGCAAAAAGAAAGAGTAGCAACACCAACCCAAGAAAAATAAATAGAAAAATATCACAGTGCGAAAAAGTAGATATCGGGACACACTTTCTCTGTCTATGACCTAGAGAGATTTGTCCATTGGAGGCTCTCGTAGGAACCGGAAAACAACTTTTGTACCCAAGGTAGTGCCAACACTATTGGCCCAGGGCCCAAGAAAATGCCCAAGTTCGAGAATGCCTCCGTGACGTACACGAGAGAGGGAGCTCGCTGCAGTTTTTCGCGCAGCAGCGAATCGAGGGCAGACGCAGAACAAGTGATTTAAAGTTTCAAGCACAGTCCGGCACAGGGGGGAATCGATTGATGATTGATTGTAGGGCTTAACGCGCCGATGCAACGCAGGCGATGAGGCGCGCCGTAGTGGAGGGCTCCGGATTAATTTTGACCAACTGGGGATCTTTAACGTGCGCCGAAATCTCGTTCACACGGGCGTTTTTGCTTTTCGCCTTCACCAAAAAAGCGGCCGCCGCGGCAGAGAATCGAACCCCCGACTTTGTGCTCGGCAGCACAACGCCTTAGCCACTGAGCCACCACGGCGGGTCACAGAGGGGAATCGTCCTAACCTATCGTAAACTTAAAACTCCGAGTAGGTTTTGCAGTGGTGGTGGGGATGGTGTTAATTAACGGGGCGACCTGGCCTTGCGTGGTGTATACCGGCAATTCCTCCTCCCGATCAGCACCTTTTTAACGCTATGCGCGGGAAATCCTCACGAGTGTCCTGCAAAAACTGAAGGACTAGGCGCAAAATGTCTCTCCTTGTAATCCAATGACCGTTAGGGAATATGATGTCGTCAAATGAGGCATCGAACTTCGCTGGAACTTCGATGTAGTAGGTGTGGCAAATTCGCTGTGCCACAAACGCTCCATTTCTTAGCGCAGTTATTCGAGAATGGTTTTATACGTAATTTCAGCTGTCACGTGGTGCGAGTGAACGAATATTATTGCGCAATGGAGGCTTATTCTTCTCGAATTGGGCATATGAAGCTTTGGGTGTGAAAGTGCTCGATAGACATCAATGATTTACCGTTGAGAACTTCGAATCCGTTTCTAAACGCACCAAAGATGCACCTAGGCTATCAGGCACGCGCGGTCGTAGAAGGCGGGCTACGTATTCTGGGTATATTTTTCCCGGGGATATTTATTCTGGTATATTTCTCCTGGGGACGTCGAACTCGTGCGCCGGATTATTGTAGACATAACGCGCGTTTCGCATTTCGAATCAACCAAATATGCGTTCTTGGCAACGGGAAATCGAATCCGGCACCCTGGGTATGCATGCATGCACGCACGGATGAGAGCACTGATACTTCATCTATAAATACACTTTTCTTACTAGCTGCCCCGTGTTGGAGAATGGTAGCGAAGGAACATCCAAACGACCTCAATTTAGAGTAGCTTTTTTGTGTGTTTTTACGAAAAAAAAACCACAACTGGGGCTGATTCCTGTCATAGAAGTTGGTAAAACACGAAATTGGAATGTGCATGTGCAGCGAAATCTGCAGCTGAGCATGATCTGCGGGTCGGAGTCTGTCTTGTGGGTGAGCTTGGCGAGCGACGTCCTGCTAACGGGTCACTTCGGCAAAGGTGTACTGGCGTCATTTCCGTGACGGATATGACGTCAGTGAAATCTTGGTGTATCCCGGCATTAAAACACTTTCGTGTTAAAATATGAAACCCGAAAACGAACAACCCTAAGTATAAAGAACTCTGGTTCTAAAGGTTGCTTCCCCGCAAGAAGACACTGTGTGCAGGGGTGCAACCTTTACAGGCCGCTTGCTTCATTGTACTAGCGTCACTTCCGAGACGGATGACGTAAGTGAAATCTTCGTGAATCCGGGAATAAAACACTTTCTTGTTAAAAAAAAAAGCATTGTCTACAATAGTCGAAATACGCCTTTTGTAGTCGAAGGAAAGAGAGGAGGTACATGCTTTTATCTCGAGTAATCTAGCCAAGCCAAGCTGATGTCGATCACAACCTTCTGTCATCGCAATTGTACAAGAACCAAGATTTAGAAATGCTGTAGCGGGGGATAGAAATGGCTCCTGTTCACACCCTGGGGGTCAGTTAGCTTGTATTACCGTGGGTAGCTACTGCACCCTCGAACAGTGTGCAGGATGTAGTAGCTAGTAGGACGTAGTACAGGAACGGTGTACAAGGGGCAGGATGGATCTTAGGCACCGCCTTTCAATCACCGCCTTTTCCAGCTCCCCCTCCTAGCCCGGCAGCTTTCTCGCTCACTTTTTCTCTGACTGTTAGCTTTATTGAGTCCGCCTTCATATTCTCCACATTGAATTGCGCTACGCATACAGACAAATAGGACGCTAACAGGACTGGGACGAGGCGCAAACTTGCAACTGTTTATTAAAAAAGACGACAGAAACGGAGGACACCTGAATACACACACAAGACCGACACTCAGCGCTTGCACGGCAAAAACCGATAAAACCTAAAACCGAAATACGACGGTGCAGAAACAGATCTACTCAGACGACAACAGTGCACGAGAACACTGGAAGGGAAATGTGGGAATGACTGCTTGCAGTATGTTATCTTTCTCGTCATGGTAGCTCTCTCTCTGAATGATTTTTTTCCTCACCATAACCAGGATTGACGTAGTGCTAACGCACCCTTCCAGTTCTGTGATCATGTGATATGCTTCTATGATCTCGCGCGTTATATTGTCTTTAGCGCGTGCCAAAATGTGCGTGTTCTGAAATGTGCGAGTTTCTTTTTTTTTCATGTTTTGGCTTTAGGCTTTATCGGTTTTACCTAGCAAGCGCAGAGTGTCACTCTTGTGTGTATATTCAGGTGCCCCCGTTTCTGTCATCTTTTTTAATAAACAGTTGCAAGTTTGCGCCTCGTCCCAGTCCTGTTAGCGTCCTATTTGTCTGTAAACGTAGCGCGATTCAATATGACGCATCGCCAACTAGCTCCATTCTACACCCTTTGAAATTCATATTCTCCCGCCAATTGAAATCAAAAGGAAAAGGCGGGAGGGGCGAAATTTTCTACGACTGTGGGCCTCCTTCATTTACCAGTCCCGGATAGTCCCCGGGCAGTCCGAGGGCTGCCTTCGGACCAGAAGTCCCGTAGGAACGCATGGAAAAATCGAACGCCGGATCGCGTACCGTACAATCTTCGGACAATCCGGGATTGGTATTCGCGTTGGCTGCCTTGTACGGACTACAGCGCATCACACGTCAACAATACAGCATTGCGGCAGACGGTCGTAGTAAGCCTTGGCGAGTGGACTGATCCCTTCTTTGACGCAGTATCATCGTCTCCTTGCATGCCTTATTAAAGGAGCCATGAAGAGAACATACAAGTTGGGTTTAACAGAAAGACTGCTTAGTCCCGATAACAATGATACCAATATCATCGCAATCTTCGAACAAATAACGGAGATATTAAAGAAAACGTGTGAAGCCGTGGCGACCCCCTAGCCAATTTCCCGCAACTTTTCTATGACGTCACGGAACCTTGTTTGTGCGATTGGCGGGCGCCTAACTCACCTGTCGCCACGACACATGACTGGACGTCTGCAATGGGGCCTCTAGGTCCATTTGACCGCATCACTTTAATGCTAGTGTGCAGTTAACGCACTGGAAATTATGTTTTATTGTTGGCCCGTGTGACGTCATTCTTGCTCATAAGACGTCACTGTGGCGCAAAATTTGAAAGGTTTTAAATACTCCTTGCTTTTTTTTTCGTTAAAAAACCATCTTTTGCGGCTCTAATGGAGCTGAGTGAGATACTGAATCCTAGTTCTTTCAAATTAAACGAAGTTGTATTTTCTCTTCATGGCTCCTTTAAGGGGCAAGTAGTTTTCTTCTTTGGAGCAACGCGTCATCATATTCTGAGATTACGCCTATCCCTTTGATATCCTGCGTACAGAAGGCCTAAGCTATAGCCAAGTGAGAAATTATGCGGCGGCGGCAAAACAACTGTTTTGCACTCGAAATGCAAGAAGTTTGTCACATCGGAAAGAAGGGGGGAGATTGTGTGGGGGGCACATCGGTGTTCCCTCGCAAACAAGAGATGCCGTATCTTGACTCTGTCCTTAGAAAGGGGAATGAGCTGCCTTCACTGGATATGCTCTTTGTAATGAGGGGCGCAGAAGCCGCCTCAGCGCAAGGGAGGCGTTTTTTTTTTAGAAATTAGCCAGATTCACCTAACGTGAATCTGAGAAACGAGGGGAAGTTTGTTACCGCACCCAAATGCAGCGCCGTCAAAACTATTACGTGATACATTTTACATGTCAGCTAAGAGAAGTTTTTGGCCACAAGTAATTAAAAATTAGGCCGTGAATTTGAGCAATATTGGGGTGATAAGTTTAAATTTGGCTCATATTGAATTGAAACACTCAAGTTGATGCTGCATTCTTATGACAACTTTATTTAAATTGACGGTCAAGCATTCTACGATTGAGTTTTGGTAGAAAAGGCATAAAAAATATGCAACAGGGCATCAAGAACAGCGGAACTATACATTGAGGGCAGGTGAGTCCCCTTGGTACCATTAGCTGCTCTATTCGAGTTCTTCCCCAAGATAATTATCTTGGGCTAGCCTCAAGGCATTAACGAAGCAAGCAAGCTCTCCATTGCTTTGCCATAAATTTCCAAAACGCTTCACAAGAACGCTACTCATATCGTATTCTTCCCCTTGATGAAGTGGTTCGTACTCTCAGAGTGGGGGGGGAGGAGGTTGCCAGGGCTTGTAAGCGGCTGCTATTTAGCTAAGTACTGAAATGATAAATATCTAAGTAAAGAACGAATAAATAAAACCAGAGTTATTTTGTTGGAACGGGGGAGACAATATGAAATCATTGCTTCATATTTCCGTTTCATCGCGTTCACTTCCGAAGTTCCGTTCAATTCGTCGTTGACATCTGGGGGCAGATCTTTCACCGAAATTCATAAGCCAGCTCAAAAGGCAAAAACAAAACCTTCCGAAAACACCCTTGAAACAGTCTGAACACTCAAACAAAAAGCAAACTCCCATTGGGAAAATGGATTTGGCTCGTTTTGATCCCTGAAACAGCACGCTCTGACTCATTTTCGATACAAACCACAATCTGCTTTTTCAGGGCGTTATCTCCAACTATTACCTAGCCACCACTTGTTTAGGGGAAAGTTTCCGATGTTTTCTTGTCAGAGCAGCTATCCGACTCAGTTTCGGTTTCTGGATCTGACTCATTTCGAAAAAAGAAAAAAAAAACCCTCAAATGTACTTTAATGTGTCGTCTGTTCAATAAAGGTTAGTCGACAGTCTGAGCTCGTCCCGTCCATCCTGTATGTGCACTTGTTCCTTTTTGCGCAAAGCCCGTGTTCTGCTGTCTTCCATGATTCGTGGCCTTGACTGGTGCGGTGCGGTGGGCCGCCAGGAACAGTTTTACAAGGCAGTATAATAAACCTTCTGCTCATGCGCCCCTGTATCGTGCGAGGAAAGGGCTACCTCGCTCACTCTCGTGACGATGACGGTGACAATGATGATCAGCAGAAAAATTTTACCATCTCTTCCTGAAGAAAGTTGAGAGAAGTTCAGTAAAGCTCGATGTCGGGCTAGTTGGTGTAGCATTCGTGAAAGTCTACGTTTTTTTCCCGTGTCCGTCTCAGTGTTCTTAACAAGCGCAACTTACCCTCAAAAGTGGAGAGAAGCCCGAAAGCTTTCTCACATCAAAAGTGCGTCAAAACTGCGTCAAAACACCTTCGCTGAAAGTGCGCCCGATCGATCGTCAAACCTCCAAAGGCCCAAATCGCAAATGGAGAACGAACCCATGCGACGATTTTTCGCTCACCAAGTAAACGCAGCTACGAACGATCTAAATATATACCGATAGGAGGTTCGTGAGATGAAAATATACTTTTATTGTATGCCTTCTTATTCGTGATCGATGTATGTATTTTGTCTCATCTAGAGGCGGCACTTTCTCGCGATTTTCAAGTAACCGTTTTGACACAATGTGAAGGGCCCGTTTTCATGCACACGCCGTGTGTCCAGATATGTTATCAGGGGTGGTATTCTCGTAACTGTCCCTTTCGAAAACGTCCCTTTTGCGCCCGTTTGATCGTGACGTACTTCCGGTTAAGCAGTGGGCCTTTTATTGAAATAGCGTAACTGTTCATGCAAACGCATTTTAAAGAACTAAAACCGTATCAGAGTATCTTTTATGTGTTTATTGTTCCGCGAGCGAACCGCGACGAAAAATCGTCTGCTCCAAATCGTCTGCTCCGAGTAGCCACGGCTCATAGCTCCGCCGTGCTTGCATGGCGTCACATCCGGGTGCTCGCTTTTAGCCAATCAGGGCTCGCTCAAAAGGGACACTTTTGAAAGGGACACAAAAGGGACAAAACACGGGAATACCGCCCCAGAGCTTTTCGGTGGACCATCCGATCTGCGGGGAAATGCGGTAGTTTTTTTACACGACGCCATTAGTCCCACTAAGAACGCTCTCGCTTTAATAAATGTACCAACAGAGGAGCTTGACAAGGCCGCTAAATTGGACTAGTTGGTGTGCGTGCGCATGCGCAACACAGTACGAAACAAAACAAGAGTGCCCACACCAAGCGCTTTCACGTTGTTCTCGCCTCCGCCACGTACACCTTGGAGTCCAAATAACGGGGGCGAAAAGAAAGCGGCTAATGGTCCTTCTCATATCGGCAGACCGGAACCCACCCGCACAGAAAACCTCGGAGCTGACCGCAATGTACGAAAGTTCTACCCGCGTAATTGGCCGGGCTCGTTCGACCTCCTTTCCTAACGAGAGCTTAGAGACGTTAACCACGCGAATTCCGGCACGTTCGTAACTGGACAAATCGCGATGTAGGGCACCATTCGGTTTGTGTTGCGTTCGTTTTCTGTTTTGCGAGGACGCATTTCATCGTAAGCCGTACGCGCGTGCCTGGCTCTGCAATAGTGATCTTGTTAGTACGAACCTACGCCATGAAACGTCGATGATTGATTGATTGATTGATTGACTTATTGATTGATTGATTGATTGATTGATTGATTGATTGACTTATTGATTGATTGATTGGTTGATTGCAGTGTTTAACGCGCCGACGCAACGCAGGCGATGAGGCGTGCCGTAGTGGAGGGCTCCGGGTTAATTTTGTCCACTGGAGATCTTTAACGTGCGCCGAAATCTCGAACACATGGGTGTTTTTGCTTCTCGCCTCCCTCAGAAAAGCGGCGGCCGCGGCTGGGAATCGAACCCGCGACCTCGTGCTCCGCCACGAAACATCACCGTGAGCTTTGTGACAGACTTCTCATTCAAGGGTTAAATTAATAAAAAAAGTAGGGTTAAATCATTCGAAAGCGCAACTAATCCTGAATTTTTTTGAACATCGTATAGCTTAAAATGAGAAAAAAGGGAGGTTAGGTGGGAGGGTATCACTTGGTGTCACTGGCAGTAATAACATAACGCACGCAGTCACACTTTCTACGGGCAACCATTTTCGTCTAATTTTACACCATCACTTTCAGCGAGCGGATAAGTCTGCGAATTTGACGTGTTCAACGGTAAAGGCTGCGGCGCCGCGCGCTGGCGGCCGTCGGCAGGGTAGCACGGCAAGTTCGACGCTAGTGTGCACGTAGCTTAATGAGCATTTAACGTTGTTTTGAAAGGGCCGAGGCAAAGACGGCTTCAGCATCCTCGACCCGGTACACCGCTGATAATATCGCAGTTGGGAATCGATTCAACGACGCTTCTGTTCAAAGCGAGCGATGAGGTTTAAACGCCGCGCGCTACTCTGGTTGCCAGACTCACCCCACCCGCGAGTTCAGCTGTAGCTGCTCTTAACGACCGCAGAAGGCGCTAGCCGTCTTCACACAAACGGCGGGGCGCGCGCGCGAACTGTAAGAACGTCTTGTCGGCTGGCCGCTCGCTCCCCCCTGCCCCCCCCCCCCTCCTTTCCCCCCCTGGACCCCATTCACCCCTGGTCGTTCTTGTAAGCGTAGTGATTGATGGTGGAAGCGGAGGACACACATACCAGAGTGTATGACTCACTCTCCGGGCATGGCGGCGCGGCCAGGTAAGAAAAACGCGCCTGCCGCGGCCCGAATAATGGTTCTTGAAACCGGAAGGCGGCGGTGGTTCAGAGAATCGCAGTTGTCGCAGTGGCACAAAACCGCGCTCTCGGGAGTAGAAAACGTAGCTAGAAGGACGCTAGCTATGATGGAGAGTATTTGAGAGATGGGAGCTTCAGCACCCGATACTGAGTACGCGTCTTTGTCGGAGCTTTCGCAGATGCGGTATATCCTGTCTCTGGCGTTTCTAGGTGCGAGGGATGCTTCGAAATGACTTTTTGCACATTTTCGATCGTACAGAGGGTAATGTAGGTATATATACCGCCCATCTCGAGTGATCGTCGGATGGATTTTTGTTAAAATAGGGGAACGGAAGAGGAGAAGTGTGAAAAAAGAAATAATATTAATTACATGCCAAAAAAAGGAGGAGGGGGTGAAGGGTGGCGCCTTGTATAGATGCGTCGGCATCTGCTTCTCCGTTATTACAAAGGCAAGTACCACGGGGATAGACGCGCAAATGTAGATGCCTTTATCTCCTTTACGGCTTTCTCTAGCTCTTTCGAGACCTTGAGTCACCATTCGTTTAAGTAAAGAATAGTAACAATAGTAACATATAAATAATGTCTGTAAGTAAAGAAGAAAGTAAAGTAAAAAATAAATAGCAAAGTACAGAATAAATGAAAGTATTTATGTGAAGAACAGTAACAATAGTAACATATAAATTATGTCTGTAAGTAAAGAATAAAGTAAAGTTAAAAATAAATAGTAAAGTAAAGATTAAAGGAAAGAGTTTAAGTAAAGAACAGTAACAATAGTAACATATAAATAATGGCTGTAAGTAAAGAATAAAGTAAAACAAAAACAAATAGTGAAGTAAAGAATAAAAGAAAGAATTTAAGTAAAGAATAGTCACAATAGTAACATGTAAATAAAAGCGGAGAGGAATTAACACGTATATCATGAACTCCCAATAAAACGAAATAGCGTTAGTCGAAGTGCTTCATTCCCCTACTGCAGTTCATAGGGATGGAATGTGCAAAGCATGTTTACGCCAAAGCTCAATAGCAGGGTTGCACTGCCTCCGCGCTCCCAGGTGGCGGTGCCATCGTAGCGGCTCGGACGCCATTAGTGCGGTCGTCCCCGACTCGTCCGTACGTGCCCGTATCGGTTCTGGCCGCCGTAGCCATCAGTGTGCGGTGACATGGTGAATTGTGTTGTTTTTGGCTGCAACAGCCATACGAAAAAAAAGCCTGGCGACGAAAATTACGCGGAGATCAAGTTTTTTTGCATCCCGAAGGCTATAAGCAGCCAGTGCAAGAAGACTGAAGAAATCACATCGCGAAGGAGAGCGGAGTGGCTGCGGCGCATCAACCGCAAAGACTTGAATCCCTCGGCGAACCATTACCGTGTCTGCAGTAGGCATTTTATTTCAGGTAAGTGTTCACAATCTGTACGAAGTAGCTCTAAATGTTAACATCCCGATATCAAAGTGGTTTTTAACCACGGGTGGAAGCAGTACGAGGCGACAGGCCCCGTACCTAGCGACCGTGTTGACAACTTGAGTGGAGCTTGCGAGGCTCGTAGTGCCTCGCAAACTCCGCCTCGCAAATTTAACAAGCACTCTACATGTTGTACAGGTCGCCCAGCATACGCTATGACCGAGGAAGACCCGGACTGGGCGCCGTCGCTGCATATGGGGCACGGGCCAGCGGCGAACGCCGATCGCTCTCTGTCCAGGTATGTCAGTGTTTCTGCTCAGCGTTGCGGCATATGCTAGGACAGTGTAAGCGATGAACTTAGTTTTATTACCCTGGTTTGAAGCTCTTTGTTGGATTCTTTTTACCCGTGAAATTTGCGATAACGCAGCTCACTGTGTCCGCGGGACGGAAAATAAATGCGGGCGGGCACAGTGGGCTTTCTCGTCACCCTTTCGCGCAAGTAATCCGATCCGAGTACCCTCGCCAGCTTCCTCCCTGCGTCTTTTTTTTTTTTTTTTTTTGCTACGCGTTATGGCTGGTTCATATTTCCCCTCTTGAATAAATGTTTCTTGTCTCCCCAGAGCCCGCAACCAATCTGACACCTTGATTTAGACGTCATCGGAGAAGTTCCTCGTTCTTTTTTCAGGCTTCCTGGTAGAATTTCGCTAATGGTTAGCTATGTTCTGCATGCTTGAAAATCAATGTTTTAACTATGCAGCCAAAATGTGTGTTTACAGGTACAACAGGCAGCTGCAGAGGTAAAAAAAAAAGCAAGGTCCCCTTCAACCTGTAAGTGCACAGGCACACATGCCTGCAGATGATGTTACGGGCTCACCACAACCATGCCAGGAAGAGTGTACTACCCCTGCTGATGGAGAGACGCCAGTGCTGCACCAAGAGGGAGCTGCTGTTGCTGAAGGCCAGGGAGCACAAAGGCAGCAAGAGTGCAGTGTTGTCGGTATGTTTTTCGTGGCACCACATATTAGGTGTACTATGAGAATCTGAGAACGAAATGCGGTCACTGACCAAGTCAAGGTGAAAAACACAGCGACGTTTCGGAACCCGTACGGGTTCCGAAACGTCTCTGTGTTTTTCACCTTGACTTGGTCAGTGACCGCATTTCGTTCTCATCATGATACCTGACCAGACGAACTTTCGTCGAACTCTTGACTACTTAATATAAATCTTTGCTGTCAGTTCTGTATTCCAGTGAAGATTACGCAGTGAATTCAAAATTTTGCACTTTTTTTTTCCAGAGAAAGCCAACTTTGGGCAAACAACTGACCTGACAATGCTCGACATCAAACTTCTTGAGGAAGAGAACTGCCGCCTCCTGGCTGAAGTTGTGGAAACGAAAAAGAAGCTGAGCACGCACATGCTGACCGAGGACTGCTTAAAAGAGAGACCAGACATGGTCCAATTTTATACAGGGCTTCCCAGCTTTACCATCTTGTTTGCACTGTACACTCTCTTAGAAGTCAGCGTGTCCCACACCAGCCGCAATGCCCTCACAAAGTTTCAGGAGATGATCGTCTTCCTGATTCGCCTCCGGCTCAACGTGCCCCTCCAAGACTTAGCCTACAGGTACTTGATCTGTAACCTTGTTTGTTGTGGTGTGCTAAAACTGTTACTTGCAGGTTCCATGTCTCCGAGGCCACGATTTCAAGAGCGGTGAACAAGTGGCTGGACGTTGCCTTTGTGCGGCTGCGATATGCTGTCAAGTGGCCAGAGCGACACACCCTTCAGTCGACCATGCCAATGGCCTTCCGCAGAGCATTTGGGACCCAGGTGGCTGTGATCCTGGACTGTTTTGAAGTTTTTATAGAGCGCCCTTCGTCAATGCTACCACGTTCGCAGACTTGGTCCAAGTACAAAAATCACAACACCGTTAAGTTCCTGATTGGCATTGCACCCCAGGGGGTTACGACATTTATTTCTTGTGGGTGGTGTGGCCGCACAAGTGATAAAGTCATAACTTTAAACTGCGGTGTGCTAGACAACCTGCTGCCAGGAGATATTGTGTTGGCGGACAGGGGGTTTACAGTGTCTGCAGAAGTTGGCATTCACTGTGCCAAATTGGTGATGCCTGCATTTACTAAAGGCAAACCGCAGCTTTCTGCTTACGAGGTAGAAAAGACCCGGAAAGTGGCAAATGTGCGCATACATGTGGAGAGGGTAATCGGCCTGCTGCGGAACAAGTACCGCATTCTGAAACACACGCTGCCTGTGGAGGTGCTCAGTTGTGATCCTGATGGTCCCACTGTGCTTGACAGAATTGTATTTGTTTGTGCAGCACTGGCAAATCTCAGCGACTCCCTGGTACCATTTGGCTGATGAGCAGCACAGTACTTTCTGTAGTGCCATGTTTGCATTCATGCATACCTGAAGTTTTTTTTTTTTCACAATTCAGCCAAGTTCAGTAGAAATCACTTTATTTACAATTTTTCGGCATCCAGTGCAGTACTTTTTGTCCTAGGTGCTTTAAGGCTGACACACACGAAGTGAAACACATATGTGCCGTTGCCACACCTGATTCACGCTTTATTTACAACGAAGTGAAACATATTTACACGTGTCGTTGCCACACCTGATTCACACTTTATTTACAACTTTCTGGCATTCACTGCAGTACCACTTTTTTGCTCTAGGTGCCCTTTTAAGGCCAACGCACGCAAAATGAAACCATTTATATTTACACGTGCCGTTGTCACAGCTGATCATTTTTCCAGACTCCGGCTGTTGGCAAAAACAGAATAAGCTGTCTGTTTTTTCTGCGTCTGATCCTGATGTGCCAGTGCAACCAGCCTCGGCTTCGCAACTGCGGTTACTGGTCCAATAATTAAAGCAGAGCTCTGGAAGAACAACACGTTCAAAGTAGAGCTGGCATCGCTGTGCCATTGCGCTGCTGAACTCTGAGTCATAATATACACGCAACATGACAAACTCTCTCACTGTCCACAGGACGAAGTCGCAGTACTTCCTTTGTGTAACAAACATTTGCAACTGTACTTGGTAGTAGTACGAGTGGTCTGTGCGCAGCCTCAGTTTTCCACCTGTCAAGGAAACACAGGCAGACTTGGACAAGGCTAGCTCTTTGACTGTTCCATTGCGTCCATTATAGGGGCACTTAACTTCTAGCACTCCCTCACCGCAGCAACTACAGGTTACGAGACCGTCAGGTGTGGCCGCTAGGAACGGCTTCTCTACTGAAATGTGTAGCCCAGCAGTTGCACATTGAAAATTTAAATGAATGCTGGCCGATGCAGCAGCATATGCCTGCCTGGCCGTTTCTTCATGCTCCTTGCCCCATGCAGTCTGCGGGGCCCAGAACTGTGTGTGTTCCGGGCTGCAAATCTTGTTCAACAGGGACATGGACGGGCTTGGTATTGATGTCCTGCACACCGCTTTTGCATTTGAGGCGGTGATTCGGCCTGCTCTGAATGTGAACCATTTTGTTGACTTTGCCTGGTCTTTTGTTTCCGCTTCAACCAGCCTTGCCACCTGCGAGTGTAAAGAAAATCATGCGCATATAAATAAAAGTTGCTTTCAGTGTGCACAAGTTTGTGTATGTCACTCATAGGTTTACAGCACTTAAATCACAGTAAACATACCTCTGGCTCGATCACAAGTGCTTTCATGACCTCCATGCAGTGGTCCATCATGGCATCCTGGGTTTCAGGTACGTCGTCTTTGTGGAGATTAGTCAGCACTGCCTTTGGGAACTTGAGGGCCACTGGGGCGAACTCCGCAGCATATGGCTCCTCTAAAGAAAGGAGAGCAGGTCGGCTGTCGCTCTTGTGGCACATGGATAGGAACATCGACCACTCTTCTGGCGTTGTTTCTTCTATCGCTGCTTTCTGTTGACGCCTGCTTCGGTGGGTCACCATTCCAGCATCCATCTGAATTTTTTTGGCCCGTGCTGAAGCGAAGCTTACTTGTGAACACCGTTTGCCTTCTAGGTGCTGCACATACGGTGGGAGCCAGCTATTCTCTTCATCAGTGCAGACTTTGCCATCACGGCGCCTCACAACAACTTCCACATAAAAAAGAACAGCAGCAATGTGGGAGCATGCCTCCCCAAGGCCTGCCATGCAGGTGCAGTGGGCAGCCAGCACTGCTCCATCTTCAGTAACCAGAAGCCATGGCTCCAGTGCATTCTCGTAAAACGCCTGCGAATGCCGCACCTGAAAAAAAAAAGAAAAAAAAAGGTCCTTGAAAGCAGTGCTATCAAACCATTATATTTTCCTAAAACCGCGCACAGCCAATCGGTTGCGCAGCGAATGAGCGCGGGTTACTTTAGCCGCACACCTCCCCTGTTGTAAACACGGCACAACCAGTCGCTTTTCATTCGGCGCTTGCAGCACGCATTTGATGTTACGTTGCGACTTCACTGCTGCGGTAACGGATGCGTCCCTGTCACGCTCGCGTTACTTTAGTAGCATTTGCAAACGCTTCTCCATCAATCACGTGAAGCAACTTTTCCAAGCTACGCAGTCGGCTACGGATCACGTTAGTCGCCGCAGTGAAACATTTGCTGCCACTGTTGCGGGCGGGTTAGAACTCGGCACCACGTACTGTAGATCCAGTCACCGCTTTCGTCTGACAGCGTTTGCGAAAGGACTTAAGCGATCAACGATTTCCGTACGAAGGTTGCACGAAGAGAGTGCCGATAACTTACCTTGCCGAGAACGACGCGACGGCCGTCAGCAAGCACCTTGACGCACGGCTCCTGGACCCAACCACTAGTCAAATAATTGTGGCCTTCCATGCTCTTGTATGCTTTAAGTGCATCCCGTGTCGCGAAACTGGTGGCATGTACGAGGTAGTCCTTTATGTCCGTGAACTCGACGCGGGGCAACAACGTCACATCCAACGCCGCGTCTCCAGCACCGTAGTCGTATGGGTCGACGCCACCACATTGTGCAACTTTCTCCAAGTAGCGACGCTTCTCTGCGCCACGAAGGTCGCGAGCGTAGGCGCTTAGCCGCATAATCTTCGTACACGCACAAAACAGTCATATATCGGGTTCGGTACCACACAACCACCTGTCGCCAAGCGCGGGGTGAAAAGATCGCTACGCGCCACCGACCGCAAACATGGCGCGCTGCTCCGGCGCCGGTAGCGCCTCCAACTGGATGACGTCAGGTGCAACCCTCCTATAGGGATGACGAGACCGATTGGCCAAGCCTCACAGTCGTAGTAGCAGTGAAAAAGAAAGCGAGCCGTTCGGAAGATGATCTAATAGCGATGGCAATGAGAGGACCCAGTCACACAACTAGAGAAGTTTCTGTATACCTGCGCTGTGTTTGATGAGATGGCCTCTGGAGCGTCTACCTAAGCAGCACCTGTGAAACATGGTTGCCCACGGAAGTACGCCTCAGGAGGCGATGGTGCGGGGATACATACAAATGCCGCATTGCAAGCAGAGCCAGGCGATCGCTGCGGCGGAAACCACCAGTAGCCGATAGCAGCGCAATCGTTAGGACGCGAAGATTCCACGCCAGGCATGTATATCCTTCCGAAAACGAAGACATTGCCGCAGCAGAAGCAGATATACCGTATTTTCGTGTGGATAACGTGCACCAAAAATGCGAAAATTTCAGGGGGGAAGAAGAGGTGCGGGATTTAATGCGATGTATTTCCTTTGATGCAGCTTCACCGCAATGCACGTTGGGCCGGGATGCCCCCACAGCAGTAATAGCGACTAAGCCACTGTTATCCCATTGACAGTGCTTATTTTGCACACACAGCTCAACAATATACCAACTGAAAAAATGTGTGTGGCAAGAAATCTAGTTACGTAGTCAGCTAGGTAAGTTCTTTTGCGTAAACAAATGTGTAATGTTGCTTGAGTAGTAGCTTTGCTACATCCTTTTATGTATAAAATATGCGGGCAATACGCGGGGAAACATATATTTTTTATTCGTCGACGGAAAGTGTGTGCGTGGGTTATACGCGCGAAAATACGGTAATCACGACAGACCGACCATTAGCCATAGAGGATCCCATAGCCCGAAATAAAGGGTTATACTTTCTCATTCGAAAAGCTAAGCTGTCGTAAGTGTCTCTCTGAAGCTTCTGTTTTTTAAATTGCTGAATGCGGTGAGTCCTTCACCGTCATTTAAGAAGAAGTGTTAGTCCTACGACGCGAAGTGTAGTTACGCGCGGGAGGTACGGGTTTCCGTTAATCCCGTATTCGAGATATGCAAGGAACGACGCAGAGTTGAGGTTTCCCACTGCTTATCAGTTTCAGGCGAAGTTTCCGACACAGCTGTTAAGGGGCAATGAAGATAAAATACAAGTTTAATTAACTAAAAAGAAGAGTGCTTTCTTCTCACAACAATGGCGCCATTTTTATCACAAGCTTCATACAAATAATCGAGAAATTAAGGAAAAACATATGAAGCAGCGGCGCCTCCCCAGGCACTTTCCGGCAATTTCTCTATGACGTCATAAAATCCTGTTTGTCCGATTGGCGGTCCCTCACGACTGGGCGATTGTAGTGGGATCTTCCCTCCATTTCCCTTAGATCGTATCACTATAAACCTAACGAGTAGTTATATGATAGTTATGTTTTTTAGTGTAGGCCCATATGACGTCCCTCCTACCCGTAATACGTCAATGTAGCGCGAAATTTGAAAGTTTTTGGGTATTTCTAGCGTTCTTTGGGGTTACAAAAGCGTCTTCCGTAGCTGGGAACGAGCCTAGTGAGTTACAAAATGTTAGTTCTTTCGATTTGAAGTTGTGTTTTGTCTTCACGGCTCCTTGAAGTTCGGTCGCCGTCGTTGAGATGGAGAAGTGCGGCTTACGCAGACAGATGAGGCCAAAAAACACGCATAATCCGTGGAAAGCTCCTCAGTGTAAGGCGAAAGGCAGGCGTGCATCATATATGACGGCTTTGTTTACCTGAAGAAGATGAGGTAACCGAATGAGGCGGGGATTAGAATTTTGAGCCGTTTGGCCTGTTCATGTCTGCATGTTTTATCGATCTGGGATGTTATCTTGTGTCCAGAAGTTATTGATACATTATATCGAAGAAGGATGTCCATGTTTGCTTAGTGGAGATCCTAACTCCGTTTGTTTAGTAAAAATTGCCGAAATGTTGTAGAACACAAGGTTAGTAATAACGAAGAACACTTTGGAAAGCTATCGAAACAAAAAATTCATAAGAGGCACACAATTTCATCGATCGGGCGCATTCCCACGAGGAAAAAGAACAAATGAAATCAGTGGAGGAGCCGGGGATCGAACCCGGGACTTTTCGCATGCAAAGCGAACACTCTACCTCTGAGCTACACCCCCGGGCAATTTCGGGCGAAATCAAACTGCATTTACAGCGTGCTTACGTGCGGATTGGGTGCACGTTTTGTGGTTACAAACTCACCGTAACATTTGTGCAATAATTTAAGTGTTTTTTTTTCAGATGCAAGCAGTTGAGTTACTCTGATCGGTACCACGACTGCTGCGAAGTAACAGCCCCGTTGAAACTAACTTTTTTTCACTTATTTTCGGGCAGTTTCGAAAAACACAACATGTCAATGACAATAAAATAATGAAGGATCGACTGGTAGATCTTGAAGAATATGTGAGCATCTGGTCCCTCTCCTTCGCGAACTTGGATATCTGTCTGCCTTGCTCAGGCGTTAGAAGCCCGCTACACGGCGTTTCTCGCACGCGTCTCGCACACTGTCTCAACTGTGCTTCGCGCTCTAACCGTCTTGGTCAGGCACTCTTGCTTGCTTTGGCAGTGGCATTGGCTGCCTGTGGCTCCCCTCGTTGTCCACAGTCTAAAATCACAACAGAAATACCTCAAAAACCTAACAGGAATTCCTGTCGGACGACAGCAAATTTGCTTGTGACAACAGGAGCCCCGTTGTTACGACAAAGCCATCTGTTGTTGCGACACACATTTCTGTCGTAAACACAACGTCAGTTGTCTCAACGAAAAACATTCCTGTTGTCACAGCAGAACTGCCATTTACGCTACTCTTCTCAATAGGCAGTAACCTTAAAATCGTGTGCATACAGATGGAACATCGGGATCACGACAGGGCAGGAATTCGACATGACGGAACATCAAAATCAAGACAGGAATACGACACACGACCGAACGTCAGAATCACGACACGACGATAATACGACAAGACAACACTACGACACGCGAAAATACGACAAACTACAGAAATTTTTCTTGTCGTCATTTTCGACTGGGGGCCGGTATCGGAATTTTGTCGCCATATCACATTGCTATACCTTTTGCCGCGCCATGCACTTGCTGCACACTCTATTATACAGCGCGTTCAAGGGGTGGTGGTTGGTGCGTCGGCTTAGGCAGGCGGCGAGCCGCGCTTCGACTTGACGTCTTCCTGGCATTGTCAGCAGTGGTGCGAATGTATCGCTGCTGCAGCCACTCGTTCCCCTATCTTCTGGTCTTCTTTAGCTCTGCCAGTGAGTCGACGCGAAAATTTTTGCCGAGATGCCGCGCTTCGACTTGACGTCTTCCTGGCAGTGTCAGCAGTGGTGCGAATGCAGCGCTGCTGCAGCCACTCGTTCTGTAGCCGTCTGCTATTCTTTCACTCTGCCAGTGAGTCGACGGCGAAAATTTTGGCCGACATGCCACACCAAGTGCTCTCGCAAACAAAACGCCCCCCCCCCCCCTTCCCTCTACCCATCTAGAGTTTACACAAATAACTAAAGGGCACGGATTCGGCATGACTCGCGAATTATGCCAAAGAAAGCTTTCGGCATGATTCAACCGGAACAGAAAAGGTGTACTCTTCAAAAAGATTTCCTAAAGAGGAAAAACCACATTTTCAATGAAAATAAAGCTTGACCTAAACCTGGAACCAAATCATTGACAGCTATAGCATCAATGGCCCCGTCTTGTTTCCCCTGCAGTTGTAGCAACGTAGCCATATAACAAGATATAGCACAAAGAAACGCCCCCTCCAGGTTCGCCTGCCGCTGCATACGTTTCAACACACCTACCACCTTGCCATACTTTTCGCGTTCTCACCAGTCCCATCTGAACCGGAATTGGCCCTGATTATTGTCACGTATCTGATCCATTGACACCATGGTCTACTCTGCAATTACGTCCCCAAAAAATGGCCACAACTATGTTTGAATCGGAGGAGTAACGAGAACAAGAGCCTTATCACTTGTACCTGAAAGCGAAACAAATTAATTCTGCGCTTTTTAGAGATGACAGTCCTTTTCTACTACTCAAACGCGAAAATTTTGGTCCGCGTATCGCTCGAATCAGGCGCCCGGAGATGAACAATGCCTTAACAGAATGTACATAAGTTTGACCGTTCAAAGCTATATTAAAACTGCTGAAATGGCTCACACGTTCTCATTATTCAGCGGAAAGGAAGCCTCAGGCATATTTCAGGCAAAACGGAAGTACCCAATCGAGAGTACCAGCATTTATTTAGGTAAAAATACCCGTTGGATTGGTTTTTATCTTAGCAAATAAAAAACTACATGTTAAAGGCAGCGTCCAAGAGAGGCGGGATAAAAGAAAGCCCTAAAAAACATGTCCGCTCAAGCTTCTCCAATTTTCACAGAAGCAAGGATTACCAACAGATGGCGCACAAGAAGTGCGAACGCGTACACGCAGTATATACGAAAGCGTGGATACGCAGTAATTGAGGAAGACTAGAAGGCTAACGATGAAATACAGAAAGAACAGCGGATAGTCCAAAACAGCCAAGGTAACCAGAAAAGAGGCAAGGCAGATAGGAACGAATAAACGGAGAGAAAAAATGGAAGCTAAAACGTCGTTAGAGATGTACAGGGCTGAGAAATTGGACATCAGATAGGAAAAATTCTGCGATAATTCCCAGGGCAGTGCTTTGTTTTTTGAGGCTAGAGCAGGCTAGTTGCGAAATAAGAGCTTTGTGGGGAAGTATTCATAAAATCATGATGCATGCGTGGTGGTCTACGGACAAGAAAAGAAACTATGCGGCACGTAGGGTTAGAATGCGAGGGTATCCATTCAAATCTACATGAGGGAAATATGCGCCTTCCAGAAGCCCTAGGATTTAAGGGTAGCTCAGAGGAAGTTAACTTCAAGGCTGTCGAGGGGACGAAAAGAAGATTAGAATGCTGGTGGACGGAAAGCAGAGAGGGGAATATTGCCTAGGACAGCTACCACCTGTAACAGGAAAGGCAAAAAGTATTTGGTATAAGTTTTCTGTGCCTGCCCTAAGCAGCGCTGGTATTAAACAAAGAGTATAAAACATACGTGTATTAGTCCTTTTTTGTAAGATGATACGTCATCTCCCTGCTACAGATGGGACACCGCTAGAAGTCATCATCATCACCATCATCGCGGGAAATTTGAATTGTATTGAGAAAACCTCTGTGACATTCATCAAGGGAGGAGAGGGAGGGAAGAAGAGGAGCGTGAGGAGTAGGACACGGACAGAGGAGATTATTTATGTGGCCGGGGCTGTAGAAGACTGTCATGTTTCATCGACATAGGCAGTGAAGCGAGCAAATACGCAGTCAGTTTTTTTTTTTTTACATTGGGGAAAGCCTCTAAAACATTGATCTTTCTGGTACTGCCTTCTTCCTCCTTCCTCTTTCGAACAAATGAAAGAACCTCCCGCCACCCCTTCTTAATTTTTTTCCGTGGCTTGGATCTGTGTTCGTGTGGACATCAATGGTCACGCCATTTTTTTCTGAATAATTGAATTCGTGTTCCTTGCTCTCCCTGCTACTTTTAACCCCCCCACCCGCCGAGGTGGCTCAGTGGCTAAGGCGTTGCGCTGCTGAGCCCGAGGTCGCGGGTTCGATTCCCGGCCGTGGCGGCCGCTTTTCTGATGGAGGCGAAAAGCAAAAACGCCCGTGTGTACGAGATTTCAGCGCACGTTAGAGATTCCTAGGTGGTCAAAATTAATCCGGAGCCCTCCACTGCGGCGCGCCTCATCGTCTGCGTTGCGTCGGCGCGTTAAACCTAACAATCAATCAATCAATCAATCAATCAATCAATCAATCAATCAATCAATCAATCAATCAATCAATCAATCAATCAACCAATCAATCAATACTGTAAACCCCCTCCCCCACTTGGGTGCCTGATATTGTTATAAATGCCGCGCCTTTTAAAATACTGCTGGTGTTTCTTCGGTATGTGAGTGAACCTCCCGGGTGCGGCCGCTCTCGTCAGAAACGAATACAGAAACAGCTCCTTAATTCGAACTCGAAGGGGACCATAAAATTGTTCGAATTAAGCGGAGTTCGAATTAGCTGGCGGGCGCTAGAATTAATGAACATCACGCCACACGGCGCGAGCAGAGCACTAAGAAGCCACTTCTGGACTCGTTATCGCGAATTAGGCGCTACTACACGTGGCAGGGGATTTTGTAAATAATGTTTCGTAAATAATAACGGCATGCGCCGGAGCGCTGGCGCCGGTGGCGCGCCGCCCTCTGTAGACGCGAAATAAGCTGTTGCAGGAGCGAAGCGCGCGCGTCATGCTGTTGTTTTTCTGTTTCGTTGTTTTGCATCTCTCGTAAATTTGGTTTGGTTTGGATTTGCAACACATTGTAATCACTCTGGGCCGACTTCCTCTGCGAGGAGCGATGGAAACCAGGGGATCCGTTGTTTGAATTAAGCGTTCTGGATAGCGACGCGTTCGAATTATCGGGAGTTTTTCCCCCATTAAAATATACAGCGCTGTGCCGGGACGAAGGCATGAGTTCGAATTAACCGGACGTTCGAATTAACCACTTTCGAATTAACTAGCTTTTACTGTAATAACTTTTCACGAAGTGAGTCCATAGTTAATAGTTCAGGAAGTTTGTCTCTTCCGCTGCAGCGAATCTGGTGAGTAGGTCCAGCCGTCCTGTCGAAATAACCATACTTGAAAAAAAGAAAAACAGCTATTGTAGTTAAAGAACAAACAGAACAACTAACTTTTCCCATGAAACATTATGGACGATGTCACCCGTTCGTCACAATAGCTTGTAGAGGCTGTGGGTGGTAGAAAGCTGGGGAAATTTGGCAGAAGGTCAAGTGGAACTGGCAAGAAGCTGTCTGTTGCGTTGCGCAATCGGCGGCAATCGCGCCGTGTCGCCCGATCTGGTATGCGTTACGCTCCGGTGCCTATTTTCGCCGTAAAGAATTCGAGCTTTCGGAATCTTCAGATCGCCCGGTCAAGTAGGGAGAATTCTACACGCAGGCGGAGCAGTTGAAGGGGATTTCCTGAAGACGCCGCTCCGGCACCGCGGCTGGTTTCTTCCACAACGTCCCTCCTCCCCCTTCCCCCCTCCGGCGCGCCAGCAACAATGAGCGGAACGGGCTACAGACACAACGACGTCGACACTCTCTAAAACAAAACAAACAAAGCCGTGTTGAAATACAGGGGTCACAGAGGGCCGAGAGGTAAGTGCGTCCTCTCTTCCCATTGTTTCTGCGAAAAGAAAAAGTGAATGAGCAGGGGAGAGGGAGCGACACTATAATATCGGACGTGTGCTGAAACTTCGACGGGGAAATCCCCTTTTGTTCTCCGTGCCGCGCGGTAACTTTCCACGTCCGCGCATGCGCTCTTGCTTGCCGTTCTCCGCTACAACTCCCCTACCTCCGTGACGTCTTCTGCAACCCTATCGGTCACTGTTTTAATTTTATCGTTGTATTAAACGTCTGTGTCAGTTTTTAACAACGATGCTGTTTGGCAAATCGTAATTTTTCGTGTCCGCAGTTAAAAATACCGAGAAATTGCCGAGAGCGCGCACATGAACGCAGGTTATAAAATGCCTAGCGCTCGGGTCTGCTTGCCTCGCGACGACCGCCCAGCATCCCCTGCGCACGTCTGTCAAGCCAAGCCAAGCATAGCCACTTAGGAAGATTGGCAAAGACTGGCAAAAAGAAAAAGAGAAGTCCAGCGTTCGCCGTAATCGTGGCAGCCCTTGCTCGAAACGAGAAAGACTCCCGCGTTCGCCGGTATCGCAGCAGCGAGAACACACGCCATAGCGTATACGCCCCTCCAAGGTGATGTCCAATGGTTGTTACTTCCAAAAAAACGAAGAATATCTCACATTCACAGCAACAATGATGCAGTAAAGGTCGTTGTGGCGGCGAAAAAGAAGCAAATTGGTGCAGTCGATGGACTTAAACCGTCGTGATGGTCGTGAAGGTTGCGTAGAGCTTCGTTATTTTGAAGTCTTATGCGTTAGTGTAAGCTTTCTGGATTTTTTTTTCTACCTTTCTCGGCTGTGCATGTACGTGCGCATGCGCCCTTGGCATATAGTCACGGGAAGCAGAAGTGGACGCTGGTACTCAGCACCTTTTTCTTCCCTCTCTTTCTCTCTTCCTATCCTTTGAAATTCTCCATTTCCCTCCCCTGGACTGGGTTGTATGAGGGTGAACTCCCCGACTGAGTTCAACAATATCCCCAGTTCTTTTCTCTTCCCTGCCGTCTTAATAAATCACCACCGCCACCAAGAGACCCATCACCGACGACGACGAAGCAGCGTAAACCACGGACTCGTTCCTCGCGCAATCATGTATTGCAAATTACCGCATAGCCTTTCTTGCAAATTCCAGCATAATGCACACTTTTCTTCTACAAATTCCTGTATTTGTTGTGCAATTATTCTGATCAACAATTTTTTTCTCCAAAATTTAGTCTCCTAAATCGGGCACATTAGCCCCAATATATCTCCCGATCCTGGCCAATCCCCCAAGTGGGTATGCGCCCCCCCCCCCCCCCCCCCCCCCAAAAAAAAAAGAAACAACAACCACAACAACAACAGCTCGTAAATCTATAGATCGCATCGCCCTGTGACCACATCATGCATGAACACAGCGCTTCGCCGTCAGCCATCGCCCGTCGCATTTGTCCTTTTCTTCTACAAATTCCTGTATTTGTTGTGCAATTATTCTGATCAACAATTTTTTTCTCCAAAATTTAGTCTCCTAAATCGGGCACATTAGCCCCAATATATCTCCCGATCCTGGCCAATCCCCCAAGTGGGTATGCGCCCCCCCCCCCCAAAAAAAAAGAAACAACAACCACAACAACAACAGCTCGTAAATCTATAGATCGCATCGCCCTGTGACCACATCATGCATGAACACAGCGCTTCGCCGTCAGCCATCGCCCGTCGCATTTGTCCTGCCGCCACCTTACGATATCACAAGACTCCTTTAATAAATATCAATCACCGGTTTCTTACTAATTATTGGTTGACACCCGTCCGATAACTCGTTGAAATGGACGACGGATTTTGCCTTATTTGTGATTATTGTACGCCACGCGAAAGAAAACTTGGAGATTCGTAGGGCCGGCGCCGGGTGAAACTACACGGGCCACTTTGTCAGTCGTGCGAGAACGCGCTTTGATTAACACTTGGATGACTCGGAGATCAATGAGGTAGGAAAGGAGGTGGAAGGAGGCGTAGAGTGGCGGGTCTAAGCATCTCTGCCTCCAGAATAAGAAAGAGGACGCGCCGACCACAGAATACAACAATCTTAACGACCGCCAAACAACTTGAAAACACGTTAACCACAAAACGGATAGACTTATGCGCTTGCAAAAGGAACATGCTCTGGCGTGTACCACGAATCGTCAATTACGACAAAAGAATCATCGTCGGGGACAACTTTTATGTGAGTGGAATCTTTATTCTCTATGCAATAACCTTATCTTCGGTAACCCGACTGAACTGTCTTCCAGTACCTGCAATCCGTACCGATACGTAGCCGGATAAGAAAAACAGGGGCGTCCCAAAAGTTAGAGCTCAATGAAGCCTGCAAGCCATGTAGTTTTGACCTAGCGCGCTTTTAAACGGAGCAAAGATCTCTCACCGCCCTCAAAATCTGAAGTAAAACGCTCCTTTTCCCCCTAACTATCCACTCGGGAGTAGTTAGGGCGTGGAAGAAGTGGAAATGGGGCGGAGGGGGAGAGCAACGCCACCATGGCGTGTACAGGCCCCGACTCTGCCCTCGGGCAAACTCTGCAACCTCAGCCAACTGTACTCCGGTGGCCTGGTGCCAAAGTTGTCCCAACCCTGTTCGGCGCAGTTTGAGACCATTTGCATGCGCTCAGTTGCGCCTAACTTCTCCGTCCTCTATCCCGCTCGGCCAACAGACACGTTCCCTGCCCCTCCGCGACGCTTCTGTTATGTCATGGTGTGATAACCGTACGGTCTGCCCGTCCTACTCGAAAGCGCATACACTAACTACGCCCTCGGTCTCCTCGACCCATTTTTCCCTGCATCGTGTTTTTCTTGTTCCTTTACTGAACAACCGAACATCTCTTGGCGCTCAGAGCGAAGCGTGTCCGGAAGGACTAACCGGCAATAAAAAATCGAGAAGATGAGTCAGTACAAAAGCGTCTGGCCCAGTTATATAGCCGGATAAAGCAAGAAAGAGGTAACACAATTAACGTATACGAAGCCAAGGGGAGAATAGGGACGAATACGAGAACGGCCGGGCTAAGGAAAACTGAGTTCAAGATTGATGACCTTGCGCAAGCGAAACTAAACTTGAATGTTACTGGCTCGGCGGATGGCACTTAGCCGGAACAGTCGTATATCTTACCTTCCGCTCCAAATGCGACTGGCGTTTTTTTTTCTTTGCTTGCTACAAAACGGATTTTAAATTTGTGTCGAAATAGCCCACGAAACGTAGAAGGTGTACCGTATTTTCACAGCGTTAGAGTGCTGAAAAAAAAAAAAAACACGTACGAGTTACGGGGGGTAAATGAAAAAGTTATTGAGTTTGGTTTGGTAAAGTTTTGTTTGAAAACCAGAACTTCAAGAAGTTCGCCTTAAGCTATTTTATAATGCGGGAAAACCAGATCTCGCCACGAAAGCCGTAAAACCGGTTTCTAGACGGCTACAACATGGCGACCGACTTTAATGCTTCCTAGCGCATATATTCTCGTTATAGCGTGCGCTGCTAGCAACTTGAAATTTCATTTCAGGCAATCGTACGGGCTTATTTGACCGCTGAACTTCGCGACGGTGACAGAGCGCGGGGCCTTGTTATATGTTGATGAAGCCGAGCTTCTCATATGTACCCTTTAGTTAGTGAGTCAGTTATTTGTTGTCGTTAGCATTGAACAGCCGCACCAAGCCTTTCGAGGTGGGTCGGCATTTGCTTCGCCTAAGCAGCGCATTTCAAAAACTGTTCTCTGAAAATTACAAGAGTCACACAGGTGCTCGTTCTTCAAGAAGCACACTAAGAGCTAGAGAAAAACAACACTGGAGATTGTGACGCAATAATCATAGATCAAGTCAACCCTTCAAACAAAACGGCCGTAACTGATTAGCATTACAGACAACAAATTCATTTACAAATTTTTCTTTCCTATTCTATTCCTTTTTTTTTTCGCACTAAGACTGAAAATTAGAATTAACTCCATCTCGAATACCGAGTGCAACAGCGACGCGTAATATTCGCTGTATAAAAACGGCGTTAATATATATTCTTACCTGTTTATCTTTTGAGTGACGACGTTTGAACCTCCACACCTCAATTCTTTGAAATAATGCGTGCGGATGCCGATGTATGAAGGTATTACTGACAAAATTATCAGCATGTCGTCTTATCTTTTTTGGTCTCATTTTGCAATGGCGTCCGGGAGTGGCATTAATGGTGCATGGAAAATAAATTTAATACCCGCTTTGTAATACTGACGTGGCAAAAAAAAAAAAGAAAAAAAGAAATTTGATACATGTTTTGAGCTCCGAAATCTATATTCCACCCCCACGGGGTCGGAATTCCCGTCCGCTACTGCATGCGCGTAAAATCCAAACCCCAAAATTTGCATTTGACCTCCACGTTGCAGGCAATGAAGCGGGCTGAACTAACGACTTGTATAAGGAACTTTTTGGGCTTTTTTAACCGCAGAGTTGTTTAAGCCGACACAAATCCGCCTGGAGGAGACAGAAAACGCCGAGCGCACGTGAGCGCGTGCCTCATGGCGACCGCGCGCCCGGCGTCGTCCAGGCTTGCGCGTTGGCTTGCGCCACATCAGAAGCTCCCGCCTTCGCAGTCGTCTTCATCGTGTAGCGACCGGCGCCCCACAGGTGCGCCGCGCCGAAGACGATGACGACAAATCTGTTATGTGCCGTTAACTAAGGATCATCATCATCACCATCATCATCACGAAGAAGAAGTGGAGGTCTACCGGGGCGAGGACGCGCTACAAGAAGATTTTCCCTACGCGGCCGTGCCGTTGGAAGATGACGACGAAAGGGATGACGATGACTGTTACTGAATAAAAAGCTGCTAATACTTTAATGGTCTCTGCTTTACAGTGCCGTCGAAAACGGCTTTTCACTGCTGGGGTCCGGCTGCTCACTCTCTCTCTGCCATTGATTTTTGTCGGCAATCCATTGACTCCTGGTAATAATTCGACACTGACGTCACTTGATCTCCAAACCGGAGAACCATTGTAGCGTAACGATCGGCCTGTCGATGACGCAGTGACGCGGTGTTTCACAAAGACGGAAAATGGACGGACTTAAAAATAACAGCGTTGCGAACACATTCAGTGTAAGAAAAAAAAAAAACTCTTCCCATGGGCTAGTTAGGTTTTTATGCTCGCCCCCATACAGTGTTTGAACTCATTTACTGAGAAGAGCAGTTGTAACAACTTGCAGGCCGGAAGTTCGTCCGAGAACCCGCCGCGGTGGCTCAGTGGCTAAGGCGTTGCGCTGCTGAGCACGAGGTCGCGGGTTCGATTCCCGGCCGCGGTGGCCGCTTTTCTGATGGAGGCGAAAAGCAAAAACGCCCGTGTGTACGAGATTTCGGCGCACGATAAAGATCCCCAGGTGGTCAAAATTAATCCGGAGCCCTCCACTACGGCGCGCCTCATCGCCTGCGTTGCGTCGGCGCGTTAAACCCCACAATCCTCCAAGTTCGTCCGAGAGGGTAATTCAAAAGAGAACTTCATAAATGCCGCATTGGGGGCTCGTAGTTGCTCGTAGTGCAAGTGAGCGTTATCTGAAAATTAACTGAAAGAAAAGCAAAGACATGTACACACACACACACAGTAATTGCGCCAGCTGTATGGTGAGTAATTAAATTTTCAATCATAAAAACAGGAAACAACGCTGGTACACATTATTTACAAAGAGTCACACTCGCTCTTGAAGAAGAAAATGCAATAAAAAGCAAAAGATGAGGGGGCAATATAAGTTAAGCGGCGGCGAGAAGTGTTCTTGCATCTGATGCTTCCTATTAAAAAGATAAAGAAAAAAAAAAGAGTTGCGGCGACTGTTTTATTGCCTTGGTAATTGCTTCACAGCGAAAGTTCGCAAAGTGCGTCGCGATTTCTTCTCATCTTTCACAAACCGTTTTCAAGTCATTTCACTAACTTTTACATCAACGCCGAACACGAGCGCTTCGGTGGTTGAACCTTCATAAAAAAAAAGTTAGAAACAAATTTGTGTGAAGTAGTGAAGCCAGCTGTAAAGGGAATCGGTTATACCGTTCCAAAGGGATACTTGTGGCGTTCGGAGGTATTTAGTGAAAGGCCTTAGAACCTTCCTACTGTGTTTTGCTTTCGTGGCACCTGATAAAGATCTTCTCAGCTGTGCATGAGTGTACAGCAGTGAAGACAACTATAAAGGGGCTTCATGCACAGCTGAGCGGCGTACGATTTATCGCGCAATTTCTGCTTGGGAGTTAGTGTAATTTTTGCTAAAACAAAAGGTTGTGCGAGTTGGTACATCAATAAAAGGATTACCAGCGCTAAACGACGAAACGCAACAAGAAGGGTACAAATAAACACGGCCTATCCTTGTAATGTAATATTTTTGTAAAGATTGCTTTTCTGTGAGCTTGTAAGTACTGAGAGAAAGCCACCTTCTCGAAGGGGCTCATCAATCGCTCATCCGGGCATGGCGGTGGGTGGCGCAAGGTTGGTACATAACAGTGGTGGAGTCTCTGTGTTCAGAATGTGATCCAGCCATGTGGGATTTATTTAGGGCGAGTCGTCGGTGCTATTTCCAGCCTCGTGTCTGACTGCGGAATGCGCGTCTGCGTGAACCGCCCAATGGTGGAAACCGCGGGAGCTGACTGCGCCTTTCTGCGGAGTGGAGTTAAAGCCTTTTGGGTGCTGATAAAGGTGTTGTCGCTGTTCTTACTGATAATGATGCCGCTGTTGACGATGACGATGAAATCATGAAGGCAACAGAAAACTGCACTGAATTCGAAAGATTGGGCGGCCGCTGCCTCACTGGTTGACGGTAAACGTGGACGTTATTAAGACTAAAGCCATAGGTATTTTATCTCACCCGACAAGGGACCGTAGTCGTCAAGAGCACAATTCGGTATCAAAACAAATGGTACCAAAATGACCACCACTGTAAGAAAAAAAATAAATTGGGTTTGTGTGGAATTTCAGTCCGAGTCGCCAAAGCAGCAGCAGCATCCAAGTGCACTAACCACAGCACTAACCCGGCAGCAAATTCACAAACCATATCCCGAAGGGACTCACGACGCGTGGCGCCATCTACGGGCTCGTTTGAGCATGTATATACGCGCTCCTTATACTGTGTTTAAACGCACTCGGACTGGCTGGCCTTGCGGTAGAGAGGTTCTGTTTCTCGCTATCAATCACACAAACCAGGTTAAAATCCCGTTGGAGCCTTTTTTTATTCCACGTTGTAATTGAAATCTTTCTTTTTACTACGCGTGGTATCTGTTTATGGTAGATTTGTGCGTTATAAAGAAACTTTCGGTTGGTTTTGTTGCGTTTAGGTCAGTTCCAGCTCTTGTTTAGTACTTTGTTTCGTACTTCTCACTGGTTTGGCTCCTTTTATGTCGACTTCGGCTGATTCGGCTGCTCTCATTGAATATTTTTGAACATTAGCGTGATTTTATTCGTGGTTGGGTCGGTTTTGGTTCACAATATTTTTGAACTTGGGTGGTTTGTCCCCTTTAGGTCGGTTTCAAGTGTCCCGTAGCTATCTGAGCAAAAACTACCTGGGATAAACCTATGTATGATTGTTTTTCTTTAAACTGGGGTTGTTAAATTTCTTCCGTTTTAGGTGAATTTTAAGTGTTTTTGTAGCGTGAGCTACAGTGGCCGAGGTTAAAGGAGTACTGACACGAAATTTCAAAGCTGAGATAACTATGTAAAACGCTTCCTTTTTATCAGGAGATATCTCCCAGCAAGTTTCAACAGCAACCGTTCAGCGAAACATATTTAAAATCCATTTTAATCTTCGCCCGCACGAGAAAGCCCAGAGCGGGCCGGCGTGACATCATCTGCTACGTGCCCCAAACTGCCGACGTCGGGGCTCCCGTGACGAAGCTGACGCGCTGGCTGTGGTTGGCACGCGCTGCTCGGGCGTGTGTACACGTCATGGTTTTGGGACTGACGTCATGCTGCCCGGGCCTGTGGGGACGGCGAAAACCTCGGCCGGTCTGGGCGCGCGCGTGCGCTCGCTCGCGCGCGCTTCCAGAGAGGCAGCGATACGGCAAGAATGGTGACGTCATGTTATACATGCTGTCATGGCGGCCGCTCGGCGTTTTTCAGTCGAAACCGAAACTGGCACGAATAAACGACGCCGTAAATGAATGTTTACGCTGCGCTCGACCGTCTAATCTGTCATTCTATGATTAGTGGGCTGGTAGGCACGCATAGCAGCGAAAAAAACGTAACATAAAAATTTCGTGTCAGTACTCCTTTAAGCAGTTTCGCGTAGCTCCTGGAGAGGCGTGCTGCGCATGCACGAGGAGCAGTGACGTCACACGGCGCACAAGACGTTGCTCCCTTCCCGGCGTCTCTCACACACCCCACGCGCCCAGCGTCTTCGCCGACCTTCGTTCCGCACGTGGTGGCCCGGCCCACTTGATGATCACGCGAGGGGTGGCCGGGTGTGCAACCGATGGCTGGTGAGTCGCAGCAACACCGGCGTGCGCCTATGGAACCAGTTTATCACTCTGGGGCGATTGGTGACGCTGCGCCGTGGCCGCTTTATAAATACACATGTGTCACATAATGCGTATACCGTGTGTGTGTCATTGAAGCAGCCGTAAGCATGATGATCAAGCTAATCCTAGACAATCAGGGAAGCTAAGAATAACTAGCTGAACCTACGTGTATCCTAGCATAGCCGAGCTAAGCCACTGCTAATATTTTTTTTTTATTTGGGATGCTTTTAAGTGCAATGCACTTCTTAAGCGACCCTGAACCTGCGTCCACCGGCGATGTCCGCGCACGTGGAGATGGGCGCGCGCAGCCTGGCCGCTGACATGGCACATACCCACGTGGGGGATTGGCCAGGAATCTCCTCGTCTTCCTTGGCAACGTGGGGAGATGGGCGCGCGCTGCCTGGCCGCTGACATGGCACATACCCACGTGGGGGATTGGCCAGGAATCGGGCGTGAGAAGGGCTAATGCAACCGCTTAAAGGAGTACTGACACGAAATTTCAAAGCTGAGATCCGCTCTAGCAATCAAGTACAACGACAACACAAATAGGTGTCTGTGAATAAATGCATCTTTCTTTCTTTGTAGTTGTGTGTGTGTGTGTGTGATCTCTCTTTCGCGAACATTACCGAACCGCGCAAATTCAACTCGTGCATTCGCACTTTCACATTCTTCCCCTCGGGGAAATGCGGGGAATTTTTTCATCTGCTTTAGGTAGGTTTCGGCTGTCAAATGTGCCCCAAACAGGCGCGGAGCCCTACGGGATAATGTTTGTGAATACGCAACCCGGCACCGTCCCAGAATGGTACAAGAACTAGCCTTATGCTTGCTCTAAGAGAGGTGCACGTGGCGGCACGTGCGTAGAACAGGTGCGTAGAACGGGAGGCTGCCTCGTGAAGCTGCCCCGTGAAATCCGAAGAAACGAAAACGATGAAAAAGAAGCAAACACGACGCAGAGGTGGATAAGTATTTGATAACAGCTGTCTTTCGCCTTCAAAGCTTGTAAGCAGATCTAATTGCCCGGGGAGCTTTTGGTGAGAAACTACCGTTGAGAGGGTTTATCTTAAATTAGTCAATTTCTCTACGAACTTTCGACGTCATAAGGGCTCCCCATTGCGTACTCGCGGATACAGCTACAACGATCGTTCAATTGTTGGACAATTACACAAAAGCAAAAGCAAGGAACTAGACGATAAACATTCATATCAGCCGAACAGACTACAAGCGTAAATACACAGTTTTTCAAAGGATAACCACGATTTTTCATTACACACAGGAACACAAGAAAATTTCAGCAATATTGACCGCAGAAAACGGATTAAGAAGGACTATTTAACGGAAAGGTAGAGCATTTAGAAGTAAAATTATTAAATGATGATCTAGCTACAATGTCGTTAGGAAAAGAGTTCCATTCTCTTACCGCACACGGAAAATAAGAGCATTTAAAGGAGGCATAGTGGAAATCGGTATATCGGAATATTGCATTTCGAGCGCAGTACGCTAGAGCTGCAACCCCGTAATACTACTTGCGGTTAATTTTTGGTGGCCGTAGCCAACCACGCAGCCTTGTGCTATGACGTCACAAATCCTTTGCAGGAGAGGTATGTGGTGAGTCGCTACCTCTTCCTCTGTTTTGATTGCGATGTCGCCTGAACTGAAATTTACTCTTAAAGATCGTGATTCTGAAATGATAACCATTGTGTCCCGTTCGTGGAGTTCCGGAAGAAACTAAACGCGTCTTGTGTATTTGCCCGCTCTTCTTGCTGGCGCGAGCGATAGCGCGAAGGTGAGTGCGGTTGAAGAATTCATCTTAAGTAGACATTTTAGGCCTCTAGAACATTAATTACAGTGCGTTGCGAAGTATGAAAGCTCTTGTGAACTTGTCATTGCCTCCCTGCCTACCTATTCTTTTTTCGCGTGCTCGTAAGCGTTTGTGCATTATCTTTCACTTTTTGTTTGCATTTTATAATCGCAACATTTTACCAACGCCATATCCAGCAGCAAGTATGTCGTGGTGCAGGGCTCGCGACTTCTTTGCCATTAAACGCCCGCTCCTCCCTCTTCGAATGCGGCTTACTTACAGGAAGCTGACGTTAAAATTGGCACGAACGATATTTTGACGGTGTAACCTTTCGGTAAGAGGAATGTTACGTGTTGTCTACATGGCTCTATTAATTCATGACTGTCTGCATCCTGACGTCGACCCGAGGGGCTCTAGATTCTGAGGTACGGTGCAAAATTAAGACGGAATGTGCATCTCTTTTTAGCGAAAACAGCTCTGCTCCGACGTCTGAGGTATTTTCAGACGGCAAGTGAGGAATAGTTCATCCGCGCCCAGAAATCTGTCCAGACAAATTGTGGTGTCTCGACGTGAATGCCGACCCACTGGGGTATCCCCGGATAATAACGACAGTAGTTTACGAATGGTTTTCTAGTTGAGCAGTTAGGTGTGGAATTTGGAGGGCGAAGTTAACCGCGTTTTCTCTCGAAGCCTTATGTCCTTTTCTCCGTCAATAATTTACAGGTACAAGCTACATAGAGGAACCTGTTTCATAGTACCCAGTGCTATTTGCGAATAATTCAGTCTGGGCATTCGATGGGCGCCGTGGTATAACCAACCCAAAATTAATGCTTTCGTTACGTCCGGTTTGGGCTGCAGTAACCTCGAGGAATGTACATTGATACAATTTTTACTGGACTAAGCAATAAAAGGAGCCCAATACTTTGCAATTCAAACGACTCGGTAATGTGCGAGTGCAAAGAAAAACGTTAACGACCAAGTATATACCCAAATCAATAAAGTTTACTTCTGAATGTTTAGAAAAAAAGAAATAAAGATTGCAAGTAATCCAAAAACAGACATAGACGAATTTAAAAAGACCAGCGGCTACATAACAACCCTTCTCTCCTGGCTATCACAGTTGTTTTTTAAATTCTAAAGGGGAAAAATAAAAAGACATTAAAAAAATGTCATGGCACACTTAACATTGAAATGTATTATGGACAGACGGAAGAGCATATCATGCACTTCGTTACCAAGATTTTATAAGATATAATCGCATTTAGAATTTAAGGACGAACCCAGGGTTGCACCCGTTATTTCCGTAGCGTTGCTAAGCCATTGGGCTACCTTGGCAGATATTTCGTAACGGCATCGTTACACGTGCAAACCTTTACCATGTCTCCTGTATTATGCGGCGTTTTTTTGCTTAAGACGTCGAACGCGTTGGGTTTGACTCGTTAGCTTCTGTCGTGACAAAACGTAAGAACAATAAAAAGAACGCTGTGCAAACCGAGAATATGGTAACATTTAGGAATAATAGTCAGCACCTCGTGTTGTTCGTTGTGTCGTTGTTCGTGTCGTTTGTCGTGCGTATATTTCGTTCATGAGGTTACGGAGGCAATAGAGAAAAGAAAAACAACTATTTTCGCATTCGCACTAACTTTTGTACTGTAGATGTGATCGTTTTAGCAATATAAAATTGCGCTTGATGGGTACAAATGAAATTGCGGCAGAGTACTCTGAAGATCCTTTCCGCAATTTTTTGGTGCATTTGTTCCTGGAACCTCACTGGAAAATGAGCATGTGTTATTTTTTTTGTTACGTAAAGCGTTCTCGGAAGCACGTAGGGGGATTTAATGTTAAGTATGACAAAGCTGAGCCTTTTTTTATCTCTGGCCGCACATCGTCAAGCACCGGAAAACCAGTTGCATAGGAAGCATAAATGACTGTGTCTGTTTTTGCTCAAATAAAACATCAGTGACACCCCCCCACCCCCTCCCCGAAGATGGAGAGAATGGCTACATGCATCTCTTTTCAATCATGGTGATGGGTGTATGTCATCTTACCTAAACGCAAGTAATTCAACTCCTGCTTTGTGTAATTTTAAAGGGGTCCCAAAATGTCGCGTCTTCAAGTGCGCTATCGCTAGATAAACGTCCTTTCCTTTCTTTTCCTTTCCTTTCCTTTCCTTTCCTTTCCTTTCCTTTCCTTTCCTTTCCTTTCCTTTCCTTTCCTTTCCTTTCCTTCCTTTCCTTTCATTTCCTTTCCTTTCCTTTCCGTGTTTACATGTGAAGTCTTGCCACCGTTCAACGGAGCTCTGACGAAGCTTTCTTCACTGTGGCGTAGCCTCTATGACGAAGCTGGTGCTGAAGACTACGGTGCCGCTATTGGAGGGCTCCATCAAATGCTGCAGCCAATCAGTTTTCCCTGTTGTGAGGGAAGCCGCAGGTGGTTTTGGCGGCTCGGGCGGCGTGTATACGAGAGCGACACTCCGGAACGGCGTATCTCTGTAGGGACGAATGTCGATCGTCGCCATCCTTCACAAGAACTTAGCTGAGTTTGCCGATACAGCGCGTAGTTTACAAGATATGAATAATGCTGGCAAGCACAGAGCGTCCTCTGCAGGCAGAAGCTCTACGCACGGGACCGCGGCAACCATCTGCCTCCACGGTGCACATGAACCGTGCACAAGTCGGCACACACCTCAGCAGCAAAAACTCCTCGCCGTCTGCCAGATACAGACTATTGCTGAAAATCAGTTTACAAATGCGTGAAAGGGTATGATAGTGCGGTGAAAGATTGTACTGGGGATCGTCGTCGGCGCGGCTTCATAAAGCGGTGACGGAATAACTGCGGCGATGCCTGTCTTTTCGGCACGAACCTGCCTCGGCGAGACCTGTTCGCTGCGACAGCACCGCATTTAAGAAACGAAAGCGGGCCGCTAGTGGTAGGTGGAAATTTTCAATTATTGTCGAGAGCGAGCATCTTGCTTTTGGAGGCCTTCTATCTGAGCTTCACTATCCTAGAAATGACGTGCCATCACTTGCACGACCGATGCGAAAAGCAGTGCCACGCAGTAGGCGGAGCATGCGGGCCAGCGGCTCAAAAATTAAAAGCCGGACGGACCGCTGAGCGGAGCCAATGGTTGCGCGTACCTCGGAGTTCAAGCGCCCTGACATGTGTCTCTAAGTTGTTTTTCTCGAAATTCTCAGCTGGTAACACCCCCAGCGCTTTGAGGCACGAGGAAAGAGTGAAAGCTCCAGGCCTTATAGCCTTCGCCACGCTATTTAGGGCCCCTTTAAAGCGAAAGCTTTCTTAGTGAGAACGCAGGCGTCTTGTAAAAAAAAAAAAAAAAAGAAAAAAAAAAAACTAATGAATGTTTTATAGACCGGTTGGTCGATCGAAAAGCTCTGATAGATCTCTGTACACACGGCGCGTGCGTGAAACCGGCCTCCTGTCGCTGTGTCAAAACGGTTACTTGAAAATCGCGAATAAGGAGCTGTTCCAGACAAGACACTTAGTCACGCATTGATCATAAAGAAGGAGTACAATATTATACCTTTATCGCATCAACCGCGCATGGCTATGCATTTAGATCGTCCGTATAGACGCGTTTACTTAGTGCGCAATTTGGGTCTTTCAAGTTTCAACGACCGACTGGGCTCCCCTTCAGCGAAGATTAGACGTACTTCTGGCGAAAGTTTTGACGCACCTATCACGCAGTTTTGTTGATGTCAGAAAGCTTTCGCTCTTCTCTCAGCTATCTTCGGGAATGAATGGTAAAGTTTCTGATCTGCACTGCAAACCAGTCAACGCTTCTCTCAACTGTAAGATTCAGTCATTCAGCAATGTGGACTTTTTTTTTTTTCATTTCTAGCTGGACGGATACTTTGTCATTCCATTACTAGGTTGTTTTTTGTATTTTCTCCACGTCAGTCTTATCCAGCGGTGATTATCTGGTGATATATAGGTTCGTGCCCGCAAGCAGCTGGTTAGGGCCTCAAAAACAACGTCTCTCTTTAGTTTACTCAAAAGTTTATTTCTTGAACCCTTGCTTGCCTGCTCTAAAGACCTATACCGACATTTTTATTCTCAGCCTTGCGGACCACGAAGCGTTGTTGTTTTTTTAAAAATTCCCTCTTAACGGTGTAGACACAATACATCCTAGTTTAATTTGAAAGAACTAGCCACTGGTAACTCACTCAGCTCAGTTGCGGCCACGAAAGAAAATGGCTCCAATCCACGCTGTGAAGGTGGTTGGAAAACAAAGCTTTAAACGACACCCACAACAACTGCCCATGCGACGTCACTTGAATTCACACACGAGGCTCTACAAAGAGTGAAACCAGGGATTCTGCCCGCCGTTACCTGGAATTCGAGGGTACGGCGTCCCGAACGCAGCAGCATCGGCCACGGCCAGGCTAGAACGGCGGACGCCGCCGCTGTAGCCCGGCCGTGCCTCAGAAGAAAGTGGAGAGGAGCGTCTTTCGAAGGGGGAGACAGTGGAACCTGACATTCCTGATGTGCTAGCTTAGGGCTACACCACCGCGTGACACAAGCGCAGACACCGAAACAATTCGGCATGTGACCTTAGTGATTCCCATTTATACCGATTTAGACTAGTTAGTTTAGTAAGTCTGGGAATTGCGAGAACGCTGAAGAAACTTTTATGATCGCTATTTATCAGAACCAGTTGCTCTTTCACCTTTTGTAATACCTCTTAAAACCCAACCGAATTGGTATTCACCGATTTAGAAAACGGAGTCCCATTCGTTGCAAGCAGTGCGCAAAAGGTAGCGTTTCTCTAGCGGCCAGATGAATGTATGCGATTTGTGAATATTGTTTTCCCGCCTAGCAAACCAATCTTTAACGGATCTTTGCCGTACTACCACTCAATTTCGTCAAGTTCGGGTTACCCAGGAGGTACTGTCGAACAAGTTAATCAAGCCGTGCGAAGGAAGAGCGCAGCGGACGCGAAGCGGCGCCAAAACAGGCCCAAAACAACCGTCGCGCAAGCAGACGACAAAGCCGTCACGCCGACGCACCCCCCGGTGTGAGCAAGCACCTGCGCGCGGTAACGCTGGGAACCATTCGCCGCGCCATCTACACAGTGCTCCGGGATTGAAAACCGCCCTCCCCAGCCGCATTCGGAGTTTGTTGTCGCGCACGCCATGAAGGAATCGTTGGCTAATAGAGGTTGAAAGCTTTGCTTTAGATCTTTTTCTGGCTGAACAACGTAAGCATTATTGGAAAAGCTTCAAGTTTTGCGCTACGGTGATGTAATCTGTGCAGGAGTGACGTAATATGAACCAGCACCACTCTAGGGAGTCATCAGTGTGTTAAATGCACGCTGGCATTGAAATGATACGAATAAACAAAACTAGATACCCCGCTACAATCGCCCAGTCATGTGTCTCAGCGATGGTTTAGCTCGGCTGCCGGCAATTGCACAAATAAGATTTTACGACGTCATAAAGACTTCACCAGAAAGTGGCTGCGGATTCTCCACTGCTTCGTGAGTTTTCGTTAATATCTCGATTATTTGTTTGAAGTTCGCGATAAAGCTGGTATTATTGTTATCAAGAAAAAGCAGCCTTTTCATTGACCCGAACTTGTATTTTGACTCAATTGCTTCACTTTATGCGGCAAGCGAGCCCGCTTCCTTCGACGCGGCTTTGAGGAAGCAGACTTGATCTCCAGTCCAGCCTGTCGTAACTTTTAGCTTCCCGTCACCCCCCTCCCAGCTGTACCGACTCCGTTTTTTCTTTCTTTCAACGCGAACAGCTCCCACCGACCACAAGCCTTGCCTTGCCGAAGTACTCCGTGTGTTTGCTCGCTTGGATGTCCCAGTCGAAACAACGACGTGACAGCGCGACGCTACTACATTTACGCCCCCAAACCAAACTAACCCAACAAACTTAAGAGACTTGGTTTGGGTTCGGGTAGCGTTGGCTCCGAGTACAGCGTGACCCGTGCTCGAAACTTCTAGCCTACTACGCCGGCCAGTCCGGAGAACTGGGATGTCTGAGCGATGTGAATTATGCAACATGGCGTCTCGCCTCGACTGCCGGCGCTGGAAGGCGCTGGAAGAAACCGAAAGTCAAGTGTGCATCATGTTTCCGGGCACGTACAGTGAGTCTACAGGAAGCAATGAAAACCTTCGTACGTACGTCCATTAGGTGCGAACTGTTCGTGCGTACAGTCTTAGTCAACATTCTCTAGCCCACGTCGAAAGTTTCTGGGCCAGGAAGAATTGAAAGGAAATGGTTAACATCCTCGTGTGGCAGAAATATTTTAGGATAGTAAGGAAACATTCGCTTTCGACGGCTTACTGACAAAAAGCGACCACAATCTCAAAACAATCTGAAGAAACAATCTCAACTCGGGAGCTGGGCTCGTATTTTGAATTATTTGTGCCGAGTAGCTTTTCTAATGGCCTAGAAATTTTTGACAAAAAAAAAAAACTGTATAAGCTTGTGTGTGCGTTTTTAAGCGTATGTGGGAAAGCCCCACTTGCGTCCTTATTAATTCCTCGAAGACGACCATTAGCTGAGCATTATTTTCTACGTGTGTAATTGAGAAATGTCCGTAACTTGATTCTGACTTCAGATAACCTTGCCGTAAAACGCCTTTTAGGGAGGGAGCTCTATTACCCAGGGTACAGACCCAGAAAACGCCATGTTCCGTCACTTCCTTGTAGCGTCAATTTGACCTTCACGCTCAGCCAAGGTCAATACAGCACATCGCGCGGATGCGCACAAAACGCATGTGTGGGACTACGGCTACTACATTCACATTGTTAGTTTGCATGTAAATTCATTTTTCGAGTTCAGCATATAGCAACACAGACGCGTGAGTGGCCCATATCGTGGCGAATACTCAGGAAGCTGAGTGCCTGCCCAGCAGGCATCTGTGTTTCGACGCAGCCTTATGTCAACCTGATGAAGCACCGTAAATAAAGTTATTGCATTTACAAGCGTGAGTTTGTCTTGAACACATTCACTCTGCCCCAATACGATCAAACTAGTGGGGGTCGATTGGGCTGTAGACGGCTGGTCGCTTGCGTATTGTTCGTTGAAACGTTTATTGCGTGCCGTTTACGCAGGTTGGAAATACAGCATCTTTTTGATATTGCACTCTACTTCGTCAAATAACAGAAATATACCTTAGAATACATACAAAATCCAATGACCCCCTCTGGCACCATTTGTTTTGTACATTGTACCCGTTACACTGGACAAACTTTCTGCCTGTGCTGGTACGGGGGATGGACAAACAGCGTCGTGCCATGGCTTGCTAAAAACGCTCGCATTTGCCTCGGTTTCTTTCAAAACATAAGCACGCTAAGCGCCTAACTGGCGGGATATGCCAGTGTAGACGGTGACCTCGTTAATAGAACCAGCAGAAGTAAAAAAAAATGGCTGCGGCTTAGCTCCGCTAACCTTGGATATGCAAAGCAAAAGCTCGGCTTAGTCTGGTTGAGTTTTTCTTCCGCTTGGTTTGATTTAGCTGTATTGCCTACCACTTCTCAAGGCCATTCGGTTCCGTGCAACGGTTACTGAAGGAGGCCGGGCGAACGCGGCGTTCATTCCTGGCGAACGCACCGTTACTCTTCGACGGGCGCGAGACGGGTCACGTTGCCCGAAACGACCCAGCGCCGCATGCATGGGAGGCTGCGGGCGTGGTTGGCTGCCTCGGCCGCAGCGGCGGTGGCGACCGCTGTCCGCGCCCGCAGGCACCAACAACGCGCCCGGCGAATCACGCGATGCGCTTCGAGGGGTGTGTCGCCGGGGGAGTGTTTCCGGTCGAAAGGTCATTTGCACATCCTTCACGAAATCGCTGGACGAAAGTAGTAAAGCTTTGCTTTAAAAATAGGGAATGTGCTGCTATGAGTAAGAGCCGACCCTGCCGCTTTCTGGCTGCCAGTCTCTCCAGTCCATTGCGTGCGTCCACAATACCCGCAGAATTTCGTCTTTTTTGGTGGGGAAGCGAAAGAACCCGATGGCGCTGTCCTTGCCGGCACCCGTTTGAGTAGCCCTGGGCCCAACAGCCCACTGGCATCGGAAATCCAATGCACAAAACAATCTGCCTATCGATGATGATGATGATGATGATGATGATCTGTGATCGTACCCTTTGTATCGGGCAGGTTCCAACATTGGTGCCCAGACCGTATAAACTGTTCACACACAAACCTTAAAAAAACAGCACACAAAAACACACGAAAGGACAATTTCGGAGAGCTCAGTTTCGTTCTCCGGGGAGCCGGTGCGTACGGTGCGTACGGTATCTACTCGTTCGCGTGGCGCCATCTGCTGTATTCATCGCGAGACACGTGGTGTCGGCCCGGCCGCGGGAGTTTCAAATTTCCAATTATGTTTTTTTTTTTTGTTAACTAGGTCCTTTTTACGCATGATATCTCATTTTACTGCTCAATTAGATCCGTCGCAGTTCACGAGGGACGCTGCTAGCCAGTTTTTTAAACTTTAATCAATTCTTTTGCCATATTTATTTTTTCTGTTTTTCTGGCAAACACGGTGCGCGCGGAGCGAGCTATCCTCCCACTCCATTTTCCGGAAACAGGGAGCGCCTATGATTAGCCGTCAGCTGTGGGAGAGGAGAGAGTGAATGGGGTGAGGAGGGAGTTTTGACGCACTATGCCAACAGAAACACCGACGGCGACACGTGTCAGACAATACAAGCTTCGCTTGAAAAAAAAAATGACACTTTTGAGCCTATCCAAGGTAGTCCCACTGCATCCGCGGCGCGCTCCGTTCCCAATGTTTTGCAAAACTAGTCGCCCGGCCGCCGCGAGCGGGTGAGCTGGCCGTGACGTCGAAACTGCCGTGGAACGTATACACCGGAAGAGGTCTATTGTTTGCGCGTTCGTTGCCTGCTCTCGGGGCAAAAAAAAAAAAAAGAAAAGAAACGAGCTATCGCTTTACAAAGTTAGTTTTAGTTTGAAGGGAAAGACCAGCGATTTTTTGGGGCGTAAATGTCCTCTGGGTAATAGGGAAGCCGGATGTTTATATACAAGGGTAACCTCAAGAAATTTCTGAATGAATTTGTGGAAGGAATTTTAATTTTGTACTAAACTTTCTGTATTCTCAAAGGTGACGCCATGTAGTGTACAAACGTGGCACTATACCGCACGCATACAAACAGCTCAGGCGGTTTCAATGCGTGATTAAAAACCGCGTAATGGAACAGGAAAGGCTGCATTTTATTATACCTTCAGCCTTGGAAATCTTTTGAAATACCTCTTCTCATCTCACGTGCAGTAAAAGTATGTTGCTGCGCGGGTCACTGTCACTGTTGCCAGCATTCGTTCTGGCATCACACTTACGGCCCGCAGATTTGAAAGTTCCGCTTTCAAACGTTCTGGGGCCCTATCAGGAAAACCGTCTCGGTTGAAGGTGTTGTAAGTGATTACCTTCCATTCGGAATATAAATTGATTATCTGTCCGTTTGAACTCGTTTAAGCGCGGCGATTTTTTTTGTGTGAAATTTCGCCGACCAGATTTCGAGCTGGGCGGGGCTAAGGGGGGTCTGGCTTGGGAGTTATAGTATTCAAGGTTTCGAGCTACCCGAATTGCAAAAGACAGTGACAGTGTTGTTTTTCACCAGTTTGAGCAACGTCATCGGTTCGGAAAGAAGTAATTCACTCTATGCACTCTACTAATTCTTCTAATTCACTCGCACTGGCGTTATCCTGAATGGTTTTCTCCAGTGCATTCTATCCCGAACCTAAATAACCCAGCCTTATTTGCTTAAACATTCTTTTTTTAGCAATATGTGCCGTCTGAAATAAAAGAGCTTTAATTTACTAAAATGCAAACCCCGAAGCCTTTTATTCCGTATTTAATAACCACGTTACTGCCTTCCCCAAAGTGACATTTTGGTGCGTACAAAGTAAAATTACAAAGAATAATTTATACCGGCATTTTTTCGCGATCGGCAAACAAGCGTTTTCGCATTTAGGCCGTACTCCAGATGGGCCATTTGGTCCAGTGGTCGAGACTACACGCTCTTTTTTTTTCGTGGCAGTACGCTCTAGCCATTGAGCCGATAACACCGGGTAAAGAAAAAAAGGAATCCTTAAAGTGGTTATGAAAACAAAATACAACTTTAATTTGAAAGAACTAGGCTTTGGTGTTTCACTCTGCTCCACAGCGACTTAAGCGAGAAAACGCGATACATATTGAAAAGATTCAAATTTCGCCCTGCCATGACGTAATATGGGCCGCTTATAAAAGCATTGCATCAGCGTGTTAACTGCTCGTTAGCCTTCAAGTGATAATCAAACGAAACTAGAGGCCCCACTACATTCACCCAGCCATTTTTATCGGCGGTGGCTTTTGGAAGACGACCTCCAATCACAGAAACAATATTCTGTGACGTCATAGAGAAACTGCCGTCCGACGATGATGAGCTGGAGCGCCGTCCGACGGCACTCCAGCTCAGCGCTACAGCCTTGGCTAGATTGACGTCCGACGGCATTTTAATGCTTCAAACTGAGCTGACACGAGCCGCATCGTCTGCCGTTGAGGTGTAGATGTTCCGTCCCAGCTTCACGATACCAATGGCGGTGGTCCGAGTCCCAGGTTCTTGCCTTCTTTATTTATCCTTCATCTTAAGTCTCAATTATAATTTTTGTGGCTTTGGTTAGTTATTGGTGCTTGAAATGACCACTTTGTGATTGTTAGGTTATTTTAGGGTAGGTTAGGTTACTTTACGTTAATGGAGGGCGCAGTAGTGCCAGACGTGGCAGTTTGGGCTGCGTTCCAATTCGCGGATAGCTTGGTAGACAGCTTACGAAGCAGTCTAACTAGACGTCTAAAGGAATAAAATCGGAACGGCGCCGTGGTGCCAAACGCAACATCAACGCAGACGACAAGCTCGTCGCTGACAAGATTGGAAACGCAAGCCGCAGGTTTCGTAAATAATATTGCCGCCATTACTAGAAACATTACGTGATTTAAAAATTAAACAAACTCATCTTCCCCACTAGTTAACTATACTAAATATTTCAATAAAAGAACAAATTCTTTTTTTGTTATCAGTTTAGACAGGAAGGTAGCCTGCATCGTTGCTGACTTTGATGCCATCTCCACGCAGCAGTCTTCGTTGACTGCTTCGTTCGAATCGGAACGGTGCTAAATATGGCGGGCTTCCCGCGAAGATGTCAACGAAGCCGTATAAGGGGAAATTGGAACGCACCCTTGGTTTCTAGAGGCGCGTAAAGTACTGTCGGACGGCACTCCAGCGTCCTGTGCCACTTCTCGTTCTTAGTCCTCGCGTAACGATGTGTCCACTATTTGTGTGAAGTTTGCGATGAAATTGGTATCATTGTTTTCGGGACGAAGCTGCTTTTTTAATTTACCGAACTTGTATGTTGCCTTCATGGCCTCTGCAGGACACGCCATGCTGCAATTCGACTTTAAACGCTTTCGCCTGGGCGACCTTTCAACCCTGCAATTGCGACGTTCAACCCTGCAATTGCGAGGCTCATTGAGCGATTTTTCGTGGGTGCTAGCCGTCCACAGGTGCCGCCATTATCAACCGAACTCACTAAGTGTCCACAGAAGGACGTCGTCATTGCCAATTTCTTGACAATTGCGGTAAAAAAAAAATTCCACTCGTTAAACGACGCCGTGCGTGCACTGCAGCCAGATTTATAGAAAAGAAATGGTGCACTTTCAGCGGCCTTTAGAACCGTTGCTTGGTAGTCTCTTTCTCTCAGCTGGCCTTTGGCCCTTTGAGAGCATGTATGGTGAAGCTGCATCACCTTTCCGAAACGCTGCCTCGACGATATAGTAACTCTTATCGCTAATGCAATCTTGTTCAGTTTGATACAACTTGCCTTCGATAACTTACTCAGCTCCAATACAGCCACGGAAGACGTTTAAAAAAAAATAGCAGTGGCTTAGCTCAGCGATGCCAGGTTCAGCTGGTTATTCTTAGGTTTCCTGGTTGGCTAGGATTAGCTGATTATCATGCTTACTGCTGCTAAAACGATTTACAATCCAATCCTATTCAATCCAATCCAATCCAATTTAATCCAATCCAGTTCAATCGCGGCAGCGGCGGCTCCGTCGCGCCGGCTGTGCGCCGTGAGACGTTACTGCTCCTCGCGCATGCGCAGCACGGCTCTCCAGGAGCCACGCGAAACTGCTCAACCCCGGCCAGTGTAGCTCGATCACGCTACAAAAGACCACACTTAATTTAAATAAACCAGTGGAAGTGTTCCTGAATAATCTACGCCCTTTTGACAAATACCCGACTGCAATCAACACTAACAGCGACGCTTCTGTGTCTCGGAGGCGTACATGCACGCAGGTGGAACGACTAGGCGAAACGTTCGGCACGTGCCGTACGTTTACGTCTTACCGGTGTGCAGCAGCCAGCACGCAAATACCGGGCAACAAATTTACTTCGCCGGGAATTTTGAGACCTGATGAGGCGTGGACTAACAAGAAAGGACGGCCGCCCAGTAAACCAAATGCATTTTTAATCACAATGATGAAACGAGAAGACAGAGAAGAAAAGAACGACGCGTGGTTTCATCCGCCATAAAAAACTTTTTGTCCAGTCTCGCGTAGCCTTTTGCGATACACATCATGTATGCCGCAATCTAAATGCATGAGAACTGTCCTCGACGCTATGCCGGAAGGGACCACACTCGTGTTTGTCCCGCTTCGACCGTGATGGGACGTCATGCCATGTACGACCGCATTCCTCGCAGAAAACATTAACCGCATATATCCGCCCGGACTCATCCAGCCCATCGTCATATATTATTGCTTACTCTTATCAGTCCATAGGTATTACACTGTGCCGTTATCCTGAGGCTACTCAGCCCGGTAATAACTGCATGGCCAAACAGAATCCAAGCAACTGTTTTTACGCAAGGGACTATTGGGCTTTGTAATACCTTTAAGCGTATCTGATAAGCTGGAAGAAACTCCACACAATGTCGCCGTCCCAGATGCTTTTGATTTAGCTCCGCAGTGATTGCTTCCGTTTCCTTATACGTCAGGTGTTCTGGTTAAAGAAAAAGTGTCCTCATTTTAAGCGAAGCTTTGCCCAGAAAACGGTTCGTTCCTCGTAGCGTACGTCTGACCTTCCATCTCGGCCAAGGTTAAGCCAGTGCCTCGTGCTATTGCGCAGTGAAAGCGTCTGATCGCTCGCTTGTTCCGAGGGGAAGATGGCGGAGAGGAGGATAGGGGAAAGAGGAAAGGCGCGTGCAGCCAGAAAATGACGCATGGAGGCACTAGTTGCGCCTCACTGCGCATTCTCGCATAGAGTTACGACTGCGGCGAGCATAATGAAGACTTTCGTCTTGCAGTGCAATTGTGTGCGCGTTCACTGCGCTGCGGACTCACAAATTGAGCTATCGCTCTACGAACTTGGTTTAACCATGTTCAACCACGGCAAATTTATACCTAAACTCGATGTAACTTCGACGTCGGGTGTATAATTGACATATGTAGAGTGGAATGGCGTTTAATTTTAATTATAAAAGCTCCGTTTCGACACCCTGATTACGCTTTGGGAAATTCAATTAGAGCACGCATGCGCTGTTTGGGATCCTGGGATCCCCCCCGCCCCCTCCCCCTGTGTTTCCTATTTAAATATCGGCACGCCTATACCACGTTAGTGAAAATGGTTCCTGGTTGGCAGCAAGGCCTAGCCGCGTTGAAAAAAAAAAGTACATTGCAAATACTTAGAAGTGGGAATTCTTGAATAAACACGCCAGCCCACCTTTAAAGTCGTCTTCCCTACTTTACTTACACGAATTTCTGAAAAGGATTTTTTTCTTGCATCATATATGCAGTCTGATGTCAGAGCAAGAAAGCCCTAGTTCCAATGCGTACCTCCGTAAGACCCCATGTTTCTCTGTGAAACGCTCTAACAAGCCTCTGTAAAGTCGGCCTCACCAGTGTACGTAAACACTTTGCTGTGAAGACTATTCCTAAGGGAACTATAAAAGAACTCTTAAATATGACTTCCTCGCGTACACGAATTTCCGTTTTGCGTTAATGTTTGTTGTAAATGCGTGCGCACTTATCCTGTTTCACTATGACTGGTGGCGCTATAGGTTTTTATAAGTTTGTTTCCGCCACGTCTAGACGTCCGTATGCATTTCCTGTTTCCAATAACCATTGCGAGATTGGGGAGCCCTGCGTCTACTACCGCGTCCATCGTAGTCGTACCAAGTTCTTTCAGTAGAAGCGTAGCGTTTTACTGACTGAAGCACTGAAAGAGGTGTGAATACTTGCCAGTAGCAGTGCGGCAAGGAAATTAGTGCCATGGCGCATCGTCTCCTTTCTTTCTTTGACAGCAGACGACTTGGCTGCGTCCTAGAAACTCAGCGTCGACATTATGTTGCCCAGTCAGCGAACGCGAGGCACTTCACGTGCGATGCGGAAATTTAATTAAACAGTGGATAAGCTTTACTCCGCACAAGAACTGACCTAAAAGGTCCTAAAATTATACTTATTTAGGAAAAGAATGCGTTGAACTGGTCTAGGGAAGCATTATTCCAAAACACACCGCGAAAATAAAAAGTAAGCTAGAATTTCGGGTCTCGCACCCAGGATGTAGGCGTTAGATACTACGCCGCGCTACCTTCTGGGCCCCAGAGGCTTCTTTTTTTATCATACTTTTGCCCACACGCACAGGTCACGTCAAGGGTATATTAAAGATCCGTCGTCCAAACTTCGGCTGACGGAAAAACTTAAAATAAACATCAAACGCACATAGGTCTTGTAGTGATGGTAACCGTTCCAAGTCAGGTTCTTGCAACTTATAGGCTTCATAGAGAAAACCGACACTCTGTGCGAAGTATTTGCTCGCAGTGAGGACGTGAGGGTCAGCGTAGCGCAACGCCATCCTCGACCTCCAAATGGCATGCAGCCCTAGAGCCATGGTTAGATCGTATGATACACTGTTGTCACTAGAAACATAAAGAAATCGTATAACTTCAAGTGAAACTGGGCAGGTTCTTTGCAACACATCCCAGAAAAAGGTGGCGTCCCAACACTCCGTAAAAACATGGTTAACAGTTCCCGGTTTCCGGAAACTGTTCCGGTAGGACCGGCAACAAACAAGCCCTTCTCTTGCATCCACGTCTAGCCTCCATACGCCGAACAGCCAGCTTGCTTTAGCACGTGATCAGGAAGATTGCGGCAGTGTTAGAATAATGACCACTAAAATACACCAGGTGTAACAGGAACTGCTCGGCTTACTCTGAACAGGAAAGGGGAATGCCGCAAAGGAGCGCGCGCGTGGTGGCAATAAAAGGTTAGGAGAGACCCTATGTTTTGTGAATCCATCTCCCGCCATGTAGAGACGCCCACTGGGTCCACTACTCTTCCTCATTTTCCCCTGCATCGCCTCGCCTTCTCCTCCATGACTTCCGTTCCAAAAGAATCCGATAACACACACCGCGGGAGAAGCCTGCTGACGTAGCGAAAGCTGTTACAAACCAGACACACTCACCTCACCCGCCGCTACTTTCGTTCACACCCAAAGCTCGGTCCGTGTGAGGTGAAAAAAATTGTCAGTGGCATTTAGCGAAATTGAGCAGCTGTGGCCTCAAAAAATCTGAAGCCCCTCCGTCGAACGACGACGATGGTTGAAACGCGAAGCGTTCTTGCGTGAGAAAATCAAATGGAGAAGTGTCGAAGTCAAAGCCGCTGCAATCAAAGTCAAAGCGTCAGCGATCTAAGCGAAAACCTCGTTGAAGTCAAAGTCCAAGCGTCAACGATCAAAGTGCAAACTGCCTGCGAATCAAAGTCCAAACTCAGACGACAGAAAACGAATCCTTGCCGTGAAAGCTGAGCGCCCCTCTCTCCCCCTTCATCGTCGTCCAAAATTTCGAACTGGGAAGGCCGGAGTCCGCATCGGCTGAGCCGAAGCCAAAGCCAACAACCCCCGAACAACGAATCTAAAGAAAATTCTGAGCGACCCAAATGCAATGATGGCGCAATCGGATAGACGTCGGCTTCATAACCCGAGGAACCCAGGTTGGACTCCGACCACGGGAGGCGTTTCTTTTTGTACCACCACCACCACCACCATTATGTGCTTCTGCCACTGTGTAAATTTGCTTTCCTGCAGTGCATATTGGCTACGACACAGCCATCAGTGAAACCAAGAAAGCTTCGCTTTAAAAAAATGAAGTACCACTGACCGCGGACATCTTGAAAATTTCGTAACTTCCACCACACTTTCTGGAGTGCACTCCGGTGCTAGGGACCTCACCTGAGTATTTTCCCCCCGTGAGCGCGGTTAAAATAGTTGTTATGGGTTCACTCTTCTGCAGTGGCGCGTTAAGCGTCAGGCGCGTAAAATTCTGTGCAGGTATGCGCTGTCTCTATTGTGTTCTCTTTTGTTTTCTATTTTTATTTGACAAATGTTGTCAATGTGTGTCGTGTTATTTCTTCTGTGTTGTATTAATATGTGCCCAGTTAACTATTGCGTCCTTGTGAATATAAACATGTAATCACACCAGCCCAAGGCCTGGTTCTAAGGCTGGCAGTATTCAAGAAATAAATAAAATAAATAAATAAATAAGAATGAGAGTAGGCATCAACGTCTGTCCAGGGAGTCATGGTGCGTGACGTACGAGCGGGAAAAAAGCGGATTCATTGACTTAATCTCTAATCATCAGTTTCAAATTGTGCTTAGCATGAAGACCGTGTTGCCGTCGCGTGCAGTTGAATGTGGCCAATATGTGTTCGTTCATGTTGACAGATACTTGAGAAAGCGAACTTCGCGGCTGTGTTCACGGTTCTGACGGGAATCGGTTAATGAATGCGTCGTTGCGCGAAATAGGGACGCTTGCAGCACTCGCGATAGCAGAGAATGGCGCGTATATGGACCATCTGCTGGGTTACTGGGGCGCGAAATTTCAGCGAACTTATTTATACCAGATCGCTTTGTCTACGGAGAAACCGCATGTTGACGCCGGAGCTTGCGAATTTAGTGAAAAAAGCTACGTTTGTCGCCTATCTCTCCGCTGAACGCCTCGTTTAGTCGTGTTCTCGCGGCCCGTTGCCTCGCTGCTGTTTCAGTTTTAAGTGCGAATGCACTTCTTAAGCGAGCCTGAATCGTCCGCCGCCGTAGTCCGCATAGCAACAGCTGCGGGTGCGCGCGCTCCTCGTCTTCCCTAGCAACGGGGGGAGATGGGCGCGCGCTGCCTGGCCGCTGACATGGCACATACCCACATGGGGGATTGGCCAGAAATCGGGCGTGAGAAGGGCTAATGCACCCGCTTAAAGGAGTACTGACACGAAATTTTAAAGCTGAGATCCGCTCTAGCAATCAAGTACAACGACACCACAAATAGGTGTCTGTGAATAAATGCATCTTTCTTTCTTTGTAGTTGTGTGTGTGTGTGTGATCTCTCTTTCGCGAACATTACCGAACCGCGCAAATTCAACTCGTGCATTCGCACTTTCACATTATTCCCCTCGGGGAAATGCGGGGAATTTTTTTGCTTTTTATAGGCAAGGTGAAGGCCGTCCATCATGTCGCCACAAGTATTATCATTATCATGATAATCATCATCGTCGTCGTCGTCGTAATGTCATGTTTATGTAAGGGTCACCGCCGTCAACATGATCAAGGCATGCCTTTAAAGAGTACTCCACAGCAAGTAGCGTTGTGCTGCGGGGAAGACAGCCAACCGGAGGTGCCAACGAGGGCAGCCATTATATCTTCGGAGAATAGCTATACGACGCTTATAATAAAATTTCGGGGGAGGCGCAAGTTGGCAGGAATACTAACGCAGCATAACCGCAATGCCTTCGAATAACCGTCTATTTTTTTCTGCCTTTTGAGTATGTTGTGCATACCGAAAAGCCCTGCAGCCTCCAAGCACGCAAAACCCATTTGTGGACAGGGCTAAACAGGCAACATCAGATGTTTACCTTTTGGCCCGTCGAAACCTTAGGCTTTAAATGGTTAAGTTCACGGGAAAAATATATCGCTAGCTACTATTAGCATACCCGGAGGGAGGCCTGATAATGCGTGGAAATACCTCGCGGGCGACGCTTATCCTCTTGCCCTGCAGTGACGTCATATTATTGACTCACGGTCCGCAGAGAATCATCGTCATGATATGCAGAGACTATTAGATTAAGAAAGGGCTAGGTCACGGCAGGTAGGACCTGAGAAGTGCCTTCAGTTAGTCTTACAATTACACCTTCTATTGAAAGCACCATTATATTGGCTCGCTTTCGTCGTAGCTATTTTTTTACGTCGGATAGAGTAAGTAGATAGCTGCCGAATACAAAGTGCGATTGTGAAGTTCTTTGCTCGTACTCTGCTTATTTCCACCAGGCTTGTGATGAGAGTCATCCAACGCCAAGATTTTTCTCCGCTATTTTTAGATAAAATTATCGGACCTCCCTCTCACTGGTGTCAACTTCGCAGATTCCTCAAAAAAAAAAAAAAACTCTCAACGCACGGCCGTTATTACAGTGTTTAAGAAAATTCGTTTGCTAACATCACTTTGTAACCATCGCTCCCGTATTTTCAACGTCACAGCTCAACTTTGTAGTCCCAAAGAAATTAGAGCCTCGACCCACGATCCCCGCTCTCATTAGAACTGTTTTAGCTAGCCTTTCCACAGTATGCACCAGTTTTACTTAGCGCGGGAGCCGTATATCAGATGACCTCTTATTCCATAAAACTTAAGCGTGCTTTTATTCGCCGGTTGAGTTTCTTTCTCATCTATGATGAACTAAGGCCTCAGATGCGTCCACACGTTCATAGCTTGCCCTAATTGTTCGCCGTTTCATGGCTCATCAACTAAATTTTCTCGTGCTGCTAACTCTACATTATTAAAACACGTTCACGACAAGATGTTTTCAAATTTCGGCGCGGTTCAAAAGAACTTGTTGACCCGGAATGTTCGAGAGCTCTTCCCGCTTCGTTGCTAATGTGTGTCAAGGATGCCTTTTGGAAGAAGATTGATCGCCGCTACTATTACTCGAGGGGAGTTATGCCTTCGCTTTTTGTTGCGTTTCCGCTTCGTTATTCCTTTTGTATCAGGCAAACGAGCAAGGCAAATACAGCGCTCTGTTTCTTGTGTTAGGTCCGAAAACCCGCCATTGTCTAAGTTCGTGGTCTGACGTCGGTCAAGTGACGTCGACGTGGCGTGGTTTTCGCTACTCCGATGTTGCCGCGTTGCGGACATGCTTGGTGCTTTCATCCTTCGCGTGCTCGGCTCTAGTTGGTTTCCAAGTTTAGAAATTATGCCGAACTTTTTTCTTGTACCCAGCTTCGCATCACCGAAAACCAATGCTTTTTTGTGCTGAGAAACATATAACGCTCAAGAATTTGTTCATTTATTTGTACTCTAAGTCAGGACAAAGTCTCGTACAGGGTGAATCAGTGCATTCATTCATTCATTCATTCATTCATTCATTCATTCATTCATTCATTCATTCATTCATTCATTCATTCATTCATTCATTCATTCATTCTGTTAGCCCAGAAGTGGGCTGTTACAGGGCGGAAGTACTAAAAAACTATTTGCGAAAAAAAAAGTACATGTACAGGACAGGTCATAAGAAAATTCCCCGCATTTCCCCGAGGGGAAGAATGTGAAAGTGCGAATGCACGAGTTGAATTTGCGCGGTTCGGTAATGTTCGCGAAAGAGAGATCACACACACACACACAACTACAAAGAAAGAAAGATGCATTTATTCACAGACACCTATTTGTGTTGTCGTTGTACTTGATTGCTAGAGCGGATCTCAGCTTTGAAATTTCGTGTCAGTACTCCTTTTAAGCGGGTGCATTAGCCTTCTCACGCCCGATTCCTGGCCAATCCCCCACGTGGGTATGTGCCATGTCAGCGGCCAGGCAGCGCGCGCCCATCTCCCCCGTTGCCAAGGAAGACGAGGAGATTCCTGGCCAATCCCCCACGTGGGTATGTGCCATGTCAGCGGCCAGGCTGCGCGTTCGCACGAGCGCGGACATCGCCGGTGGACGCAGGTTCAGGGTCGCTTAAGAAGTGCATTCGCACTTAAAATTTCTCGGTAGTGTTGCGAGCAGCAGCAATTTGAGAAGAAGTAACGTTTGCGAAGCAAATATAACCTTGTAACTGGCATTGAGCTTAGCAGTGTTAACAAATACTATGCGGAGTTATTTTTTTACTTGTTCTCTATGTGCCTTTAACGTTTTAATCATTCCGCGATTTTCTTTTCATTGTTGGTACAATGATACAAGGTGCAAAAATTAACAACAAATTTGGCTCCATAGTTTTTTTGTGAATAATGAAAAGTTAGGAAACATTACAGTGTCACTCCGAGCAAAAAACGCTTGATAAAATAACCATGAATTAGTCCTATGTGAATGCTAGAAAGGGCGCCTTGCAGATAGACTGCCCTTATTACGTTTATACTGCCGTGAAAATGTAGATAAAAGTTATTAAGATAACCGTCGAAGGCATTTCAGTTAACGCTATCGTGCTGTAATTATTTGGAGTAAATAGGCCGGAGAGCCAGTTTTTATGTGTTTTCAAATCTTTAAGTAAGTTCTATTTAGTGAGGGTTCCATGCTACACTAGCGTTTTCTAGAATGAGCCGTACAAAGGGTTAAAGGCTGCTAGGTTTCCTTAGTGGTTGGGAGGAGGCGCTCTAAGTTTTCATCGCAAAGGTCATCAACGCCTGCATGCATTAACGCTTATGTTGTTTATGCGTACATTCTATTTTAAGGTGTCAGTAAATCTCACATCCAAATACTCGACACTGTAGATCCGAGGTAGATTACGGCCCGTTTGGTTGTAAGCCAACGATAGCGGTTGTCGTCTCGCAGTTAGAAATTTCGTTTTCGTTACGTTAATATACACGCCCTATTTGTAGCAACAACTAAACATATTAGCCAGGGAGACTTAGTTTAGTTTCGTCTGGAGTACATACAATACCAGGAATTACCCAACTATCGTGAACTGTCTTAACAGTACTTTCGGTTCAAGTCAGGTATGTAAATATTTCACGAAGTCAAGAAAAAAACGTATAGGGCCTACAACGGATCCCTGTGGTACTCCTGAGTATATGCCTATTAGTCTAATGAAGTCTTTGATTTGCTTTTGCCTTCGATGGTGTTGTTTATAATCTATACATAAATGTACAGTTCAAAGAGGGATATGAATGCAATTTTTTACAATTATATTAGATTACCGTAAACATTCAACATCAAAATAGAAATTGCGCAGCCGACAACGCAGCTGTAAGAAGAGGCCGCCGTAGTGCCGCTCAACTAGCGTCACTGTTGGCTACTGGTATCATTCAGCGAGTGATATAGCAACAGGAGCGACCGCAATCTCAATACAGTGAACAAAAAATGCAGCACACACACTAGACGAAACACAGAATGGTCGATTAGCCGCGCTCTCTACACTCCTCACTCGTGTCCGGATATACCCAGTTCGCGTCTTGGGCGAATTACTAGGTTAGCGCAGTGACAAGTAAATGGTGAAAAACCAAAATCGAGGGAGTTGTGCGGACCGGAATTTCGTCTCTACAGTTTTATACCCCTGTAAAATGTGCCGCAACGAATTTCACCAGTGTTTAATGAGTTTTCCTAGGAGGTCAGAACGCTGGAACATGTTAGCCACCAACTGTGCGAAAATAGCTCGATAAAAATTCCAGAGGCTCGCGCAATAGCCCTAGCTACCAGACCGGCTACTTTGTATTGTGCGTCGAAATTGAGATTTAAGCGAATCACTTTACCTAAGGTGACAGTTCATTAGGACCTGTGCGATGGGTGTTGCTGTACTGAAGATTTAACGAGGTCATTCGGTGCTTCCGGAGAGGGTGCAAAAATCGGACACATGGAGGAAAGAAGACAAATAAAGCGCATTTGTTCGTCTTTATTTCTGTGTGTGTGCGACTTAAGCGTTTTTTTTTTCCTTTTTAATCTGTCATGCGCTAACTAGCCCAACGGAATATTATACTGAAGTGTCTTTGGCGAAGTTGACGAAGGCGATTGCCTCAGAAGAGGGACAAAATAAGAAAATTCGGAAGCAAAAACTGGATTCGGGCATCGCAGGATAGGAGCTTTTAAGAGTCTAAGGGACAGAACTTCATGCTGCAACTTTAGAATATACCAGCACTGTATGGGATCCCTCTGAAATCAGCCCCATAATATGCTGGAAAGTGTACGAAGGCGAGGTGCCCGGTTTATACTCTCAAAATACTCTTCGACCGAGTCTGTAACAGAAATGTTACGCTGTCTTCAACTGCCCATTTTAGCCAAACATCGGCAATTGTCACTGATGAAGTTATTTTTATTGTAAGAGAATAGATTAAACATGACCACAACAAAATACCTAACGCCACGCCGCGGAAAAAACCTGAGAGGTGTGAACGATTACACATACGAAGTATCCCAACAGCGTGTCAATGCATATACGAATTCGTTTTACCGAAGTCAGTGGAATGCTTTGCCGTTACCACTGCTTTATTGTGATTCACTGGAAAGATTTGAGATAGGGCCCGAAGAATTTTTTCTGTAAGCATGCTCTACAATTTTTATTGTTCTTTGTTTGTACGCATACCTTGACTCACTGTTTTTCCTTTAGCCTCAATGTCGGTGTTTTCAACGTATGCCGTGTAACATCTCCAGGCCATGTAACATCTCCATCTAGTTTAAAAGTATTGATGCTTGACATTCTTGTATGTCCAACCCCTGTAATGGCCGAAAGGACAACCGTATTCTGAAAAAAAAAATATTAACAGGCTGCTCGTGATGGTGATCTTAAAAATTAAGCATTACTGAAGTAATTGTACAAGCAGTCCAGTCACCGAAACTGCAACACAAGCATATGAGAACTGTAACAAAAATGGCAGCATCTCCACTCCGTGGATGATGGCGAGGGTGCGGAGTACGGGGACTCCAAATGACATCCAAGTTGCGCCCCGAGTAACATTCGATTTGAGCCGTGAGTTGCACCTCGATTATTCCCTAAATGAAACTGCAACTCACGGCTCAAATCGAATTTCGCTTGATTTTCGCTTGATGGTGGTGTGCGCACGGATGGACGCGGATGGACATTGCGAGGTCCTAAGGTACTCCGCACCGTTACAGGCGAGGGAGTAAGCCGTTTGACTCCCGGGTACTAACTCACGGTCGTATGCCCCAATGGGTAAGACGACTGACACTAACTCTGTCTGGTCTACCAAACACAGGCTCGAATCCTGCCGGTGTCTGCGTGATTTTTTTGCGATTGTAAATGCTATGCGCACGGACGCGAACGGACATTGTGCGGTCCTACGGTACTCCGCACCTCAAACCAGTGAAAGTCAGTTTACTCTTCACCTCTTGTTGCAAAACGATTATTCCGAGTCGAGCCATTTAAGGTAGCAATCAGATCAGGATGCAGGAAAAGACGTAATCGTGGGCGAAATTAGAAGTTGGCGTATTTCCGACGTGTTAACAAAGAACGTCACTTCGAGTGTAAACAGTGGGGAAACAGAATGCTCACAAAGTGAGCGGGCAGAGAGGCGGGATCCTATCCCAACCTCTACTTCCTTCGATTCGGGAAGTGAATCAGGGCCTGTCAAGTGCAGGCATGATCCGTCTCGCGACGCAGCCTTGCGTAAAGGTTTCCTCCTTGGATTTGCATTGAGTGCACTCACAGTTGTTTCGTATTTATTCTCGCGACCGGTAAACAACCTCCCGAAAACAAGTTACGGCTATCGCGCACTCTAGACATGCAACTAGACCTTTGGAGGTGCGCGAAGGCTGAGATGGTATTTCGGCACTTGCATGCGCACTACCCTCCCCACCTATTTTTACATAAGCCCCTTCCCGGTTTGCATAACCCTCCGGACACTTTTCGAGGAAGTTTCGGTAAAATAAGAAACGTATACATATCAGTAGCAAACTTCGTCGAAAAGATCTTAAGGAACGGGAGTTGTAAGCGTACCCGAAAATAACGCATCTCATTAGCGAATGCACTGCGCTGAAATGCAAATAATTTACAGACATTGCGCTCAAAACTTTCGGTACAGAGATTGGCGCGAGTCAATGATCGGCGTTTTAAATAAACCGCTATGGTTCGCTGAGTCTCTCGGTACTAGGGGAAAATCAAATTTGTCTGTAAATTGAGCATATATTCAAAACTAGGTTCTGTTAAATCGATCCTTAAGTTCTCCGACTTTCAATCCAGACTACAGTCTTTCTCCTCAGGAGATCTTGGTATTTGGAGAAATAGTACCTCAAGCGGGCTCACTGTCTTACAATAAGGTTAGCAAAAGTTACAATAGTAAAAAATTGTCTAGTTGGCCTTTACACGAATAAAAGTTCATTGCAGATTTGAGAAGTCAGATCTAAAATAATTCTTAATACGACTATTTCTCCCAGCTGTGCTTCTTATGGACTGGTTCTTGTCGGTGTTTATCTTTCTCAGTGGCCATCTCCGTTGCAAATTAGTCACACAGACATGCACTGAATGCTTCGAGTGTGGAACATTCATTCTGTCCATCTCACAGACGGTCGGTTTCACTCATATCAACCATTGTGCTTCTGGTTATATTTCGCGCGAAATTTCCTAATAGCCGTCAGTTCTTCCGTATCTTTATACATTGCAGTAAAATTTCGTTAAATCGTACCCGCATAAGACGTAGTTTCTTCTAAGGGCGAAGCGCCTTAGGGGTTGGGGATGTTGGAGTCTCCTGCCGTCGTCTCATGTAGTCACGGTACTATAACACCGGGAAACTCGTTTACGCCTCGAGGTAGAACGTAACGCGTACTAGTAAAAACACTGGGACACTCGTTTACGCCTCGCGCTGCAGCGTTTCGTAATGCCTACTAAAAAAACACTGCTACACTCGTTTACGCCTCGCGCTAGAACGCTCCGTGCGTCACTTTTACAGCAAAGGTGTATGTTCTACCCACATGGTTCCATCTCCGTTGGCGGAAACACCAAGGCGCCAAGAATGCATTGCATGCTTCGCCACTCCCCTGGTTTCACGTTAGTGGAGACGGCGCGGGATTTTTTTTTATACGTAGTTAAGCCGAATCCGCGACTCGGTTTCCTTTTAACCTAACGCATTCTGATAAAACGAACGGCCTGGTTAGTACGTACTGTCTTCACGTCCCGATAGGTACGGTTTAAACAGGTTTCACTGTATATCGATATTGTTGGTTAAACCACATTTGTAAATAAAAGTCTCGCTCTAGAGCTATTTCAATTGCCATCAATCTTACCAGACATTGCAGCAGCCGGGAACGTCGTTTCCTGTCCAGTTTCAGGTCTCATTAACGTATATCTTTCGCTGACTGTTTAATTGTTATTAGAGAGCACGTTGTTCCCACGATATTGAAGCCCGGCGGGCCTTTGTACCACCCCTATACTTAAACTGACAGGAAAGCGTTCCGGGTACTGCAAGACAAATGAGAGAGTTTTAACATTCGGTATGCTCCGTGTTGTGCGTGGTTACCGTGTTGACCGGCACCCGTCTGGACACTTGCGCAATCGTCGCGGTAGGGGGAAGTAGTTCCTGCGGGCCGGCCCTCGCCATGCCCGTGCATTCGTCAAGGAGGGGTGCGCCTCCTCGCCATTCTGCGCGCAGGCCCAGTCAGGTCACGGTCAGCACGGTAACTACGTAAACTGACGGAACAGACGGACCGCTAAAACTCTCTATGGTTTCATTTCCGTAGCCTTTTTGGAAGCGAAGCTGATCGAAAATATGCAAAGGTGGCGCCACTGCTCCCATCTTCACTGGCGAGGCGTGGCGGCTGGTGCCAACTGCAAAAGCCGGAGATTGAAAGCTGTTGCCAAGAGTAGAAAAAAAAGGGAGTGAAACACCCGAGTAGAGGCGGTGGGGGTGGGAAGCAGAAGGTGGAGACAGTGACGTACCGTCGTTCTCTTTCCGATCAGTATCGCTTTCAAGGAAGAAGAGGAGAGGGGGGTAAGGGGGCGTTAATTATCCTACAGCGGCCACGGCCACAGAAAGTTTTGCACTCAGCCTGCTTCGTAGTGCGGTTGGTGCCTAGATAGTCTGGTTCTTCTATTTTCTAAGACAGGTCGCTTAAAGTTTGTAGTTCAAAAGTCAGTTTAAACATATTAGGGGCGGAGCCCCTAAGGGGCTCGTGCTGTCGACGTCTCATGCCGTCGTCGTAACCGTCGTCTCATGTAGTCACGGTAGAAAACACCGGGTCACTCGTTTACGCCTCGCGCTAGAACGCTTCGTAACGCGTACTAAAAAACACCGGGACACTCGTTTGCACCTTGCGCTAGAACGCCTCGTACTTCAAAGACACAAGACTTTTACAGCAACGTTGTATACCTCTACCCCCCAGCGGTTTCATCTCCGTTGGCAAAAACGCCAAGGCGCAATACACTTATACACTGCATGCTTCGCCCCTCCCCAGGTTTCACGTCAGTGCAGACGGCCCTGGATTTTTGGTCGTCAAGTGACAGCCTGTTTATACGAGTAGCTACATTCATTTATCAGCAATGCCTCACACTCCAATGGCAATGCTAACATTGGGCCAGGAAAATATTTATTTTTAAAAATGTGTTGCAATTACAAAATATACTGCATTCTCTGCTACTATTTGGGCGACGTACTCTTCGCTCCCGCATGTTTTTTTTTGTTTGTTAAATCTGGCAATGTATTTCCAAAGGTGGCCGCTACAAGCCGAATAACAGATTATTTTCTGCCGTACACTTATTACTAAAGTTGCTGAGAACTTTGGCGCTACGTCTATGCTGCGAATTTGCAACAAAAAAAAATGCTTGTAACATTACGCAACCCAATTGCGCGGAGTTGGACGCAAAAAAAATATATTTTTTGCACGACCGTGTTATTATAAAATAAGCTCTGTGTGCGACCGTAATTACGCCAGTTTCGGCGAACTCTGCGTAGTAATCTCAGTTAACTAGTACTGACAACCACTTGCATCAGTTTAGATGACGCAACACGTTCGCTTTGCTTCCTCTGCTTAGGAAAACAAGACTCAGGGGCCACCTACGTAATGGTTTTTGGTTTCCGGGCCCATTAGAGGCTGCGATGTTTGGCCCAGTAGTGGCCTTCTAATTTTTTTTCTTCTACATACACTTTTCCACTGATCCCGTTGCTTTCTCTCCAGAGGTCACCATCAACAGCCTTCTTTATAATTCTTGGCCAACATACATTAATCATGTGTCGCAATATCTAGGCTGACCGCCTCGCGCACTGCCGCGGGAAGCAGAGGTGATCCCCTCGCAAGTTCCGGCGCATCCGGATTTCGTCCTTTTCAATTACACGGCCTTCACCTGCTAGCCTTCTGAGCCGTTTCTGAGCTCGTCTTGGATTGATTTGGCCGGCTCGGCTTATCTGTCCTCTCCCCCTCCCCCTCGCTTCCTCCCACTGTCTAACTGCGGTGCAGTGAAGTAGTAGGAATTGGCCATTTGCGCCGAGGTCGGTGTAGCTGCGCCGACGTCACCGCCTCCGAAATGGGAAAGCAGAAATCGGCAAATACGAGCGGCCGTACAGACCTGGCAGTCTCAGTCTATGGTCTTGACAGTGACTTCGATATTAGAGGGGCTATTAAGACAAAATACGACTTAATTTGATTTGAAGGATGTAGCGGTTGGTAATTCACTCAGCTCCTCCACAGCCACGACAGACGTTTTTAACTAAAAAAATATATATATACAAGAACCCAGCCGAAAAAGACGACAAGAAAAATTTCTGTGGTTTGTTGTATTTTCGAGTACGTACTGTCGTCTTGTCGTATCCTTGTCGTATCGTGATTTTGCATGTTCTGTCGTGTGCCATATTCCTGTGCTAAGTTTGATGTTCCGTGTTGCCGAATTCCTGTCTTGTCGTGATCCTGATTTCCATCAGTAGTTGCACAAGGTTTGAATCTGAAGGGTAGCCCATTGTGAAGAGTAGCGTAAATGGCAGTCCTGTTGTGACTAGAGGAATGTTTGTCGTTGAGAAAATTGACTTCGTCATTGCGACAAAATGTGTGCCGTAACAACAGTACTTCTGCTGCCAGAACAAAGTTTTTGTCGTACGGCAGGAATTCTTGTTAGGTTTTGCGGTATTTCTGTTGTGATTCTAGACTGGGCAAAATATTAGAAAACTTTTAAATTTGGCGCAACAGTGAGGTAATATGGGCATGAATGAAGGTAATATGGGCATGAATGACGTAATGGGGGCCCCACTTCAACCATAGTTCTTAGTGTATTAAGTGCACGTTAGCACTTAAGTGATACGATAAAACGGAACTAGACACCATACTACAGTCGCCCAGCTCATCTTCCTCATGTTTCTTTGCTGTGGCCCATTTACAGAGATTAAACAACATTGGCCACAAAAAAAAAAAAAAAACGCTCAAGTGTTCGCCACATCGTGGCAAAACTTGCTCGGAACGAGAAAGACACGTCATAGCGTACTAGAGTCAAATGCTTACTCACTCGGCCGCGACTGTGGGGAGAAGAATCACCCCACCTGCTCGAGCCAGAAGACGTGATAGTGTACACGTTGCACCTGCGGCGCCTAGTTTAAGTGTGCGCGTTCCGCTCGTTTGTTCGTGGAAGAAGACCACCACCTCGCGTCACCCGTGATTGAAGCCGATTTGCTCCTTCTTCGCCGTTATAGCAACAATGATGGAAAGTAACTCTGGAATAAAGGTCGTTGCGGCAGCGGAGAAGCAGAAGATCGGCTGAAATCGTGGACTTAAACCGGCGTGATGGTCGTGAAGGTCGCGTACAGCTTCGCTATACCTTCAAGTCTTACGCGTTAGCGTGAGCTTCTTGCATTTTCTTTCGCCACAAAATAGTAGGTAGCTTTGGACCGATGGGACGAGGAAATCCCTTCCCCAAAGCAATCGGTGCTGAAGAAATGAGTCCAACACCGCAAGAAGGAGTGTTAACTGTATTTTATACAGTGAACTGACTCATAGTGAGGTGGAAGATACGTGGTGTCGGACGACTCTCAGCTTCCTCTTGTTCTTTCTTCTGTCGAGCCATGGCTACCCCTTGACTCGGCCTCTTTTTCATCCGGGTAATTTTTGTTTACCCGACGCATTAAAGAGAAAATATCGGAGTATGGCCAACCTCTTCATTAATAACGGTGTTCAAACTTCGTCGTTCCTGTCTCCTTCGGACGAAAACTTCAAGACGTTGGCTATGTCGCTGGTGGTCCTACTGTACTTTTATAAAAACAAGCGTTGATCGCTACGGCGTCGCGTTGCGCTAGATGCCAGCCGCGTCTCATGTTTCGACGCGGTTCCAAGCTTACTTCAAACCACCTTCCGTTGCTGTACTGTGTGTGCTGTTGCAGGGAAAGTGACTGTCTGGCGATATTATTAGCATAAGCCCCCAATCCCGTGCCCTTGTTAGAGCAGGCAGGGTGTCAACTAGTGGAAGAGCGCGAACCGTGAAAATATTTCCGAGGCGGGAAGCCGTGCTCATATAGGCTGCTATGCACCCTGGCGGAATTAAACATGAAGCGATTTTAGCGGAGCTCACGTTCAAAGTTCTCTACCTGCATCATGCTTGCGTGCATGCATAAGTTTAGACTGGAGAATTTGGAAAACACCTTGCGAACCCAACAGAGGTTGCATAACGAATACAAATAAACCCCGACCCCCTGGGGGTTTTACGCAAAAGAATGCAAGACATCCTGAAAAAGTTTCAAATTTCGCGCCACAGTGACGTCATAAAGCCAGGGGTGACGTAATATAGGCCGGCACTAAAATATAGTTCTCAGTGTGTTAACTGCATCGTAGCGTTCTAGTGATATTATCAAACGAAGGTACAGACACCACTACAATCAGCCAGTCATGTTTCTTCGCGGTGGCTTACAACGGCGGCCGCCAAACGAGCAAACAAGAATCTGTGACGTCATAGAGGAGTTGCCGGAAAAAGGCTGTGGCGTCGCCACTGGATCACCTGGTTTTCTTAATATCCCCGTTGTTTCTTTGAAGTTTGCCATAACATAGGCATCATTGTTATCGGGACAAAACGGTCTTTTTAATAAACCAAACTTGTATTTGGCGTTGAAAACTGAGAGACATTACATGGAAGAAGAGACCATAGCAATGATCAAAACAGGAAGTTGTAAAACGGATAGCGACAAGCATAGCGTTTAAATTTTTATAGGGAAGTGAAGTGCGTTGTGGGGAACATTCGTACACACTTCGCAGCTGAGAATTTTGTGGTTAGGTAAAGGTTGGGGGACAGGGGAATTGGGAACATGAGACAGCACCTTGTCTCGTAACGTCACAGTTTTCTGGTGTTTTTCTATCTGGGGTTTAGGTACAATTGATATCACTACGTATCGGGTTGAGAGTTTTCGTCGTACGCGTGTGCACGCGCGTTTATAAATATGACATGTTTCCGCAATAAAAGTTCAGTTGGAAGTCAGCGCTCGTCCTGTGTGTCTCAGCTTAAGTCCTTGTTTTTGTTGCGCTGTAGTATTAAGATGGACTACCAACTGGCCCAATTCCGCACTCTGCTTAATTCTCTAGGATTCTCGACGGCCAGCATAGGCCCGAAAAAAATCCCAACGGTAGACTGCAGTGTAAATGGACAGTCTCCAACCAGTAACTGACGGGAGACAGAACGCAAGTGGCCGCTGTTGCAGGACAAAACAATGGACAAGTCATCGTTTTTTCCATGAAGTATCGAGTAAATTGGAACATGTTGCCAAGAGTTAGGTGACAACTATCGTCGTGCCTGAAATATAACTCAAGGGTGTTGCTGTAGTTAAGTACAATTTTTAACAGCGATGCTGTTTAAGTTGGCGTTGGGCCGGCGAACGTGCGCAGAAAAACCTCGACGAGAGATGACGTCATCGCGCGCGCCGGCACCGCTCGGCCTTCGAGAACAGCCCAGCGTTCGTGGCGTGCTCTCTCGCGGGATCTCCTACTCGCCAGTTCACGTGCGTTCACGCCTGAAGTGGAAAGCACGGAAAAGCTCGCGCTACAGACGCCGAGTCCGCGGAGCCGGTTGCCGCCGGATCTAGCGCGTGCCAGCGTGGTCTAATTTGGGAGAGGTGTGAAAGGCTGCGGACAAAACGATCCGGGCCTGCCAGTCACGGAGAACTTTCAGCGGCAAGTTTGGAAATCGATGTGGGGTGGAACAACCGGGCCCCAATGAAGGGAAGGATGGGGCAACAGAAGAAGAGTGTCACACCCGAAGAAGAGGAAGCACGGCGCGAAAGCCGCCGCGCCGCTGCTTGAGAACGAATGGGACGACTTCGGTCCAATCCCAAATATCACGCCGGGGAAGCGGCGGCGAAACAACAGCGAGTTGCAGAGGATCCGTAGTTACGAGCCTGCGTACATTGTACCTTCTTTAATGACCGTAATGACCGAGTGTTCATTGCTGTTTGAGGGGCTAACGGCGACACCGCACCGAAAACTTGGCCGAGTCTCCTAGCATAACCAAGGAATAAACGTAGCCGAACCAAGAATAAGCAAGGTGGGGCTTCGATGTTTACCCAGTCTTGTCGCCACTAGCGCGAAGCTGCCCCAATTTGTTTTCGATTTGGCTCCGCATTTTTGCAAAGTGAAATATGTGTAACATCCTCCTGCTGAGCAGGACATTTTCCTTTCGGGATCACCCGTTCCCGTTTTTTTTTTTCGCATGAAGTTAACAATTTTTCGCGCAACAGTAAATTGTGTTCCATGGCTCAGTCTTGAATGCTGTCAACTTTGCTAGGGGTGCTGCGAACAGTGGCCTTTCAAAGATAAATAAAATGCGGTTTTGAACAGCATCGACGACTGCTGTATGAGAACTGACTGGAAGCGAACGGCTTTTGGCGAACTTTGTATTACTATATTGGAAGTTTAACGCGCCGAAGCCGAACCTGGGCTATAAGGCGCGTTGTAGAGTGGAAGGTTCCGGATTAATTTAGGCTACTTGGTGATCTATCACGTGCTCTATAACCTCGACACACAGGCGTTTTCGTTTTCGGCCTCCGTCGCAAAGGCAGCAAGCGGGGCCGGAATTGAACCCGCATCTTTGGGCTGCGCAGCAAAACGCCTTAGTCTTTGAGCCCCTGGGACGGGATGAACTTGGAATCACCGCGAGCCCAAACGTTTTCAACTTAAAGCATCTCGCACGCCGACCTAGACTACCATATGGTTCACCTTCTCTGTGCTAAAACAGTGTTGCCCCAAGTTGCTCGCTCTAGCTGGCGTAGCACGCCCCTAGAGCGGGAGGTACGACTCCGGCTCATTGAAGATGCTATTGTGAGCCTGCACTTATGTATTGTAACATTACAGCAAATATTCGCCCGTTGCTGGCTGGGGCGGGAGCCAAATTCGTTCTCGGCACATATTTACAGCGTTGGCTGTTGGTCATACGGAAGATATCGGCTGTTGATCATATCCGACCCCAAATATCATCATCAGTGTGGCTTGCTCGCAAAGGGTACTTCACGAAAAGCCCACTTGTATTGAGGTGATGACAGGAAACAACGTTACTGCCAAAGTTGCTGTTGGGCTTGCCTGTAAAGCGTGCTTTACGGTAATCTAGCTCGTGCTGCGGTGAAGATAGCCAAAGAGAGCTAGTTGCGAGCAGAGTTACAGTTGCGCGAGTAATAAAAGCATCCAGAGCACAAGCCGAAACGATCCAAAAGGAGCCATAACTACATTCTGGAGCTCCATTTCACAACTAATATGAGACATAAGCGAAATCGTAAACAAAATCGACCATACTAACGCAATTTTTAAATGGAGCGCGTAACAGAACAAGGGGCTTGAAATTGGGGCCCCCGTGCTTGATATTCAAGTTCGGAGTGTTTTTTAAGCATACAGAAAGGTGAAGTTGATGCGGTTCCCGTGGAAATGGAATCACGAAGCTTAGGTACTGTTATGACCACAACAATTTGCGCTCATCGTCTTACATAGGTCGTTAGCCACGCTAAAGGTAGAGGAAGTTCAAAGCGAAAGCTTTTTTAGTGGAGCCGATGGCGTCCTGTAAAAAAACTAATGCATTTTCCCCATAGACCGGTTGGTCGACCGAAAAGCTCTGATAAAGATATCTGGACACACGGCGTGTGCGTGAAATCGGGTTTACATTGTGTCAAAGCGGTTACCTGATATTCGCGAAAAAGGAACGCTTCTAGATAAGACACAATACATGCATCGACCACGAAGAAGGAATGCAATGGTATACCTTTATCTTATGAACCACGTATCGGTATACATTTAGGTTGCGCTTACACTAGCGCGCGAAAAATTGTCGCATGGATTTTTTTTCTTCGTTTGCGATTTGGGTCTTCGAACGCTTGACGATCGATTGGACGCAATTTCAGCGAAGGTTCTGACGCACTTTTGACGTAGTCTGATGTGGAAAGCTTCGGCGATTCTCTCAACTTCCTCTTCGAAGGGACGGTAAAGTTTTTCTCGAAGCCGCAGCGTACACGTGATTCGCGAAATAGCTACAGAACTGACTGAGTTTGCTTCTTAGCATATGTTTTATCAAGTTTGCATCAGAAACAAAAACACCCACATTTCTCAAACAGGTGGCGCCAAGATGGACAACGCTCTTCTCGCCAGGTGTAGGAAAGGGCATTCTAGTACACCTTTAAGTGGCCGCTCTGTGCCAAAAACTCTAGGATTGTGACTGATCAAATTTATTGCGTACTCGCCGCAATTTCTCAGCAAGTGATACTAGATCGATGTAAGGAACATGTACATCTTTAAGGGTCTCTGCGCGTCACAATTATTCCCAATTTGCGGGGATTAAACGCACTTCATCACGTTGTTCCCAAGAAAGCGCAAGACATCCAGTACGGAGTACGGGTGACACTTCCTCAGTGGCTTCCTTAAATTCAACTTCGTTAGACGGCTGTGAAAAACACCGTTGCAGGAGCCAAAGAGCCTTCACAAATAGAGAAAAATAATTCCCTCAAATTGCAGCAGCCAGAACGAGCGCGAAGAGAAGCTGAGAAATACCGAGAGGTGTTAATGCATGTGCTTCTCTGTCTGTAATTATCACAGTTATGGCTACGGCAGGCACCAACCTGTGTGTTGAAAGAAGCCACAAAAAGCAGTAGAACCAACGTGAGATTTTCTAGAAAGAGTAGTAAATTGGGCAGTTTGACACGAAGCAGCCCTTAATGGCCCCTACAACAGCGAATGAGGCTATATCAGCGTTGACTGATACTGCTAATGGTCATTTAAGATAAGCTACGCTGAAATAGGCGGACGCTGCAAAGGAAAACGTGCTAATTAGTTCCACTACGTTTATGAGTCTTCAGACATTTTTTTTTATCAATAACGTGGAATTCTCAGAAGAGTACCAAATTTCGCGCATGTAGGGGAAGAGTTCCTCGGGATTTCTCAATTCTTGCATCCTTGGGGGGAAAAGTCTGCCCCTTCTGTACGGCTCCTGCCGAAGACGCCGACACCGACCACCTGCTATGGACGTGCCCTTCCCTGAGTGAAGCGAGATCCCGACACCTTCGCGGCACAGGCCTGCATCATGGGAGACCCCCCGATCTCCAACGATGGCTGTGGGGCCCCCACCACCGCTGTCTTCTGGACTTCCTCTTGACTTTGACTTTGAAAAAAAAAAAAAAAAAAACGGGTGCCAACTTGTACCTCTAGGACTTTATGCCAACGGGAATACTATCGCAATTAAAAAAAAAAGTTGGCGCTGCCCTTGAAGTGTTAGGCTTAGCTCCTTCCCTTCATAAACGCTGACTACGCTGGCTGAGGAGAAAAAAAATACATTCATCTTGACGTCCAAGGAAAACAGCTGGCTTGAATAGTCTGCCGCGTAGCTATCAATTGTTGATCCGTAGTTCTGCGACAGTTTCGAAAACGACAACGTCGAAAACGACCTTCGGGGGTTCAAAAAGGCGTCGCATTTCGACCCGCTCATGTCCACCAGCGTCCGGCCACCAATTCGCACGAATAAGCAATAGAGCGAGCATTGTCGCGGTCTCTTTCGCACTCGAGTGTGCTTCTTTTTTGTATTTTAGGAGGTATTTGTTTCTGACACGTGCGCGGAGAATTACTCCTTTCGCGCATATATATTCAGAAATGCACACGCAACGCCCGATGTTGCGAGCGATTAAATTGAATACAGTTTGCGTACTGTTTCTCATTTTCTTTCTTTGGTCTGTTTTGCCTCTGGGCTTACGAAAGCGTTTTCGCAATCTCGGCCTCTTCTGGCCGTTCGCGCGTGGCCGAGAGCTCATCGAATGAGCATCAGCAAGCGGATAGAAAGCGCCACGCGCTCGATAGGATCGCAGCATCTTCCGATCGCTCATTGGGGGGGCCGGACAATGACTGCGTCGCGGCCTGCTTTTCCAAAGCTGCTCTTTTGGCCGCCTGTGACCTCTTTCAAGGCCGTTGGATTCGATGCTCGGGGAGCCTGCATCGGAATTCGGCATAGATTAATTAATTTGTTTATCAGGAGTACCCCCAAAGGCCACTACCTAGACGGGGGTATTAAATGGAGAAAGTGGCGGGGCCGCTACGACATGGCGTGAAAGACATTCAAAGGGAACGCCACAAGATGCAATACAAGCAGAAATCAAATGCAACAAAATGGGAAGCCATGGATACGGGTTACAGAGGCAGTTGCGAGTGAGTGAGTGAGTGAGTGAGTGAGTGAGTGAGTGAGTGAGTGAGTGAGTGAGTGAGTGAGTGAGTGAGTGAGTGAGTGAGTGAGTGAGTGAGTGAGTGAGTGAGTGAGTGAGTGAGTGAGTGAGTGAGTGAGTGAGTGAGTGAGTGAGTGAGTGAGTGAGTGAGTGAGTGAGTGAGTGAGTGAGTGAGTGAGTGAGTGAGTGAGTAAGACATTTAACGGGGCCGAGTAAAAATAAATGAAAAAATCCCGGGCCATCTCCACTAACGTGAAACCTGGGAAGGTGCGAAGCATGCAGTGTATAAGTGCATTCTTGGCGCCTTGGCGCTTTTGCCGACGGAGATAAACCGTTGAGGAGTAGAGGTATACAGCTTTGCTGTAAAAGTCTCTTGCCCTTGAAGCACGAAGCTGTCAAGCGCGAGGAGTAAACGAGTGTCCCGGTGTTTTTTTAGTGCGCGTCACGTTCCAGCGCGAGGCGTAAACGAGTTTCCCGGTGTTTCAGCACCGTGACTACATGAGACGAACGACGATTACGACGGCGACGACGATGACAGGAGACGCCATCAGCCCAAGCTCCTAAGGGGCCTCGCCCCTAAAATCAAAAAGGTGGGTGGTCTTTTCTTAGTACAGAATGCCGAGATCTGCCGCCGCTGCTAGGGCCCGTGATATCTAATGTTCTTGAACTTCAAGCCACGAGCCGGTTTGTTCGCACTCTTACGGCTCCTAGGGACGGAGAAGGACGGAACGCTTTGTGGTAGGGGCGATCGCACACAAGGTGGCAGTAATATTGGCAAAAATGGCAGCTGTAGGGTAATGGGTGGGAGAGAGGGGGTGTATAACGGGTGTGTGCAAGTACGTTTGGGTTCGGGGTCTGCAATAAAGGCTAGCGTCGTGAGCGTCCGGGCATTCCCGTAATCCCTCCCATCCAACCCGTTCCTGCTTGCCACTCTGAAATTCTTTACCACGGCCGACTCAGCAGCCTTCACCACCCTCCGCCTCACCCGTCTCTTATACAATTGTAAGTAAGAAATAAAAGCAAATAAAAAAAATTACGAACTATTCCAGTCTGAGAAGTTGGATGACCAGCGAAAGTTTCTCGCACATGCCATAGAAGGGACCGAAAATTTAGGTGAAATGTATGAGCGATTTTTTTTCCTTGAGCGTTGACGACGCATAAGAAAGACGCATACATACACGCATACACTTTTATTTTACCTCTACTAATCTTTGAAATGGTGCCTATTATTAACTAATCCGCTCGTGATGCCTATGTGAGAGGTGATAGGTAGAAACTTTAGGTCCAAATGATGTTTTAAACGGCATGTGAATTTGGCGGTGTACGTGTGCACACTTACACAACACAGGGACGTTCGTTTTACAACGCCTCGCGCTTTAAAGATAGCTGGAGCCCCTGGTGCGTTTGTCCTCGTGCAGTGAAAAATACATGGGACCCTGTCCACACGAGCCTCGCTTCACAATTTACTCGGAAAACGTCGTGCGCATGAGCTCTAAGAATTTACCTGGGTCTTTTTTGGTGGCAATATGTGTCGAAAAAATTATTCCACTCAACAATGGTGCGCAGGATGAATTATTGTGCGGAACGAAGTGAATCCCATAGCGGGCGCATAACTTTGTTAGGCGAATCACGGCGTGGGGGAATTCAAAAGAGGAACTTAAAAAAAAAATGGCCCCGGCGTAGTTTCGGCACCTAAAACCCCAAATGTTTAAGGGGGAAATTTATCTTTTTCACGTGGCAGAATTCAAAGGATTTGATTGATTATGAAGGTTAACGCGCCGACGCTACACATTTGATTAGGCGCGACGTAGTGGAGGACTCCGGAATAATTTTGACCACCTGCAGGGGATTTTCAACTTGCGCCGAAATCTCCAAACACACGGGCGTTTCCGCTTCCGCCTCCATCAGAAAAGTGGCCGCTGCGGCCTGGAGTCGAGCCCGCGTCCTTGGGCTCAGCAGCACCACGGCTTAGCCACTGAGCCACCGCGGCGGATGTGACATGATTCGGCTGTGGTCGTGACTTCAATGTTTTATGATTTCGTGAAGCATCTGTCCCCTTTGCTTAAGCGTTCTCGACAGGAGGATAAAGCCGAACTTCATGTATTTTTTTACAATTCTCACGCACTGCCTATGCGTCGGTGTTCTTATGGTTGGCATATCCGCTTAGAAAGACAGTTTACGCACATTCTATTTCAAGTGTTTGCAGCCCACTGTGATGGTTAATAATATTGACATAGTCGTTTGCAATCGCTGTGTTGTTAATTAAGTGCCGTCGACATTTGAAAAAAGAAGGGATATTGATCAAATAATTTCTCTTAACTGAAATATGGTTTATATCAACTGGAATGGTGAAAAAATGATATTTAATGGTTTTGCTTACGTTTGGGTCAAACTTGTCGGCCTACAGAATTTTTGCAAAGACCGTATACGATATTCGTGTGATGAAGGCCTTGACTATTGGGATTTAGGGATTAATGATTGTATTCCATGTTTTCTTGAATGTCTAGTGGTGTAACTCTTCTTTTTCTTCGCCACTAATCTGCATATTTTGTCGTTCTCTTCGTGTTTCTCTCCTCTTTTTAATCCCACGTGATAGCGTTTTTTTTTCAATTGTGTTTTCTTTTAATTTGTGAACAACGAAGTGCTAAAGAGTTCCCTTTTGCCTCAAAAAGCGAGCATCTCCGCAATGTGGCTCTTATTGCGGGAGAACAAGCTTTACAGGCAGAAGCTTCGCGACCGTGAACCGCATCGGTCAATAAGAGGGCCTTGCGAGATGACGTGGGTAGCCTCACTCGTGCACAGCTTTCCCAGTCAACTTAATAACTTCGGCGAATTTTTCTGTTGTGCTCTCTATTTCGTTTGCATTTTACCCTGGAAGCATTTTTTGGTCAAATTCGGCGCATTAAACCACCCCCGCCTATTTTTCGACGCCTACTCCTTCACACACAAATGCACTTGACGTCATGGCTCCTTTCTTGCCTCGGCAATAAAAATGTGCATAGAGTACGGAAGTTGCCATTGTTAGCGTTGTTGAAGCAAAAACAAACAAAAACACATTCCCACATATTATATAACTCTATTTTGGGCCCGACGATGCGTTATGGATGCTTCGCAGCCCGAATGCGAGTTTTGTTCTCGTATCGCTGAGCTTGCTCATGATATGGGTGACCTTGAAATTTCCCGTTTTAACCTAATTCAACATTCTCCCTAGAGGTTTTCCAAATGCGGGCGCGAAAGAACTATGCAACTACACGAAGCTCATCGGCATGTCATCTTTCTTCGAAATCCCATCGCTATCTAATTTACCTTCGCTATCTACTTGCACTCGCCTCATCTCGTTTACAAGATGAAGAAATAAAAACATTACCTAGTAAACCTGACTATTATTGGAAAAAATACGTAGGGTGCTGTTTTTTTGAAGTCGTAAAGTGCGTTACCTTCTTGGGCCATTTTTTCCTCCCAAATAAGAAATAAAATACATTACTTAGTGAAGATGACTGTCTTTTCGAAAAAAAAAAATCGCATAGGATCCGGCGTCGTGGATATTTTAGAATGCATTGCCGTCACAGCTGTTTTGTTCGCAGTATGAAAAATAAAACACATTACCTAGTGAACCTGACTTTCAGACCAAAAAAAAAAATGCATAGGACCCTGCGTCGTTGATATTTTAGAATGCCTTGCCACCTGACTTTCAGAGAAAAAAAATAAAGGCATAGGACCCTGCGTCGTTGATATTTAAAATGCCTTGCCTTCTCAGTCGTTTTATTAGCCGTGTAAGCGATGTTCTCTCGAATGAATCCGTGATCACCCGAAAAGATCCGCAGATATTTTCGCGGATGATGTCCGCGACGCGATATTGGCACTTGCATAAACAGACGCTCGAGAGGAGTTTTGAAAATGCGGTGCTCGAACTTCATTGTTTTTTCTTTCGCTTTCGCACGAACAAGACGTGAAACTTCATTCTTTATATAAGCATCGCGTTCAGCATAGCGTATAGTTTATTAAATGTCGGTTCGAATTATAGAGCATTTTGTGAATTCATTCTTCGTGTTGTCTGAAACTAAAGCTCTTTGTGATGTTGCAACCTCACTTCGCGGTCAGGTCGAACTGATTGGTGCGCGTGGACTGTTACATAATTAAATATCGGTGTTCGAGGTTGCACCTGGGTAAAGGTGTCGTGGCAGATGTGAGAGTGATGCAAGGGCATATGGAGTTCTGACATAAATTATTAGCGAGGCCATGCCATAGTTCGGGTGATGAAACGATATTCTGGCAGAACTGCATACCCCAAATCCTCTGGTCGTGCACTCCACATATAAGCTTGACCGACGGGTTGTCCATTTGATATATTTTGGGTCTCTCTACGAGTGCTCGTCACTGAGGCTGTGTGCTACTGCCTAAATCATTCTATCAGCCTTTTGACACATCCATAAACATGTGCGACAAGTTCTAAAATTAAAAATGCAAAACCTGGAGCCCTGAAGATATAGTCCTGAAACCACGTTGGGTTTTTTTTTTTTTGGCAAAAGTGGTGTCCTGCCGATTTTAAAGCGCTAGGGAACAAAAAAAAAGTCGGCTATTTGCCGCGATGTCTGAGAAAGCAATGCGCACAACTTATCGTGCCTATTCTGAAGCTCAGAACACTGATTTATTGTATGTTGTACTGAGAAGATCAAGCCATTCAAGATTTTACAGACTTAAGTGTGGGTCTTATCTAGGTCAAAGTGTGCACACGGGCCAAATCGCCCCAGACATCTATGAGAGCAGCGAAATATTGATGAACGCGAAGTGTTCACTCCAAACTCAGTGAGTGAACTCTGTGGATAAAATAGATGAGGTTTCATAATACGATTACCAGGCTTCTTAAGAGATATATGGTTCACAGATATATGGCTTAAAGATGTATGGCTCACCGATATATGACTGAGTAGGCTTTGTAGTGCTGCAGAAAGGTTGTGAATTAACCGTAAACCGCTTTTAGCAAAGCCGAACTACCGGTCAGAGTTCAAGGCAATAGGGATTTTCAGTGAATATTTCAAGGTTAAGAAGACTGACCAGCCCCAGTGCGCACCCCGGGCAGCGAAAGAACTTAACCTACATCCTCCCGGCGTTAAACTTTTGCTCTGTAGTTATACCATGGTGACATAGGCACAACTTAGAAGTTAATCGATCATGGCGCGAAAGATGATCAATGCAAAAAAAAAAAACCTTGTTATAGACGTTAGAAGCGAAGATTAAAAGTGCCTCCTCTGGACGGGTTGGTGAATTTCGACTGGTGAAATAAGCATAACCCGATAAAGATAGTTATGCCGCCAAATCAGCATATCACACTGCATTCTGGGTGCCTTGTACTGGGCCATGCAACAACCGCAGGTCATGGTACAAAAAATGCCGGAGTTTCAGGGCAAGCATACAAGGCAGCTAGTTGCACATTGGAGACGATCTTTCGGATTGTACTGAGCCTCTTTAAGATAAAGGCCCAGGACTGCGCTCGTTGCGGTTTATTCGTCAAGGGTGCCCATTCACACTTGTTCCATACTATTGCGAGGACAAAACTGAAACGTTCAACCCTCCCTCTCCTCTTAAAATAGTAGCTTCTAAAAACGTCAGGGAACTCTTACTTCAAATCAGAAAAGCATAAACTATTGATGCCGGTAGACGATGCGTTTACATTCCGCTATCGGTTTCTGTTTTTCATTTTAGTTTTGAAATTTTCTCAACCCATTTTTTCCCCCCCTCGATTTCGTTTTTTAACACATCGTTCGCGAGCTACATTTTTATTGTCTGCACCATAAAATCACGCGGAGAATCTTAAGCAATTTGTTATTCCTTTTGCAGGCAATAAAATTTAGGTACAGTGAACCACAAGGAAGGAAAAAAAGGAAGAATAAAGGTAAAGGAAAGGCAGGAGTGTTAACCAGGCTGTGGCCTAGTTTGCTATCCTACACGTAGGAAAGGGGAACAATAAAAAAAAGATTAAAAAAAAGCGGAAGAAGTGGAAGCTAAGGACAGAGAGTAAACAGGTGTGCCCGGCGTTACGGCACTACACACGGTAGAGTTCACTCACTTCGTAGAGTGTAGTCTTTTACGGCTACCGTCTTCTGTGCAAGTTCGTTATTTTTAAAAAAAGCACGGGAGCGCTTTTGTTGCCTTGTGCGTAGATGACGGTGAAGGCCAGTGGCCCAGGAGTTTCCTCCTCAGAGAACGGCCGCCGAGAATCCAGCTTCCGCGAAGTTGAGGAGAGTCGTCTTCTTGCCGATGAAAAACGTGGACACTCGCATAGAAGATGGCGTATGGTCTCCGGTGTGTCACAGACTTCACACGCCTCACTGTCTGACATTACGATCAAGTATGAGTAAGCATTTGTGAAGGCGACTTCTAGCCAGAAAAAGCAAAGAACGCTGTTCTTGCGTTCAACTGGTACCAATGCAACAGATTGTTCTCGTTAGTAGGCATCGTACAATTCTCGGATAAATTTGATTGCTGGAATACTCCGGCGTTATTAATTTCCTTCATTCGCGATACAAAAGGAATGAAACCCTTTTCAGTACCGTGTCCTGTACGAATCTAGGGAAAAGTATTGTTATGTTGTTGTTTTGTCAGAAAGAATAGCGGAACGGTTGGATAATCGTCCGACAAAATGTGGCTAGGTAAGGGGGAGTCTGTCTTGAGCTTCACTGAAGGCAGTTTGTGAGGATGTGGGATTGATACCTGCGTGTAGACAGCCTCTCCACCCCGAGAACATACCATTGAGCATAGCTTGGTTTTGAGCATTGGGTATAGTTGGTTGCTTTCGAAAGAGTCAAGTAAAGTAAATGAGCAATCGTCTCACGAGAGCCTCTATCTTTGAATTGCATACAGCATGTAAGCGAAATAGTTACAGATAACTATTAAACACCAGTATTAGTTAGTGGGAATGTTCATGTTGCACGCAGAGGTGCCCCACAAGGTAAACGGAGCCCGTATTCGTGAGATTAGAATAATTTCTATTTTATGCGGCTGCCAGTATAAATAGAATATCTGCGGCCCAATTTTATTCTAGAATGACTTTCTTGAAAAGTCACTTAGAAGTTAGAAGTTGCTGACTAGACGCATGGCGGAGAAATCACCTCAAAATCTCCAACACGTGCTCCGTTTACTTTTTGGGGAAACTGTACACTTGCCCAATAATTTAATCTACGGGATATTTACGTCTAGTCTTTTGATTAGCATAAGCTCTAGAGCGATTTCTCTAAATAACGGCTGATCCCAGTTGGCATGCGAGACTTATAATAAAGCGGGTGTTTTTAAGCTCCATCACTATGAGAAAACTAAAAAAAACTTTCCTTTTTTGTGCCGCAGGTTTCTTTAGAACCGACGTTTTTAACTTTTTTTGTTAGCAGTGGCTGATTAGTTAGCAGTGAAAAAAAAGTTAGGGAAAGAAGTGAGTGATGAGCACTTTTGAGCATCAGTTTAAGAGTTTTCTGAGAATGCAGGAGATTTGTACCTGCTCGTATACAGATCTTGATCCTCCAGCACGAGAAATCCCCTCTTGGGCACGGCCTCGTTTTCAGCGACAGCGCCCGCTGCTTTAAAACATTCACATAAACCGAGGTAGGCACATCTCCCTGAAACCTCTATATTCTCACGTCTTTATTCACATTAGTTCCCTTCCGTGTCCCCCTTTTCTCCCTACCCAGTTGATCCCGACGTCCCCTTTGCAGTAAATTTTTACTTTGTATAGAGTAAATTTTACGTTACACGTAAACAAAATAGCCAACAAAAATAATCAAATAGCAAAATGATGTTAGTGGGAAGTCAATGCTTCACTCCTACTTGCGAGACCATTCAGTCTTCGTGCTATTTATGGCTAGTCGTCTGGTTAGCATAAGCAGTAGAGCACGTCCCATAATATAATAATGATACTAGCTGGCACGCGAGACTAGAATAAACCGAAATATTTTTCTTTAGTATCCAGCGTTTCGAAAAAAAAACTTGAAAACTTTCTCTTCTTCCGGCCGCATTTCGGCGTTTTTCTGAACCACCCTCTTTCTTTTCTTTTTTAGCTACCCAATTTCGCAGTTACTTGGTCGCACGTGACTTTTCGTTTACTACACTGCCTCCACTTATTCCGCACTAACTACCACGTCATATTATAAGAAGCATAATGAACCTTGGAGGAGCATTTTATACTTCGTCTTTAATTTGAGCTTGTAAACGCTCGCAGCAACAAGATCCAGCCACTCACCTCTGGAGGTTGTTGGAGCGTCGTGGGCGGTAGAGGAACCGGGTGGTGTCCGGGACGTCCCTTTTAGGGATGAGCGAAGGGGTCGAGGTCCTCCAACGGGACGCAACAGCGGCTCGCAGTCGTTGAAGAACGGCCCACGCCACTCGCAAATGAATGTCCACAGAGACGGGCAACGAAAGCGACACAATTGGGGAGCAGAGATCGAGGACAAGGGGAACACAAAGGAAGCCGAGTCCCGTGCGATTCCGATAAACGCTCCCGGAGAGAAGAGAAGATGCGACGAGTCGGAAAAAGCGTCTCCCGAGACTCCCGGTGGAACCCGGTTCGGCGGCCACTTTTGTAGTCCACCGGGAGGGGGTGTGGACGGTCACGTGACTTCTCCCTATTCCCTCCGGCACTTCTCTCTCTCCTCTTCCTCATGCTTTTCCCATCGGCGCGCGCTCACTTTCTCCCTTTCTCTTCCTTTTCCGTTGCCCACGCTTTCGAAACCTCCGCTTTACTTCAATAGCTGCGGACTTTATTGCCCTTTATTGCAGTCCCCCGATTTTTTGAAGCTCAACTTTTAGAGGACGAAAAGTCTTTTTATTAACACGAAAGTGTTTTATTCGCCGATACACAAAGATTTCGCCGACGTCATATCCGTCACGGTAGTGACGCCAGTACAACGGAGCAAGCAGCCTGTAAAGGTTTCACCCCTGCACATATGGTGTTCTTGCGGGGAAGCAATCTTTAGTACTAAGAGTACGTTATCCTGAGGCTTGTACGCTTTCGGGCTTTATATTTTAACACGAAACTATTCTATGTCGGCATAGACCAATATTTCTCTGACGCAATATCCGTCACGGCAATGACGCCTGTACACTTTTCCCGAAACGACCTGCCAGCAGGACGTCGCTCGCCAAGCACACCGACAAGACAGCCGCCCACCCGGCAATGATGCATCAGCTTCAGATTTCGCTGCACATTTCACTTTCGTGTTTTACCTATTCCTATTACAGAGAAATCAACCACAGTTTTTTTTATTTTCAACCCTCAGCGCGCATTCCTTGTTCTTAAAGGGGCACTGGAGTTATTTCTGAGCATTGTCTGATTACATTAACACATTAACGTTTTGAATGCATAAGCCATGTTCTGAGCTCTTTCGGTCAATTCATCACCAGCTCAGTCGCTCAAAAAGCCTAATAAAGGGAACCTAGGAAAGCCGTAGCAAAGAAGTGCAATTTCGCGCAGAGCAAGGCGTCGACTTGGATAGGAACACTGCAAAAATATTTTGCCGAACTATGAATATTCTCTGGTAGATCATTGTCAAGAGTTACTGCCCATACATTTCAGTGGAATAGTTTCCACACTTCTGGAACCTGGTAGAACAATGTTTTCACTCCAAGAATTAACTGTGCCCAAATTCATTGCACCACGCTGAATAACACCGATGTAATCACTTGTGAAAGAACTGCGATGAGCCCGAAAGCTGCACCTGTAACCGCATTTTTTTAGGGGCGAATCCCCTTAGGAGCTGGGGCTGTTGGCTTCTCCTGTCGTCGTCGTCGTAATCTTCGTCTCATGTACTCACGGTACTAAAACACCGAGAAAGTCGTTTGTGCTTCGTGCAGGAACTTAACACGTAATAAAAAATACCGGGACACTTCTTTACTGCCTCGCGCTAGAGAGCTTCATGCTTCAAAGACAAGAGACTTTCAGCAAAGCAGTATACCTCTACCCTCCAACGGTTCATCTTCGTTGGCAAAAACGCCAAGGCGCCAAGAATACACCTACACACTGCATGCTTCGCCCCTGCCCAGGTTTCGCGTTAGTGGAGTGGCCCGGGATTTTTTTTCAAGGGGACCATTTTGGCCGCATCATCCTTCTTTCTGATTTTCTGGTGTCGATGCTGGCGACACATTCGAAAGAACTGGCGGCGGAAAACTAATCAAAACCGCGCTCAACCTGCATAAACGGCGCTTGAACCAGTAAAACAGTGAATAGTTCGCGCGAACATAGGTAAAAATAAGTTTTAAAACTAAGATGGCGTCAAAACACAACTTGAATCAGTGTAATTTTAATGTAAGAAAGAGTAAGGCACCAGGCGTTACAAATACGCTGTCTCCATATTACTGCATAATATATATATATTATAGATATAGATATATATATATATATAGATATATATTATATATATATATATATATATATATATATATATATATATATATATATATATATATATATATATATATATATATAGAGAGAGAGAGAGAGAGAGAGAGAGAGAGAGCGAGAGAGAGAAATAAGGGTTGGCAGTCAAGCAAACGTCGACTTTCTTTCTTTCTGTCTTTCCAAATTCTTTATCTGCTTCAGTGACCTACCACTTGCTTTCGGAGGGTTTCTTGACCGCCAACCCTTATTTCTGTCTTAATTCAACGAGCCCCTCATTTCCCAGTCTGATTCGCTGCATGCATAACGAGGGCCTCTGTTCTGGTAGTCTTGGTGCCAGAGGAAGCTTAGAGGGTTCAACGCTGGTCGACCACTCGCGACGTGTCGTAGACACTCGAGTCACGGCCCGGGGTTTAAAAAGAAGGTCCCCTTCACCCAGAGTGGTCCGAGTGGCGCTGGCTACCGCCCCCAAGCACAGGAAACAGAAATACCTTAACATAAATACCCCATAAAGTGGAGGGAAAGACAGAAGGAAAGTGGAGAACAGATGCACGCCAGGTGGGATCCGAACCCACGACCTCCAGAATACGCATCTGGTGTGATGGCCACTACGCTACCGGCGGGGCTATTTTCCCCTCCACTTTATGGGGTATTTATGTTAAGGTATTTCTGGAGGTCGTGGGTTCGGTTCCCACCCGGCGGTCATTTTTTCACCACTTTCTTTCTGACTAAAAAAATTCTCACTACAAAAAATTCTGACTCAAAAAAATTTTTTCTCTACTTTCTTTCTTTCTTTCAAAATTTTTATCTGTTTCAATGACCTACCACAACCTCCCCTTTGCTTTCCGAGGTTTTCTTGACTGCCAACCCTTATTTCTGTGTTATTTTCTACGAGCGCCTCATTTCCTACTCTGATTCGCTACATGCATAGCGAGGGCCTCTGTTCTGGCAGTCTTGGTGCCATACGGTTCAACGCTGGTTGACCACTCTCGACATGTCGTAGACACTCGAGTCACGGCGCGGGGATTACAAAGAAGGTCCCCTTCACCCCGTGAAGTCAGAGTGGCGCTGGCTACCACCCCCAAGCACAGGAAAAAATTACATTGACATAAATACCCCAGAAAGCGGGGTGGAAAATCGCCCCGCCGGTAGCGTAGTGGTTATCGCACCAGACTGGTTGGTATTCTGGAGGTCGTGGGTTCGGATCCCACCTGGCGGGCATTTTTTCTCCGCTTTCTTTCTTTCTTTCAAAATTCTTTATCTGTTTCAATGACCTACCACAACCTCCCCTTTGCTTTCCGAGGTTTTCTTGACTGCCAACCCTTATTTCTCTCTCTCTCTGCGCTCTCTCTCTCTCTCTCTCTCTCTCTCTCTAGAGATATATATATATAGGATATATATATATATATATATATATATATATATATATATATATATACATAGAGAGAGAGAGAGAGATAGCTCTCTTTAATGTGAACTTGTGAGGTCAGCCCTGTTGTGGCTGGGGTGGGGTTGCTACGGCCGATGAGGGATGCCCACAGCGATTAGTGATGAACGTTTGACATTAGGAATAGAACAGTGAGAAGGCTAAACAAGAAACGTTGAAAACGAGATACAAGGCAATGCTGCTAGCAAAGATGGGAGAAAAAATAAATTCTTATACGTATACTTATTTAGTAGTTACCGATTTCCTTTTCTACTAAATGAGGATATAAGCGATTAAAATGGTTGAACCACACAGTGCAGGCACAATTAAGAACTCAAGAAACTGTCTGCCGTGTTCCCTCGGGGAGAGAACTTCACTTTGGGCTGCGCAGTGTAGCACTAGCGTTCATCGTCCAGTCATCCCACTTCGGTAGTACATCATTACGTATCTCGGCATCACCGTCTAGACGAAGAAACCGTAAAGCACCCACCCCTCCCAACAACCCTAATCGCGGGGTTGCTTTGATTGGTTGTTTCGGACAGCGTACAGCGACCTTTTCGGCTGACCTTTGCGAAAAATCACGAACGAGACAGAAGTCCGGGCGTAAGAAACGCTGACCCCTCCCGGCTTCATTATTGGCTTTCCCCCCTCAGCTGGCCCAGTTGCGAGCAATTCTTTTTGCGGCCTGCGCAAGCCACGTGGGCGGGCTAGAGTTCCGGCATCCCCACGTCTGTCTCCTCCATGGATCTTCGGCAGTGAAGAAGATGCGATCGCGCGCCGCCTGCCTTCTCGGAACCGCAAGCCGGCCAGCAGATTTGGTGGTAACCCTTGTCAGTGACTTTAAGGACAGTATCTTCTTGCTAATGATCCCTTGAAAGGAACGGAATTGATGAGTTTACTCTAGTAAGGAGGCCAAAAGGCTTTGTTGTGGGGTGTGGGCGTAAGGATAAGGGAAGATGGTACAAATAAAGTCAGTAGGATAAGGCTTTTGGTTCGTTGGTTTTGCATGTTGCAGGACTGTGCTTGAGGTTACCAGGCACACACTTTTTAAAGAAGACAAACGGACGACGTGGAGAGCATGAGCGCGAACTAACAACTGATTTATTAGAAGTGCAATGTTTGTTTGGGCATCAAAACACGTAGAAAGGGATACATGATACAACTGGAAAGGAAGAAAAGTGAAAGACGTATTTTTTATACACACATGCGCTGAACGCCGTAATCTGGTGAATGGCTCCTTATTTTTGTTTACAGATATGAGCTGCAGCATGATTTGTGCCTGAAACTTTTGGTTAATAATTGTTTTTATTGCCCTAATAAAGCTCGTTCACGACACTTAAGCGCTCATTTGAGCACGTCAGGTCTGGTTACGCCCGTAAGGGCGCCACACGCCCGCTCGTAGAAGAATCGAACACACCCTGAGACAATACTGATTCATCCGGGAATTCATGAAGAGTCGTTCGGAGAGGGGATCACTCAAACGAAATTTTTCGAGTGAATTTACTGCCTGTCTCAGTTTTGTCGCGACAATTTATGACCTGTTACGATTCGACCAAACTCATATTCGCGGCACATCTATACCACAATTTTAGTGAGATGGAGAAGGAGAAAAATATTCTGAGGGTGAAATAACAATTGTCTGGGGGATACCTTCAGTAAAGTTAGTAGAAGGAACTGGAGTAGATTAACAGCTACATGAACGAGTTGGTACGAGTTCATTGGGAAACACTGTGCCTAAAAGATTCACCTCGAGAGACACTGCTCTGATTTAGTTCTTTTCCTCTTCCAAAGGGTGCGTTCCAATTTCCCCTTTAGGCGGCTTCGTTGCCATCATCGCGGACAGCCCGCCATGTGAAACACCATTCGAATTCGAATGAAGCATTCAACGAAGACTGCTTCGAGGAGACGGCATCAAAGTCAGCAACGATGCAGGCTACCTTCCTGTCTAAACTAATAAGTGACGCCAGCGCCACCTTTTTGCGTATTAATGTTGGAACAAAAGCACTTCTTCTTTTATTAAAATGTTTAGTATAATTTACGAGTGGTGAAGATGACCTTGTTTAATTTTTAAATCACATAATGTTTGTAATAACAACAGTAAAGTTAGTTACGGTACCTGCGGCTTGCGTAACTCAACATGTCTGCTACAAAGTTGTCGTCTGCGCTGGAGTTCCGTTTGGGACCGCGGCGCCGTTCCAATTTTATTCCTTTAGACGTCTAGTTACACATCTTCGTAGGCTGTCTACCAAGCTGTCCGCGAATTACAACGCAGCCAAAGTGTCTGTGCTATGGGAGGTTTTTCATACAAAACTGGAGTGAAATCTAGTACGTGAAACTCCCACCAGTGCCGGCAAATTTAGTCGTAGCGTTTGTGGTGACTTTCAGGCCAGTATTTTTTTAAATGCTGATCACTTAAATAAAATTCGCCGAGTGGAAGCAGGACCTGGTTCAGTTCTGTCACACAAGGTTTTCACGTATTACGAGTCCACAAAAGTCATACTCGTAATAACACGGTCTCTTAATTTACAGTACAATACGGAAGAGACGTGGTAACTGAAATACAAATTGACTTGTGAATACTTTAAGAAAAATTATTTTAGCGACGCGGAGCAGCATCTCTTGCATTAAACAGGCCACAGGTGTCCTTTCGACGCTACAAAGACGTATCGAAAGTACATGCAAGAGCCGGCTAGAATCAGCAAATTCAATTAAGTGGCGGGCAGAGCATTGGTGTCCCAAAACTAATGAATCCAATCATTAGATTTATTTTCCTGTACGATGGATTTTAAACGTGTCATAGTTGAACATCTACCTCGTTTGCCTCATGGATGTTAAGATGTATGTGCCCAGCTACAAAACTTAGGTGTTCTTTCGTTCCGCCAATGAATCTGCGGTGGATCAGTGGTTGAGGCGTTGTGCTGTTGAGACCGCGTTCGCGCGCCTTAATTCTCGAGCACGGCGGATTTTTTTTCCGGCTGCGGCGAGAAACACAAATGCCAGTGAACATATTTCGCTGCACGTTGAACATCCTCAGTGGGAGTGAACCAGTGTGTAGCTACAATGGAAGCGGTTATGGCTTCTGTGTGTTAAAGCCGACTTCGAGCTTGTTCTAATAAATTATTCGTGATTGCAACGCTTGTCTGGAGGACAGGGCTTTTGTTGCGTCAGGCACGTAAAATCTCTTACTGGTATCACTCGTTTTTTTATATATACTGTTCATTGAGTGTGAGTGTGCGTCACGGTACAGAAACACGCTGATGTCAACCTGAGGTTGTTTCGATGGGTATCAGACGTTATTGATGATTGCTTTGCATAATTTTGTTTTTATTCTGCACGACATGAACGTGTTCCTAGGAATATGCTCTTTTAAACGTGTTGCTCGGCTGCCAGCGCTGTGTTTCGGCCCTCCGGAAACAATGTTCTTTTGTTGCAACAGCATCAAAATAGAAGCGAATATAACAAGCTTGGAGCAAACCGTCATACATAGCAATTTTCTTTCGGCCAAAAACGCAAAAAATTAGACAGCTACCTTCGTGCACTTTCTCACGAAAGTATAGAAGTACTGTGGGCTTTGGCTAAGTTAAGAACGAATTACGGAAATCAAATTATAGAGTACAAATGTTGGGGCATGCTAAACGATGTACCAAAAAAATCTTGCTGACTTGCGCGTTATTTTGCTAAAGGATTTTTGCGCGAAAGCGGGTAAAGCTGTGATTACTGCCACCGTATGCAAGTTTCGGGCCGTATTTTAATTTGTACGCCCTCCGTACTACACTCCTAGTGTGTTACGGCAGTATTTAAAGTATTATTCACTTCAATTCAATTCAATTCAATTCAGGTTTATTTTCCCCAGAATCAACTTCCCAGAATCAACTCCTTTAGGTATAATTCATAGCTTGGTTTTACGTGCAATGTGCTTTGCCGAGAGAAAACAAACACTAATGACGTTTTGTAATCCAGGATCTTCAATCCCCTCTCGTAATCGAATTATTGACCCCTAGTTGTGCTTTATGCAACCGTGACCCATATTCCTGTGTCGCAACAATGTATGTTAGCCGTAAATTTTTGCACCTGTTTTAATAGCCCATTCCGCGGGTTAGCATAAAGTCCGGTGCTTGTTTTAGTAAAATATCCGCTTTCCTTTTTAGGCGCAACAATTCTATATTGTACCATTTTTTGGGTTATTTTCTCTGTAAATTTAATTTTGTCGGAAACTATGGCTAACAAGTTCGCATCACCGTGAACTTTGAACTGCGTGTAATGACGTTTATTTAATGTGTTGAGAACTATCGTATTTTCGCGATTCTAAGCACCCCCCCTCCCGCATTTTGGGCATTGCGAGCATGAAAAAATGGGGGTGCTTAGAATAGAGTAAATATGGTACATTGCACGTTTCTATGTCCAGCTCAGCTTGCACGTTGCTTTTCACATGCGCTTAGTTACTGAGAGGCTCTTTAGTCCAATCAGACTGTTTTAATTACTTTTTTCCTAGGGGATCTTTCAACAAACGTCGCCGAAATAGACGTTGCTGCTACTTTTATTAGAGGTATACCGAAGGTGGAAAGGAGTACAAAAAAAAAATAAAATGACAGGAGAGGCAAGGGGTGTCTAACTTGGCGTTACATGTAAATATTGTAAGGAGACAGTAGACCCCGCACAAGTCAGCAGCAGTCTTGCTTTTCTTAGCCCGTCGGTGACTCGACAGAACTGGCCACCCGTGATGATGATCATGTACAGATGATGATTATAGTGGGTGTGTACAGACGAAAGATTTGCCCCACCAATTGATGGTGATTGGCTACAGCATATGAGAGTCCTACGAGGCAACATTTACCCAATCATCCCTCACACACCCTCACAATCTACAGATTTTTATGATTGTGCAGGAGGGACTCTTTGTCAAAATTCTTTGACAGAATCAAACTGCTTCCCCCGCGACCTAGTAGGTAATTAGCGGGTAATTGAATTTTATTCATGGCGAACTTTCATTTCAAGGCCTTCTTTTTTCTGGAAATAAATTACTATTATAAATCGTTTGGAAGTTGGCCATTCCCCCTAGTGGATACGTCCAAAAACATTGAAAACATCATCATCATCAAGAAAGTAAAGGAAGAAGAGCATCACAGGCACCACGAGCCTTCAGAGCATTGAGGGCGCCGTCTAACGGGAAAGCATTCAGTATTTTTTATTGTTGTATCGGACTCCTCCTTTCAACAACTTGTATCCACCGAAACAACTGCGTTGCTCATCTACTTTTTCTCCCCTTTTTGTGTCTCCTTGCGAGCCACCGTGGTGTCTCAGTGGCCAAGGCGCTGTGCTGCTGAGCCTAAGGACGCGGGTTCGATTCCCGGCCGCGGCGGCCGCTTTTCCGATGGAGACGAGAAGCAAAAACGCGCGTTTGTTCGAGATTTCGGCGTAGGTTAAAGATCCCAGGCGGTCAAAATGGATCCGGAGCCCTCCACTACGGCGCTCCTCATCGTCTGCGTAGCGCGGCGCGTTAAACTCTACAATCAATCAATCAATCAATCAATCAATCAATCAATCAATCAATCAATCAATCAATCAATCAATCAATCAATCAATCAATCAATCAATCAATCAATCAATCAATCAATCAATCAATCAATCAATCAATCAATCAGTGTCTCCTTGTGTGTTTGGTCCTGTATTTTTTTGTGCTGTCCCCATTGAGCATGTGCAAAAGTTTCTATCCTTTCATCTTCCCGTGCAGCTCTATTCTTTTCTTTGGGCGCCTTTTACCCCTCGTCTTAACATGCCGCTAGAACCTCGGGGAGCAAGCTAGTCCACTCAGTACCATTTCCTTGCCTAACATCGGTAGAGTATAAATTTGCATGAAATCTTTCCGTTACTTTCATGATCTTAATCATGTTGTTTGTCTGCTAGGTTACCGGTCCCGCCTCTCAGTGCATGCTTTCTATTTTTGCCAATAGCCAGCCGCTTTTTTGTTTGTTGCCTTTGGGTAATGTTTTGACAGTCCTTTCCATGTCACAGACACGGATGTCACTGTACTTGTTATGTTAATCAAGTTCTCGGACTCTGCCAATTCGATTCGCTCCTTCGTTCCTTACTCGTCAACATTCCTGCCTTTCTCAATAAGCTCCTTCGTTTTGAGAGGTAGATTTGCAGTAGTTTATTTCGAGGTTCTAGCCCACCTTCGAACCGTTCTGGCCCACCTCCTGTTGAATCGTTGATTATCCTTGTTAGGCGGTCATTCAGCACGTCTACGCTTTCTTCCTCTTCGCTTAGGGTGGCGAATTCGTTCGGAAGCATCCTTCAGCGCTCCTCCGTCCTGTCCTTTACTGACTACAGGTTAGGTTTGCGCCGTTTCACTAGTTGTCATCTTTTCTCTTCCTACATGTGCCGTACTTCTGTGGCTCACCAGCCTCTGATCACTACTATACTGCACAGTATCTGGAATGGCACCACTACGTCGAAGTAAAGCAGTTATGTGTATATATATTTATATATATATATATATATATATATATATATATATATATATATATATATATATATATATATATATATATATATATATATATGGTTCTGAGGCTTTCTTTAACTGGAAATCGTAAAAGCCGCCGAAAATTTCGAGACAATCGTAGTTTCGAGTTAAGGTCGAAATGCCGGCGCGCCTCATCGCCTGCGTTGCGTCGGCGCGTTAAATTCGTAACTCGGCGTAAAAGCCGGTCGTGGCCAGGTCCCTTATGATGATGATGATTGAGTTTTTATGGCGCAAGGTCGCCTTAGGTCAAAGAGCGCCGAGTAAATGTTGTTTTATGTGGGCGAAGTGATAATAAGTGTAAAACATTTAACTAAAAATATACGTGAGATGACATAAAAGACAGTGTACATGATTAGTGCAAATTGCCGGGGTGTCAACATACATGGTAAGTAATGAGGTGTAAAAACTGGACATCGCTCAGAAACTTTAAAGTACGCTTGTTGGTTATTATAGCGTCATTCCGCTAAAAAGTACGACGGGCGTAGTGGAATGTGTTGTCTGTATAGTTGTGAGAAGTGTTTGTGTCGTGTTGTTTCTAGTGCCTTGATTTGTATAGGGATGTGGATCACGGATAGGCCGTCTCCACACCTGCTACACAGAGGTCTTGGAGATCCAGTGAGCAGGTGTGTGTGTGTGTTGTATGCGTGCGCCCTATCCTTAATCTGGCCAAGGCGACTTCTGTGTATTTATTGCGTGTGTCAGTGGTGTATTGTCCCAAGTGTGGTTTTATTACGTGTAACTTGTTGTCTGTCTGTTCCTTCCAGTGGGTTTGTCATGTTTTGCGAAGTTGTTGTCCTGATGTGTGGCTTGATGTCGGTGTAGGGTAATGTTGTTATGTCTACTTTATTCAAGAGTGTAGCAGCAGCGGCCATTTGATCCGCGGCTTCGTTACCGGCTATACCACAGTGGCCAGGGCTCAGCAAAGGACCAGTTCAAATTTGTTGGAATAAACAGACATATTGGCATTGAAGACAGGATTGAGTACATGGTTTTTTGAAGCGGCCAGGTCACTGAAAGTAGAGCTAGAGCTAAACGACCTAGGGGAGCTTTCGTAATAAAGGCAGAAGCGAGTTTTTATTATTTCGGAAGAAAGAACGACGTGATGCTCACCTGTTTCGCCTTAGCATTTAGTCCACCTTATGCCAAAGGGCATACTGTCGCAATTAAAAAAAAAAAATTTAGTTCACCTCCCCCCCACAAGAAACATAGCGTTCCCGAGCTGCTCAATGCATCGCATCAGTTGTTGTTCGCCACCACTACAGTCTACCTTGTTGCGAAGCAGGAGCAGCATCTTGGTTGTTTCTGTCACTGTAGGCACTTTTCGAGGCCCCTCTTCGTCATCGTCATCAGCTGCGTCGTCCGCAGCTCTCTTCAACGATGTAGGCGTCGGACAGCATTCCGGTAACGTGAACATTGGCCACGTACAGCGTAAATTTGCGGTTTGCGGCCGCGTTCGGCGCGTAGTCAAATATAAACGTTAGAACAGAGAGAGAGAGAGAGAGAAGGAGAGATGGAGAGAGATAGAGAGAGCGAGAGAGAGGAGAGAGAGAGATGAGGAGAGATTCAGAGAGAGAGAGAGAGAGAGAGAAATTTTTATTTTTCGGGCAGAGGCTGTTGTTATGAAAAACTCTTTCATCACCATAGAGAATGGTATACAACCAACGGATATTTCTACCGCGAGTGTGTGTGTGCACGTGTGTGTAGAAACAGAGCGGTAGATCGAAAGAGAGCGAGAAAGAGAGAGGTATAAAGACAGAAGTGGGCGAGATTTGCGCAGAAAAAAGTAAATGATATACATCCATGCCACGAAGAAAACGTAGAGAAATGAACGGAGACATTCATGCTACGTCATGAAATCTATGACATTAGCGTGCACAATGTTATCGCGTAATCGATCACGATACGCCCGGCTTTTTCCGTATTCCGGAGTTGCCAGTTCTATTGCACGCTAACTGGTGAGACGAGGGTTCGCCAGGGAATTGGCGCCTATACATCACAAACCGCGTACCAAGGGTAGGCAGTGGAACGGCGTCTTTCGCAAATACACCCTGACGTTATCCGAGGCGGAAGGTTCTGACGCTGGCATACTGGCCGGAATCGGTTTGCAGGATCTTGAATGGCTAAAAAGGGCGCCCTACTTTCAGTGGCGGTCTTACGTGGGATCGCAGCGATACTGATCCGGTGGCAAGACGATCGAGACTTCAGGCAAATAATAAGAAAGTTCGTGCACACACCATTAGACGTCGTTCTCTGCAGGGACGTTTCTGGCAAAGTACACATGTTCCTCGCGTCTCTCGTTCATTTTCAATACGTTAAATCTGCTATCGATCGCTCGGCCGTTTTTCAATATCTTGATGTCCAACAATTCTTTTAACAGCGAATCTGTTCAGCACATCGTAATTTTTCGTGTCCCCAAGGATCCCACTCTTCCACTCCCACCGCCCACCGCCCTTCCAAAACCTAGAAGAGTGGACATCGGCCCTAGAAAACCTCGTCCAGAAGCATAACGAAACAATTCCCCACACCGACAAGAATCCTGACGCCGACGCCCATTTTCTGCATCTCTGGGCAGCCCGTCGTGGGCCAGTCAAACGGTGGGAACGACAAAAGCATAACCGAACCCTCAAGAAACGTATTGCGGCAATCACTTTACAAGCGACTCAGTACGCTCAAACATTGCACACACAAAACTGTCACTCCTTGTGCGACTAGCAAAGAGGAACTCTCAGCACCAAGCGCACCTGGCACATCCTCCGGAAACTAATTGGCGAAAAACCTACTCGAACGGCCACCAATCACCAAATTAATAGACTCATACATAACAGTGACCGGCCTCAAGTGACCGGGCGGTGTCAAGTTCCAGCCACCACTGCCCACCTCATCTTCCTGTGCCCTCAAAACCCTTCTCCTCTCCCTTCCCCTACCCCCGAGCAGTGGGACCGAACTGGCGGACGCCTGCGTGGCAATGCTTCGAGGACGCCCTAGGCAGCGTCGAGAGACGGGCTGGCTCCGCGGAGCCTTTGCTCGTCCCTCCTGCAGGCGAACATTCAATAAAGTCTTTTCTCTCTCTCTCTCTGGGAATGTGCGTTGACCAGCTAGGACCTGCAGGAGCAGCTCAGACTGATCCAGCGGGCCACGCGATCAGCGGCGGCGCGCGGCCTCCTGAACTGAGGAGGCCACCCACCGTTTTTTTATCTTTGTTTTGCCTCCTCCTCCTCCCATTAAAAATACGAAGAAATTGTCGAGCACCCGCCCGTGAGCGCGGGCCTCGCAGCGATCGCCCGGAAGTTAACGCCTGGCGTTCATGTCTGCATTCCTCGCGCCGACCTCCCAACGTCCCCTGCGCAAGTTCGTCAAGCGAAGCATACCCACTTAGGGAAATTGGCCAAAATTGCCGCCATCACCCGGCAGTTAAACAAACCAAGAAAATGCCTAGTGCTCATGTGTGCGTGCCTCACGGTGGCCGCGCAACGTCCCCGGTGCACGTTTGTCTAGCCAGGCATACCCACATAGAGAAATTGGCCAAGAGTGGCCGAAAAAAACTCCAGCGTTCGCCATAATCGTGGAAACACTTCCTCGAAACGAGAAAGACAGGTCATGGCGTACGCCCCTCCATGGTGATGTCCAATGATTAGCACATCCAAAAAAAAAAAAGAAAGAAGCGTTTTTTTCTTTCACTTCACCCACGATCATTCATCATCATCGCCCGAGAAAGTTGGCTTTCCTGCAGGGCGTATTGGCGTACCGCAGCCTCATTGAGGACACTAAAGCTTCGCTTTAAAATCTCAAACTGAAGAAAGAGGCCAGCGATTGTAACGCATCAGGGGACAATTCTCGCAATTTCTGCTCAACTTTTATCCTGTAATATCCTGCATGCCTGCCTACAACAAAACATTGTCCGTACGTACGTGCACGCTCGACAAGATCTATCGTCATCATCATCAGCGTTACGATCGTCACCCATTGTCGCCGTAATCATCGCAGTCAGAAAGCCAACAATTATGCTCCGGCGTCGCGACGCAGTATATCTTCATCGTCAGCGTTATTTAAATGGTCGTACTACGAGCCCAAAACGTTCAATAAGAAATAAGTTATTTTGTCGCCTCCCTTTGAACCTTTTGTGCTCGTACTATCACCTTCCCCGCGAGCCCGTGGGTCGAATTGGCGGTTCTTCCCACACGTAAACCACCTCGGACAGCGACACGAGCCCAGGCGGAAGCCGGGATGCGCGTAGCGCTGACCCCCGACACTGACGGAAGAGAGATGGCCAAATGTAGCCGATGTCGGAGCCGCATCCAGAGACAAATTTCCTTCGGGAACAATTGCGCTAAGTGGAGGCGAGTCGGAATGCGTTCCGCTTCTCCTGTCGCTGATGCCTCTGGATGCCTCCGACTTCCCCCTCCTTCTCTCCCCCTCTCCCTCCCTCTCTCTCCCTCTCTTCCCGTCTCCTCCTCCTCTCGCTCTCGTTCGACACTTCGTGTAGCGGGATTTATCGTTCGGCGACGTTGTTTCGGTTCGGATTATCCCTCCACGGCAGTGGTCAATGTCTCCATCTGGAGCAGTGTGGCCCTGTAGAGCATTAGTCAGGGTTAATTGCGAGACGCATTTTCGTTTGCTGCTTGCTAAGGTGCGCGCAAGAAAACGGTGGAAAGACTTGAATGTCAGGAGCTGACCTGCGTAAGCGAAAAGTGTCGACCGACGTCGGCGAATGCACGAGGCAGCAGAAATGCCGACGTCATGGAGGGAAGTTTCCTATGCGGGCGGTCATGCGGGGTGTCTCAATACCTTACTCGCCCCGATTAGCTCTAATAACCTGATAACCTTAAAAAATCAAGCTTGGTCGAGAACTACAAAAAACAATACGACGCAAATAATTATTCAACGCATACTTGAGACAAAAATTTGATTATCGAACTATCAAGCCTAACTTCTCTTAAGCTTAGCGGGCTCAACCAAAGTTGTTGCATTTGATGTTTTCCGTAAGAATACACCGTAAACATTACCGAAATTTTTATGGTCTGAAAAAGCTCAATATGTGTAGCGCGTGGTAATTTAAATATTCTGTGATTTTTTAACGCTGGTAATTTGAATATACTGTGATTTTTTGTCAAGCCAATACAGGAACAGCGCAACCAAGCAGATTTGATATATGTGCTGACGGTGATGGATATGATGTCAGTGAAGGTAATCATGAGATGTATATTGGGCTTCTCAATATCTGGTGAGGTACCTAACAGGTAATGAGATGTGTTTGAGGGAGAGTATTTTTCGCTGCACGTCTCTCAGGTGCGTCCGGCTCGATTGTTCAGTTTACAGGATCTCGCAGTGCTGTTTGGTATCACATGTGCGGAACTTTGCTTGCTTCTCAGGTGAGGTACGGCTTGCTCCAGGGTCATTGACCAGTTCAGCTCGCAGTGCTGTTTTATCAATGTGCGCTGGGTCACTGAGTGGCTTGCTAGGCAGGCTCAATGAATGGTCCTACGATGGGGAGTGGTTGCGGTGTGGGTATGAGGTCTGTAAGCACTCCTATACCTCACGGCATAGAGTGCCGAACAAGGGACAGAAATTACAGGCAGGGGAGTGTTAAGCAATATAGAGGATGCGAAGATGGGTGCGATGGGTATAGGAGTTGGTCTTCAATGTTCGGAGAGTGCTAGCTTCTTGCCAGGGTAACTAGGGGTGTGGACAATACCTAGTTATACAGATTGCGACTTACATCAGGGTTAGGAAAGCCTTTTAAGCGCTATCATATTCGGTATTATAAGCTTGTTTGTTTACATATGTAGTAATTGATTCTGTGTTTCATTGTTCCTTTTTCTAGATATTTGTACCTGAGTGTTTTTATCATATTTATGTTTACGTTCACTCGCTTTTTATAAACATAACGTCTACAGTCTTGCTAATAATAACGTACTGTCAGATATTTATGCTAAAACACCCTTTTCATCGAATCTCCTGTTTGCTGCACTTTGTATGTCAATCTTTATAAGAGGTCCCGTTGCAGTCTGTGACTTTGGGACCTCATTCTGTAGTCCTAACCATGTACTCAACATTCTATTTATAATAAATCTTCTGACTTCTGACTTTGTGGTAATATCGATCAGGGTTCTTGTTTTGATGATGGCTATCATTGCGGAGCCGGGTGAACTTCGGCAATAAGGTATTTGTATACGAAGTAGTCTTTGGGTTTATTAAAATTTTCGACGCTTCACCATGCCCTTTTAAGTGGCTAGCAAACGGGTTACATTTCAATCACTTCGTAGTGCAGTGCACCTCGTCAAGTATTGCGTCGCAAGAGACACTCTTAGCCCAGTAATTACGTCCTGGGAGCTTCTCAGTGTCATGGCCTCACCGGTTGGCCATTTTTTATTCTTGCATAACGACGCCTCAATGCTTATTTTTATCTTATCAATTTGTTTTCAGCTACGCTGAACTCTATATACGGTGGCTTCTGGTTTCACGCGCTTGTATTGGGGAGCAGGATTTAAGTTGTAGGCGCAAACACCGCTCTAAGCGCCTAATGTAGCTGCTCAAGGGCGCCATTGCACCAATAGTTCGCCTCTCTTCCCCCGCATCTCCGGCGTGTCCTGTTTCGTCCAAGTGCGTTGTTGGTCGCGTACAACGCTGGTCTTATTGCAAGCAAGAGAGCGCCCTGTCAAGCGCGTCATTTCGCCCAACGAGAAGAGCGTACTTGATCTTGCAGACGATTCCTATCTCTCTGCCGTCTAGCAGACGACAGTACGACCAGAGTCGTCTGCTACGTCCCGAAAAGGCGAAACGGCGTGGTGTCACGCCCGTTCAAGGACTGGGACTTTCGTGGAAACACTGCGTTTGCTGTCGGCTTCTCGGAAAGATTCCTGTTTGTTTGCTTGTTTTTTTTTTTTTTTTTTTTTTTTTTTGCAGATGCAGTTTGCGTTTGGCCTGATCCAAGTGTCGGCGAAAGCATTACTTGCTATTGTATTAGTGTCTCGTACGACTACAAATTTCAGGGCTGTAGCGTCTGCTGCTGGTGTTGTCTTTTGCTTCGGTTTCGTGAAAGGAACGTGATGTAACGTCGGCTAGATAAAACTGTGTTTTGTGGATGATTTAATCCAAATTATTTTTTGCACTATGAATTTTTAAGAGGTTTCTTCAAAAATGTTCTGTCAAGGAGTACTTCGGGCGTAGTTTTCTCTTAAATGTGGCCTGCCATTGCACCATTCGCAGCTTTACAAACGACCAACTTTGTGGTTATGAGCTGATGTTTTTCTTTCCTTTTTCTATCTTTTTTTAGGAAACGTGGTTGTTGCCACGTCTCATCTTTTCCCGTGTTGCATGAAAAATGAAAAAAAAACCCACCGTATTAACAACAAATGTAGTCGCATTTTAAATGCTGTCAATTTATTTCATAGGCTGGCCGGAACTCCTCCATAAAGAGTTTAAGATAAAAAAATAATGTGCTAATGGATATACGAGTACGCTTTGAACCGGATTTGTGCTTCAGGCGCGTAGATATATTGCTGATACGCGACAAGGTCTTCTATCACAGATAAGAGAAGACAGGCTTTTCATGTTCACCTCTGAATGCGACCAGTTTGAGCGTAAATGCAATGTACACGTCGGGATTTGTTTGTAAGTGTAGCGGGTAAAGCGCGTTGTCCAGGTTTTTGAAAGGCATAGCCACAACGTTCAGGGCAGCGGTCTGCAAACCTGAAAAAAAAGGCACTGAGCCGCCTTAACAGCTCCGAGTTTTGTATTAGTGGGTTCATTTATTACGTTTTTTTTTCTCCTGTGCCCAGCCTATTCCCCATAAGCATCGTAAAATATAGTTTGCAAGTAATGTGGTTTGAGTGGTTTGCTTAATCTCCTAAAAATATTCGTATTTCTTTCCTTAAGTGATTAGGGTCTCTCGAAGTCGGCACAGATATACATGTGCATATATATATATATATATATATATATATATATATATATATAATATATATATATATATGGAAATAAGGGTTGGCAGTAGTCAAGAACACCTCGGAAAGCAAAGGGGAGGATGTGGTAGGTCATTGAAACATATAAAGAATTTGGAAAGAAAGAAAGTGGAGACCGGTATTCTGGAGGTCATGGGTTCGGATCCCACCTGGCGGGCATTTTTTCTCCACTTTCTTTCTTTCCAAATTCTTTATATGTTTCAATGCCCTACCACATCTTCCCCTTTGCTTTCCGAGGTTTTCTTGACTGCCAACCCTTATTTCTATATATATATATATATATATATATATATATATATATATATATATATATATATATATATATATATATGTATATATATATATATATATATATATATATATATATATATATATATATATATAGAGAGAGAGAGAGAGAGAGAGAGAGAGAGAGAGAGAGAGAGAAACAGAAAGGAGGAATCAAAAGAGGCGAAAAAGGTAAGAAAAAAACAGTTAGTCCGCAAATTTGAAGGTGTCACGTAAGAAGTCTAGACGGTTTTACACGGTGATAAACAAGCAAACAAAATCACCTGCTATCCACTAGGAGGATGTTCTCTAGATTTGGTTCATTTGTGCGTGTAGGACAGTGGGTGATTCTACCCAGCAAGTTGTGTCGTCTCGAGGCACTTATCGTTATGAAGGAGTAGGCCAACGTGTATCATTCACAAAGACTGGGCGCTCGGTAGGACGGCTCCTGGAATAAATCATGAGCGTACGGAAGGAGTCAATTACAGCGCTCGCATGTCGGCATCTACGTAATACACACGCGCATGGTGTTACCAGCTTTCTAGGTATACGCTATTGCTCTAGCATTACGTAACTCATACTTAAATTTTTGGGCGTTCGGGCATTGCTTTAGGGGAAGTTATAGCACATACTGGAGGAATAAAGCGCACTTGAAAAGACTGGGGATCAATACCAAATTTCTCATTCTGAAGAAAAAAGGTGCCCATTCATTCATTCATTCATTCATTCATTCATTCATTCATTCATTCATTCATTCATTCATCGGTTCGTTTTTTCCTTCCTTCGTTACTTCCTTCCTTCCTTCCTTCCTTCTTCCTTCTTTGCTTCCTTCGTTCGTGCACTTATTTATTCATTCATTAGTTTATTGATTGATTATCAATTAAGTATTTGTTCATTTGAAGAAGAAGCAGAAGAAGAAGACTTTATTTTTCAGCGGACGTTACAATTAATTCATTCATTCATTCATTCATTCATTCATTCACTCATTCATTCATTCATTAGTACTGTTGGTCCGAATTGGGGACATTTACAATGTCAAAGGCACATACATTATACTATAAAAATAACGTATCACTATAAAAGCAGCAACATGATTCATAAGATGTTTTTTCGGGGTTCTCATGAGCACCAGCCGCTGAAATACCCATACTGAAAATGTATAGGCATACAGAAACAGTCGACGCTCTGCGTCTTCTACAGATCTGCACAAAAATACAAAGACCATACGCACATCGTACGATTAACAAAAGAAGCAAATAATCATACTTGCGAAAAAGAGAATAAGCCGCATCACGTTACTCTTGAGAGAAATGGCGGTTGATATTTCTTCAAATAAAGTAAGGGACAAACATTCGATTATAGACACACGCAACACATTCCACGCTTCGATAACACGTGGGACTAAGATTACTATAAAACAGTCATTCCGTATGATTAGTGGCGGCGTACACGTCCTATGGCGAGGCCTGGTGTGCTCTTGTGCGCTAAACGGAACAACAAAAATGAAGAAAGCTGAACTTGAAGGTATCCAAGGTGTACGCAACCTTTACGACCACCACGGCGGTTTAAGTTTACGATTGCAGCCGATTTACTTTTTCTCCGCTGCCGCAACGACCTTTACTCTATCATTGTTGCTATGAGTGTGAGCTTCCTTCATTTTTTTTTGAAAATGATAATCGTTAGACATCACCTTGTAGGGGCGTACGCTGCGACGTGTCTTTCTCGTTCCGAGCAACGGTTACAACGATTACGGCGAACGCTAGATTTTTTTTTTTATCTTGGCCAATCTCCCTAAGTGGGCGTGCTTGGCTTGACAAAAGTGCGCGGGGGTGCTGGGCTATCGCCGCGAGGCACACGCTCACGTGCTCTCGTCATTTTCTTGGTATTTTTAACTGCGGACACGCAAAAGAACGATTTCCCAAACAGCTTCCCTGTTAAAAAAACTGCTAGATTTATCCTAAACGGAATACAAATAAACTAAAAATTAATTATATCCGCTTACTACTCAACATAATTTATATGCATTCACAACCTGGTATAATGCAAAGCTCGGCAGAATATTAATACCAGCGATCTTTATCGAAGAAAAAACCTAGCACTAAGCCGCTGTACACCTGCTGTATTATGCAGTTTGACTCTGTGTAAGGACACCTTACGATTTTGTAATATTGAATAACGGAATTTTTACGGTTTTACACCATCGCCTAACGCAAGTATTATCAGCAGCACTTGTGTTGGTGAACAGAGACAACATTTCGACCCATAAAATTTCATATTATGCTCGTGGCCATGGCAGATTACGGGAGCACAACATTCGTATGTTTAATGCTAACGTGCCGCTCTAGCGTTTCGTAGCGTCTAACATAATATTATGATAATTTTTTTCTGAACCATGCTCGTGCGTTTATTTTCATGCCTATGCTAATCGCATCGCCCGAAATGTGGTAGTCCGCCAAAACTTCGTCGTCTTATATTTAAACGAGTATGCGACGTGCACTCTGAGGCGTGTATAGAATCACTATTCCGTTGAAACCATGTCAATATTTTCTCCGCTTTCAAAACGCCTGAAAATTCAACATCTGTGCCACGCGTGCATGCAGCGCTTTCGATGTTATCGTCATTACTTTAACGACTCCATATATAACGCTTCAGTTTACAGAGGTACGCTGTTTGTCGCTTTTCCAGAGGCAGTACCGCGACTTTTATTGCGATAGCGCCGTAAAACTCTCTACGAGCTCATTGTGGACTTTAAAACGCCTCTAATGGGTGCTTAGCTGCTCCGTTCACTGATCTAAGAGCTTAGCTAAACGATCCAATTTTTGACCTCTCGCCTCCCGTTCGGCTGGTACTAGATTGACGATGAGTCGTTTTATTTCCAGCTTGCAAGCGCCGCTCATTTAAGTACAAACAATAGGCGAAAAAAAGAAGGTGTATACAAAACTGGACAAAACGCGCTAGCAGACGATCAAAGCCTCGCCGCCTTCGTAGCAGCCGCAGTGGCAGCGGCTGCAGCAGCAGTAGCAGACGATACGATGCACCCCGCTGCGGTGCGTGTTGTATCGTCTGCTCAGACAAACGGAGCAGACGAACTTCATTTCCGGCGTATTCTTTGCTCCAGGGTCGCAGAAGGTTCCGAGACTTTTCCAGAGTGCAGGCGACACGTGGCGTTTTACGCACGGGGCATAAATGAAGCGTAAACCTTTTTCGCGTAGCTTTTTTTTTTTTTACGACCATGCTTGCACCCGAGTCCTCAAGGCTTAGTGAACAGTTCGCCTACGTCCCTGTTCTCTAAACACGGAGTTAAAGCAACGCCGTTGGTCCAAGCTGATCGTTACAAACGCGGATGATTAAGACTCACAACTCTTCTACATCTCGCTGACGGAGTACAAAAAATTTAATGGCGCGTGGGCGAAAAACGGAAAGCGGGTGTGCTATTCCAGTTCCGTGAATGACTCGTTAAAGTTTCGTTGTTTTTCTTGTCGGCGCATTGCAAGTCTGTTCTAAGGGTTCATCTTATTTATTTCATCTTACCTCAAAACTCTGTTTCATCGTCCTCTCGCCCTTTTTTATGCCTCGTGTCGTATATTCAGACGTCAATCCTTTCGTACCTACTGGAATCGCAAAAAATAAGTTACTGGACAGTGGACAAGCACGTCTGTATCAGCCCACGTGCCTCTGCTAGACAGTCCAGATAAATGAAATATCTTCCAGCCTTGAGGTCATAACAGGCGAATCTGTCCTTTTTGTTCTATCTCGATAAAATTATATTATATAAATTCGCGTATTTTAGCGCGTTCCTTATAGCCGCCACCCATATAGGCCACTCGGTCGCTTCAACGTAGTATGAAGTCTGGAAATAAAAAGCATAAACGACACACATAATTAGGTGAAGAGTATGCATAGCCCTGTAATTTAAATATCACCTTTCGAACGCATCAGATGGTTTTTTGTCTATTTCAGACTTACGTGATGGCGACAAAGTGATTATATAAATAGGTATTCCAAAGGGCAGCCTTTCTCTCTCGATACTAATATATATGCGCAATACCATGAAGTCCACTCGAAGCGATCGGTAGAACGTTAGGTAACGCTCAAAAAGACAAAGGTCTTGCAATGAAGAAATGTTTTATGAAATTTCATATTTTAAGTCCAATTTGGCAATAACCGACGGGACTGACGATAAGAAGCAGACCTAATTGACGTCATTTCTCGACTCATTTTTCGACACTTTGCGTCCTTACTAATCTCTTTTGCTAATCCCTCCGTCATCTATTACTTCAAAGGGCAAAAATCCTTGCAGGATTACCCTTTCAAGATGTAAGCGATTCACGATTCTTCAAGATGTAAGCGACGAGTCAGGAGAGGTAATCAGCTTTAAAAGCGTGCGCGGCTCAGACCTATACCGTGATCTCAGAAGCAGGCGACTGACGTCCTCAATTGGCTAGTTCCAGCTCCCTGCCTAAAGTTCAGGGTGAAATATTTCACTTTCGAAGGACTGCCAAGAGCAGAACATCGGGACAATTGCCACGAGACGTCTCGGACGCAAGCAGAGACACGTGATTTTTCTCCCTCTGAAACTCCGTAAAGGGAGGACCAGATCATAAATTTTCACCCTAAAAAACTTCACCATTCACAAGAAACGCGACAGGTTTTTCACATCAAAACTGCGTCAAAAGCGTCCGTCTCCGGCGGTTGAAGCTTACGCCAAGCATCTTTTGTGGACGTGCGCGGGAACAAGGACAGCTCGTGACGATGCGCTCAGAAAGGTTGGTCTCCGGTTGGATAAACGGAATGACTACAACCGCTGGGTTCAGGACGATAAATACTGCAGGTCACTGATGGACTTTCTGCACGCCACTGGACTGCATGCATACCTGTAGACTTGAAAACCTGTCGGTTTCGTGACCTTCTGTGCTCCAGGCAGCCCCTCTCTCCATATTTTCTTCTCTTTCCTTCCTACTTTCTTCCCTCCTCCCATCTTTTACCGCCTCTCATATGCCGCGCGGCAAAAACTCGAAGTTAAAAAAAAAAAGCTTTCGCTGAGAGTGCAGGCCAATCGATCGTCAAATCTTCAAAGACCCAAATCGCAAACGAAGAACCCACCCATGCGACGATTTTTTTGCGCGCTAAGTAGACGCATGTACGGACGATCTAAATGTATGCCGATGCGAGGTTTATGAGACCAAGTTATACCAATGTACTCGTTCTCCGTGATTGATGCGTGTCTTATTGTCAGCGTCTGGGAGCGTTCCTTTTTCGCGATTTTCAAGCCCCCGCTTTGACGCAACGGAAGCCTGGTTTCGCGCGTGCGCGTATGACCGGAGATTTTATCAGAGCTTTTCAGTCGACCAACCGGCCTATGGGGAAATGCATCAGTTTTCGGACAGAACGCCATTTGTCCCAGTAAGAAAGCTTTCGTTTCAAAAATTCTGCAGAAATTTAGAGAATTATCTACTAATGCTAGCATTCTTATGCAATTTTTTTCTGCACAATTTTTTTGGTTTTTCTAAATTCTGTCCGAGCAATTATCGCCATTTACGCTATTTTAGCGATTAGAAGTGGAACTGTCGCGAAATATGCATCATTGGGAAATGCCATGCGATATACGTTTTGCTTATTTCCGTACTTTTTAAATATTTGTCTTATTTTTTTGGTTTTTCAAAATTTCGTTCGACCAAATATCTTCATTTACGCTATTATAACGATTACAGGTAGAACTTTCGTGACATCTTCATTATTGTGGTAATGCAGCTTACGGGTTTTTCCATATTACGTCTTTTTATATTTTTTTTATTTTTAGTTTTTCAAAATTTCGTGCGATCAGTCATCTCTATATACGCTAATTATAGCGATTACAGGTGGAACTTCCGCGATATCTGCATTTTTGTGGAAATGCAAGGCGTTACACGGTCTTCGCTGTGGAGGTACTCGGCAAAGAATGCTACGCATTAAAACACCTATCAGTGCATGAGACTAAGGTAGTACGGAGGCGAACCACTACGATCTCCGAATGCGTAGAACTAGAGGTATGGCTAAAGCAAAAAGTAATAAATAGGGGGCCCTTACGTGATAGGATAGTGCGTGACAAGAGAGACGAGACAATCGTGCCACTCGCCTTGCGAACCCCTGCTCAACTGCGCCCCGTGACGTTCGATACCCTCGTAACATCCCGAGTAATATACATCGAGCTCCGGGCTCACGTGGCCCGCTTCGTCTAAGGGCACTCGTGTCGCCTGTTACGAGGCTAGGCGGCAACGTGCTGATGCTACTCGCATAGCACCAGGTGTGAGTGCGCGTGTCAATATTGTGTTACCTGGGAATCTAAAAGGGCGGCTGAATGATTCGGGGTAGCAAAAGGGGGACATTCTCTGCTTGTTCGCAAACGTGCTTACTGTTTGTCCTTACTTACTGTTGGTCCTTAACTGTTTTGATTGTCCTTGCTGTTTATATGTACTATTGTGAGCAATATGAAAGGGAAAACAGGAACGCGTAGAAAACACCCTCAGACCCAGATATGAGTGATACGCAGCGGCCGTCGTCCGAAACAAAGTGGAAAGGGGGACGCTGTTCTAACAACTGTTCCCATTCCCGCCGCGCGTCTTATCGGCTGTCCGACGATACCAAATTATCGGTGAAATGATGTAAGTTGCGGCTTTGTAGAAATGCTCAGCGTGGTAGGGGTGCCACAGTTAGTGGAAGAGCGCCCTCCTTTCCCCCTTCGTTTTTCACAGCGCCAGTCCGGTATCGACTACGAGTCTGTTTCGAGGCTGTTTGCCACGCGTTACTGTGTTCGCTTTCATATTGCTCATCAATAGTACACTATAACTGAAATATTTTAACTTCAGGCTCGCAATGTTGATGGTTATAATGTATGCTATGTAACATATCGGGCCTGATATGTGTTGTTGTGTATACTGCTGTATGAACTATATGTATTGATACTTAACTATCCTAATGTGTCTGACCAATGTAATGGCCTAAAGGCTAACAGTATTCTGAAATAAATAAAGAAATAAAAAAATTAGCAGTGGCTTAGCTCGGATGTGCCAGGATAATCGTAGCGTGAGCTAAGGTTCAACTGGTTATTCTTAGCTTTCCTGGTTGTCTAGGATTAGCTTGATTATCATGCTTACTGCTGCTTCAAGTGCACACACACGGTATACGCGTTATGTGACACATGTATTTATCAAGCTGCTCCGGCGCAGCGTCACCAATCGCCCCAGAGCTAAGCTGGTTCCACAGGCGCACGCCGGTGTTGCTGCGACGCACGAGCCATCGGTTCCACACCCGGCCACCCCTCGCATGATCATCAAGTGGACCGGGCCGCCACGCGTGGAACGAAGGTCGGCGAAGACGCTGGGCGCGTGGGGTGCGTCAGAGACGCCGGGCAGCGAGAAACGTTCTGTGCCGCCGTGTGACGTCACTGCTCCTCGCGCATGCGCGGCACGGCTCTCCAGGAGCCATGCGAAACTGGGAAACTGCTCAATCTCGGCCAGTGTAGCTCACTCTACAATAAATAAATGTATCCCACCCTTTCTGCGTCCGAGGGAGGTGGGCTACGTGTTTATGTACGTTGCTGTATCAATGTTGGAAAGGTATGGAAGAGGCTTGCGTATCGGCTGCGTTGAATGGCTCGAGGCGCAAATCGGTAGACCCAGAACCAATTTACGTCCGAGTTTTAGTGTGGTTAGTTTTCGGTCAGTGCGGAGCTATGATTCGCCTACTTAGTTGCCACAATTGTGCGGTCAAACAATGCGAAGGCCAGTGATGAATTATATCATATGAAGCTGTGCACAATATCCTGCAATTGTAAATATCACTGCCTTGCGCTTTGTCAAGCTCCTGAAGTGGCAAGTACGGTCATTATAGTTATACAATAAGACGAAAAAAAATAACGTATCTCCACGAAGTGAATCATGACGAGTGGGCGAAGCACTGGGGATCGTTCTTACCATAAACCACCCGTTGCATTGCCCACTCGCGCATGTAAATGAGTGACAACGCGTGTGTACAGTATATACAATTCCAATCCGATCTAATCCGATACAATTCAATTTAATCCAATCCAATCCATTTCCATCCAATCCAATTCAATCCAATCAATTTCAATCCAAATCGAATCCAATCCAATCCAATTCAATGCTCCTCACGCATGCGCAACACTGTGTACACGGACGCCAAGCCCCGGACAAAGCGAGGTCCTGAGGTGCTTCGCGCCTAAAAAATATCTCTGTGGGGGAACTGCCCGAACTTTTCCCTAAATTGGTGGACTTCCTGGATTTCTAGTGGCGTCAAGGTCAGCACCCCACCTCCCTTCCCAAGCAGCAGCGCCGCTTCTTGTGGCAAAGTCGCGCAGTGCCGCTCCACGAAAACGAAGAAGGCCTGCGTTAGCTCTAACTTCGCGCTCCAACGTGCTAATGCTTACACGCAATTCTTGGACTGCTCCTTCTCGCCTTTTTCGCCACTTCATTTCCCAGAATGCCCGCTTCTGCCTGTGGGGAACAACTGGATTGAGAAAATTATGTGAGCTCCTTAATGCGTTATCTTCTAAATCGCGTTAGGCGTCCGTGGAAATCCGGTTAGTAGAGAAGAACTTGAACTTGAATTTTTCTTATGCCATCTGCGGCCACTGCGCGCACGCGAGCTTTCCGAAATTGGCTATTCCACGCACGTCTTCGTCGTCCCTACAGTAATTGTTATTCGTAGTGCCTTTTTGTCCCCAACATGCGGAGCAAGAGGCACGTTTGAAGGGATTCACGAGCGGACGAAGTCCCGCTGAAACCGAAACGAGGGGCGAGAGGAGAGCTGAAGCCGCAAGGGAAAATAAGTGAGTGTTAAGGGAAGTTGGAACATGTTAGTAGGGATACTGAAGGTCACAACGGGAAGAGCACAGCACTGCTCCTCATTCCACGGCTAAAGCTTCACACGTGAAGTTTCGCAGGGAAGCGAAGATTTCTGAACGTGGGGAGGCAGGAAGCATAGGGGCGCAGAAGTGAATCAGAATAGGAGAAATCAACTTCGGTGGTTCTGTTCAAGCAGCGCCGAACGGCGCCTCTTTTAGAACGAAAGCTCGACTAGCCCAGGTACAAACTCAGAAAACAGCCCGTTCCTCGTAGCGTCCATCTGACCTTCACGCTCAGCCAAGGTCAAGCCGCGCGGTTGCGCAGTAAAATCTCCTAATTGTTCTTTCGTACTAAGGTGCGGAGAGGGAAATGGAAGACAAAAGCAAGGAGGCGTTGGATTCATCCAAGCTCACTGCTCGTTCGCGCCTACATCGCCGACTGCGCCGAGCCTCGTGAATTCAAATTTTGCGTGCGCTGCATACTTAGACCTTATACGAGATACAGGGCCACTGGAAAAGACGTACCTAACAGAAGTGCGCAGACTTGCAAATGGTTCATTGAAAGTATATTGATCCATACATACAACCGTACGGTGAGGTGTTGTATGGTGCAGTCTTGTGAAATAGATTAGGTGAAATGAATGAATGAACGACTTTATTTAGAAATAGGCCTGAGGCCCGGTGGGGTGGTTATTCAAAATATCCACTTGCACGTGTGTTGCGCGCATGGGCCATCGGATGTTTTCTTCTACACCATTGTGATCTCCCTACAGTGAGTGGTATTAAGGGCCCGCTGACACAATCGCCATGTGCTTCCACACGCTGAATTTGTATTCAAGACTGTACCAGCTAGTCATTAAACAAGCCTTTGTTATTCGAGGAGCGTCGCTCTTTTGTCTTTCGATGCAGTTGTGTGCGCGTTCACTGCGCGCAATCGGCGCGAAAACGGAGCTTTAGTTTGGTAAACTTGGTTTAACCGCGTTCAACTTAACCAGGGTGATTTTGTAGCGTGAGCTACATTGGCTGAGGCTGAGCAGTTTCCCGTGGCTCCTGGAGAGCTTTGCTACGCATGCGCGAGGAGCAGTGACGTCACACGGCGGACAGAACGTTGCTCTCTGCCCAGCGTCTCTCACACACCCCACGCACCCAGCGTCTTCGCCGACCTCCGTTCCACACGTGGCGGTACGGTGCACTTGATCATGTGACGGGTGGCCGGGTGTGAAACCGATGGCTCGTGTGCCGCAGCAACACCGGCGTGCGCCTGTGGAACCAGCTTAGCTCTGGGGCGATTGGTGCCGCTGTGCTGAAGCCGCTTGATAAATATACATGTGTCACAGAATGCGTATGCAGTGTGTGTGTCATTGAAGCAGCAGTAAGACTGATAATCAAGCTAATGCTAGACAACCAGGAAAGCTAAGAATAACCAGGTGAACCTTCGCTCACGCTACGTATTTCCTGGCATAGCCGAGCTAAGCCACTGGTAATTTTTTTATTGCGTCGCCGTCAATTGAAATTTGTACCTCTGGTTGCGCTTCTCTCAAGCGAGCGCTACTTTTCACTCTTTTCGTGAGTGTTCAATATATCGTAGGCCATCATCGTGGCCTACATATCTAAAACAACGTTCGTATACACTCTTAAAGTTAAAACGGAGCAAACTAAAAACCCAAACGCAGCCAGTAGCTCGCCAGAATTGATTCAGCACGCGCCATTACGTGACCCGACCTAATGACCCGGGTCGGAGGCAGTTATGGCTTCGACAACGAGCATTAGCACGTGCCCGTCCGCGTGAGGGAACGCTTATGCACCGCTCCGTCCATTTGCAGGCTCCCAGCGTGTCAGGTCATTTTGTTTTTCAGTCGCTGCGCATATTGGTTAGGTCAATTAGTTGTTTTCCAGCTAAGCTACAGGGCGAAGTTATTGGCGTGCTCGACCTCATTTCGAGCGATTCGTATACTGTAAAAATGAATTTCCAGAAACACGGACAACTATTATTGTAAGTTCACCCGCGCGAGCGGGTAGCTCTTACGTTCAGAAACATGCGAAATTGACATAGGAAATAGAGTGACAGGGTGGTAGTGGTTAGGAGGTGTAGAAGTAGGGGATGGAGACGACGGAACGGCGAGCCGATTGCGGAAACGCATGAAAAATATCGAGGGCTTGCCGGAGGGGATGCCTCTGCAAAGCAAGGCATCTCTGTGTTGGCCACAACGTGGCATCGTCTGCGTAGATGAGACAACTGACAAAAAAATTGTCGTGTAGCACTTTCATGCCAATGGTACAAATGCAATATTAAACAAAAGAGGCGACAGCACAGAGCCTTGCGGTACACCACGAATAGATGTAAGCACGCCGACAGGCTTCCCGTCTACTCATATAGCGAATGTCCTTGAGCGCAGGAAGGAGTGCCCAACTCTGGTTAGATGAAGGGGAACCTTTAGCGACACCACGTTGCTGATGTTAAAGTGAAGCTTTCTAAGTCTTAGTGATGACGTATGTCGCGTAGAAAACGCATTGCAGGAAAGCCATCTGTCTTGGACGATGATGATGATCGGTGGTGAAATGAAAAAAGAACCCTTCCCGTGGTCGGAATCGAACCCGGGCCTTTAGAGTTATGAATTTGGCGTCTACCCAACTGCACCATTTCAAAACGCATTTTTAGTGCCGGTTCAGACATCACCTAGAATAAGTGGTACATATAATAAAAAAAAACCATGCACCCCTCCGTCTAACGACGACGATGGTTGAACCCGAAGCTTCATCGTGGGGAATTACTTGGTTGTCGTCTGAGTCTGGACTTTGACTCGCGGAAGGTTTGGACTGTAGATCGCAGCGGGTTTGACTTTGAACCTTCGCCTTTGATTTCGCGCGGAGAAAGCTTCGCGTTTAACTATCGTCGTCGTTAAACGGAGAGGTGTATGAATCTTCCTTATAATTTATCCCGTCTAGGCACTCCTCTAGATATCCAAACTGCTTCGGCAGTGCCGAATATTACAAACGAATTAGAGTTAGTTTATGGGGATAACGCCAACATCTTGAAGAGTTCAGGACTTTATTTCGGCTCATGGGCACTAACTCCAGCCGCATACGCCGGCATCAAATAGTCCTGTGTGCCACCTAAACATCTCTCCGTTCCGCTGGACTCCTACTGACACAGAACCCGCTATTAGAGATGCAATTTCATGCAATTCTGAGGGGCGTGAAAAAAAAAAGTTTTTTTTGTTTTTTTAATTGAAAAAAAAAACGATTGCGCACAGATCTATAAAAATTCGACATACTTCTTAAGGTGAGCTTAGATGCTTAGATGCTTAGATGAGCTACGATGCTCATCAAACGCTAAAAGTGACCGTAGTTGCTGGCGACTACACGAATGAAGCAAAATTAGCGGCCGCTGTAAAAAGAAAATAAGTAAACGAAACATACATCGGAGCTTATTCGGGTTCGAATGGTATTTCATCCCGGGACCCTTGAGCCACAGCCAAGTGCGGTTACTACAGCTCTAACCCGGTACCGTGCCAGGATCGAACAAGAATTATCATGCGTGCCGCATGAATGATGAACCTGACGGTACCGCAAACACGATGCAGCAGTGACGAAGTCTTCGTTAACTGCTGGCTTTCGGCTAAAAATCATTTGTGAGACTTAAGAGCCCAATAAATTTTTCCAGTAACACTGGAAAGAATATAATTGTTACATACTGCATCTCAAAGTCTCACCAGAGATTCTGCTCTCAAAATCTGCACAGGATTTCAGGTCAAGGCATTGGTTCCAGAAAGCGTTTCCCTCAATGCAGATTGGTCGCATCACAACAAATTTCCCAGAGAAGGTTTGCTTTTTTTTTTCATTGTTATCCTGCTTGAAAAAAAACTAGAAAAACCTGTTCGTTTTTTTTTTCAAATGCTTTTTTTTTTGTTTTTTAACCGCTCACATCGCTACCCGACTACTGGCGGGGACGGGCTGAGACGCTTCGTAGTTATTCACAGGTTTTCGTTCCGCATAACTTGTCGATTTTTGGAAGGGCCAAGGCATGTAACATGTTCTTGGCATCAAAATTGGCCTATGTAATGCAAATTCTTCATTTCAGTCTGAGTCACGTAACGCGGTTCCCTCGGGTTTTCGCAACCTTTGTGTGGTCGTCTACCACGGAGCCAATGAGGCGCGATAACCTTTTTAGACCGGTTTGCGCTGGCTGGCTGGGCTTAACCCATCTATTTGAATGGCAAATAGTTGCACTGGTTCTTCTTTTTCAGGACTCCACCCGCCCTATTATTCGCGCTTTTTTGCAAGTTAACTTCGCCTAGGTTTTGCCTCATCTTGTTGTCTCATCATCATTTTCTCCGAGACCTTGTTTGTGGGGGCTTATGTATGAAGCGTACACCTCACCACGGTTTTTGTTGGTTCTTTTTTCACCGAATAATATGTTCACTTTGTCTCGTGTTACTATAAAAGGACTTAATTTCCATGTTTTTCCCAGCACCACTGTACTGAACTGCTTATTCTAACTTGCATGGACAAAATGTTATCTTATGTCTCCGTAAAATGCAGCTTACTCCCTCAACAAAAAACGCTCTACTTCAATATGCACACCTAAACTACTCCTGTTAGAACGTGGCTGCACAAACGGAATATTTCCGTGTCTTCGGTAAACTGCTGCTTGTAAGAAGTACCGGAAACAATTATAAGGATACCATACTCTGCTGGGATGTGCCTCAACGAATTCTTAAAGGGACCCTGCAACACTCTTCGTGCAGTGCAAGTAAATCTGCGCGACATTTAGATTAGACTTTCAGGAGCACCCGAGCCAAATATTACACGTGCACGTGATGCGGTAAGCACGCAAATCGCCCTGAAAGACGCGGAAATACCAACCGCGCTCTCTTCAATTCTCCTCATTATGCAACCCCTTATGCGACGTCAATCGGGCCATGGCTCTCCTGGCTGTCCTATTGGCTGTCGCTGGTCAACTTCGCGGCTAAATTCTGGCATTTCCTGTGACGATCAGCCGCCGTCGGCGCTGTGTATGAACCTCTTCTATGTCTGAACCTGTCCGTATGCTTTTGGTGTTTCTTTTGTTTTTAGTGCACGCGGAGTTTGTGTGACGAACTAAATATTCCACTTTCAACGAGCCCACTCGAAAACAAACGTTTATTGCTCCAAAAACGCCCTTCCAGCCTGAGCGCTTGCTTGCAAGCAGGCCACCATGCCTGCTTTTTTTGTGGCACCAGACCGGAAATAGACCCGTCCACGTTGCGGGGAAAAGGGCGAAACTCCCCGGCCTGGGACATATCGAAGGCCGCCGAACAGAACAGAACAGAAAATTTGAATTGATTGTATCGACCAAATAGCGCGTTTGAAATGGGAGGCACAAGACGGGCGGGGAGAGCTTGGGAGGTGCGCGGGGAGGGAGGAGAGGCAGAAGACTATCGTCTTTCAACGACATTTGCAATGGAGTAAGCAGATACGCGGTCACTTTTCCGGGGACAGTTTTTCCGCGTGGACGGCATAAAATCGCGAAACCCAATCACAGACAGCTTCGCTGTAAAACAAAATTCGCGTAATTCCCTGTCTTTACTTCGTCTGTCTATCTTTCCTTCCATTCGCCTTTGTGTCTTTCTATCTTTCCTTCTAGTCGCCTTTTGCCCCTTTATATCTTTCTTTCTAGTCGCCCTTTGTGTCTTTATTACAGCTTCGCTGTAAAACAAAATTCGCGTAATTTCCTACCTTTACCTCGTCTTTCTACCTTTCCTTCTAGTCGCGTTTTGTGTCTTTGTATCTTTCCTTCTAGTTGCCTTTTGTGCCTTTCTGTATTTCATTCTGGTCGCCTTTTGTGTCTTTATATACTTCTTTCTAGTCGCCTTCGTGAAATTAGAATAATTTATTTTTCATGCGGCTGCCAGCATAAATTGAGTCTGTGCGGCAAGTTTTTGTTTTACGATGACTTTTTCGAAAAGTCACTTCCAGGTTGCTGGCTAGGCGCATGCCGGAGAAATCCCCTCAAAATCTCCAACCCGTGCTCTGTTTACATTTTATTTCAGCTGTACGTCAACGGGCAGCGTGTGTTTGTGTGTATGTGCCTGCGTGCAGCGCCACATGTATGTATGTATGTATGTATGTATGTATGTATGTATGTATGTATGTATGTATGTATGTATGTATGTATGTATGTATGTATGTATGTATGCATGTATGTATGTACGTATGTATGTATGTATGCATGTATGTACGTATGTATGTATGTATGCATGCATGCATGTATGTATGCATGCATGCATGTATGCATGTATGTATGTAGGTATGTATGTATGCATGTATGCATGTATGCATGCATGCATGCATGCATGCATGCATGCATGCATGCATGTATGCATGTATGTATGTATGTATGTATGTATGTATGTATGTATGTATGTATGTATGTATGTATGCATGCATGCACGTATGTATGCATGTATGTATGTATGTATGTATGTATGTATGTATGTATGTATGTATGTATGTATGTATGTATGTATGTATGTATGTATGTATGTATGTATGTATGTATTGTTCTTTATGAAGAGAGGAAGGTCGACCCCCGCAGCCGTAAATTGTCTCGCCTAGGGGCGGACACTGGAACGCCTTCTGGTGTAGGGGACGCGGGATAGGGAGGAATAAGTTCATAGAAATAGGGGGATAGGAGAGAAGGTTTAAATGAAACATATATAACACATAGGCAAGATTAACAAGGAACATATATAAAACATATAGGCAAAAAAAAACGAGGAGTTAAACAATTGAGCAAGGTACGAATGCATATAAACACACATATGAGTTAAACAGTTGTGCAAAGTACGAATACATATAAAAACTACACATATACAATAAACATCAAGGTGCAGAACAAAATGGTGTAGCAGAAGACACCCACACACGTGTACGCACGCACGCACATCACGCACGCACGCACGCACGCACACACGCAACACACGCACACACACACACACACACACACACACACACACACACACACACACACACACACACACACACACACACACACACACACACACACACACACACACACACACACAGAAAAGCTGTAAAACGCCACATCGACGCTGTAATTTCTAGTGCGTATACTCGACTGCCGCAGCAAGGCAGGTCATCCAATCACATTCAATACTAATGAATCACTGTCTTGTTTAGGATACACAAAAACACCGCCTGCTACTTGATAGGCAAAAACAGATTGCTATGTCGGAGTTCCTCGCGACCTTTGAAGAGTTCCGCGCTTTGCAGCTAACAATTTTATCACATACACAAAAATACGCGGTACATACTGAACAGCTACGCAGCGCTCGCAACAGGGATTTGTGGGCGCCTGGAGAAGCAATAGCTAGCGCGTAATCAGTTTATCGGCCCGGAGGGGGGTCGCATGGCTGACCCGAATTCGGAGGCGACCGCAGTTATTTCTTCGCCGACAGGCGGCTGTTCTTCGAGCGGCGTTAATGGGACGCGGTTAGGTCGTCGGGTTAGGGTTGCCGTGGTTGGAAGCGGAGTGGTCTCGTCGAGTGCAGTGCTGAGGCACGCGAAAGCGGTGTTTCCAAGCCTGCGTAACATTCCTCATTGGAGGAATAGCTAGCAATAATGTAGTACACCTCAACCATACTAGGGCAGACTTATGATTTAAAGGGCAAAAATACGCCATCGGGGAGTTGGAATCACCGTTGGTTTTAAAGATCATGAACCGTTTTTCAGTGTGAAAGTGGAACACCAGGCGAAGCTTTTTTTAACACGATAGTGTTTTATTCCCGGATGCACGATGATTTCGCTGACGTCACGGAAGTTACGCAGATACAACGAAGCAAGCGGCCTGTAAGGGTGCACCCCTGCACACAAGGTCTTCTTGCGAGGAAGCAACCTTTAGTACTGAAGAGTTTGTTATGCTTAGGGTGGTTTGTTTTGAGGTTGTATATTTTAACACGAAAGTGTTTTTATGCCACGATACCCCAAGATGTGATTAACGTCATATCCTTCACGGAAATGGCGCCAGTACACCTTTGCCGAAGCGACCCGCAAGCAGCACGTCGCTCGCTAGGCACACCCACAAGACAGCCGCCGACCCGCAAATCATGCTCAGCTGCAGATTTCGCTGCACATTTCACTTTCTTGTTTTACTGATTCCTATGACAGAGGAATCAACCACAGTTTTTTTTAAAATGCACACGACATAGAGGTGAAAGAGAATTTAGTGAAAGCTATGTGCAAATTTTGTTTCTCTCGCAGGTGGTCGGCGGTCAGCCCGTAGAAAGACGCATACGCACTTTTATTTTGCTCTACCGGTCTTGAAAAGGATGCTTATTGACGAATATAATCTACCCCTGATCTATACCAAAGTGACGAGGTGTATAAGTTTGACATCTAGGTAATGTTTTTGTCTCAAAAATGGGTCCAATGGCCAACTAATCTACTCTAGATGTATAATTGGATAATTGGGAGATGACACGTGTAAGCTTGAAGTCCAAATCATGTTTCAGACGGCGAATGACTTTGGTGGTGCGACTTTGGTGGTGCTGGCGTGTTAACAACACACACACCGGGACATCTGTTGTCCAACGCGTAGCGCTATAGAGCGCGATTCAAAGACACCTAAAGCCTCGGGAGTTTCCGTTCTCGGACCCGAAAAATACGCGTAACACTGGACGTTCAAATGGACTCTACAACACTTCCGATAAACGCTTTCACTCTTTCACTCTTTCCTTCGCGTCTCAAAGCACTGCGAAAGCTACAGTTATCTCCAGCACTGAGCGGCACTGTATGATTTGCTCGTCGCAGCACATACGCCTTCCGTTTCGGCTTTGCTTTTGTGACTTTCTTTTTAAAGCGGCTATCGAATGCGTTCATTGCTGCAACTGAAGAAAAACCGGACAACAGCCGCTACACCGCTGTAATGGGTAATGCGAGCGCTCGACGAACGCCAAAACCGGTTGAGAGAAATTCTTTTCAGTGAGTTCCTTAGTTATCTATATGATGGGCATAGAGAAAAAAAAAATTCTGGATGAGGTAATTTGTGACCCCCTATTCTAAGTACTGGTTGTGTTTGTTGACTACGTTCTTAAAACAGTAGGCATTTAGAAAAAAAGTTAAAAAGAATGTTGCAGGGTCTCTTTATGCTCAATCAATAAAGTTATCTCTCTCTCTCTCTCACGAGAACTTCATAAAACCATGGCAGGAAGTAATATCTCGCGTAGAACAATGATTCCACTTGGCTATGAACGTCATAAAAACTGTTTGCAAAACAATAAATGTTTTTTGTGTAATTGCTGTCGGCAGTTACGACCCATACATTCGAAGCTCATAGTTTCGATGGCTCCGGAACAGTGTAGAGCGACACGCTAATCTTGAAACTGCGCACAATGCAAGCCTTTGCCATCAATATTAGCTGTGCGAAAATACTTGGCATTACCCTGAGTAACCCAAGTGTAATGACTTCGGAAAGAACTCTGACTAACCGGAAAGTTGTACCTGGGCTTAGAATTTAGCCCTATAACGACGCTTGAATATCTCCCCAGAGTAAACAGAAAGTTCGTTAGGCGTGCTCAGCGGCAGCCGAAAAACTTCGAAACACCATCAAATATTTGATATCGCCACAATTCGCTGTGATCGCTGTACCTTCGTATGCTTTTTCAAAAGTACGGGTGACGCGACACAACTTTATAGATGTCTTGTTTTTGTTTTACAAAGTAATCAAAGATGAGCGGAGGGAACAGTTTGTTAATGATATATTTGCGGCTTAGTTTTTTAAAGCGTCGAAGACACGCCTTAGCAACATTTCCTCCTCCCCATAAAGCACACTGCACTTGCGACAACCGGGGCAAGAATCGGAGCTGCAAGAGAACTGCGATGGAGCTTCAAAAATGCGCTCGTTATCGGGTAAGCCCTCAATCGTCACGGAACATATGCTATAACGCCCCAGTAAGCAAGACGGGGCGCTTTAGTGCATTGTTTGATGAAGTCTACTAATAGCATTGTAATGCGGCATACTTACACAACTGGGTACAAGAAAGGGTTTTTTCGCGCACAACAAATAAGCTATCATATATATCCTATTAAAAACAATTTTACGTCTCGACGTTACTCCCCGGGTATGAGGCAGCAAACTGTAGTTAAGGACTACGGATTAAATGGCCATCTGGGCGTCGTTAACGTGCGCCGAAATTTCGCTCGCAGACCCCAGCGTTGCAGCGTTCAAATTTTGCGCTAAATGCGCTTACCTCAACACGTATCGACGACGACTTTTCCGTAATAGCCACTGCGTTATAAGTAGCCTGAAACAAACAACAAGAGGGAAAAATATACTTTTAAGGTTTAGTTAGCTGTGGGATATCTGCGATAGGGACCTTCGCGCATGCTACTGTAACGACATTCCACTCAGTGGGGAGTATTTTTTAACAAACTTATTTGGTCACGAGTAAGATTCGATGTGCAGCTTCAAGATTGATGGGGATTAGGAATGCGGTTGTGCGGCATTTATTTTCTGCTTGCCTCTTGTTACTCTCCATGATTCGTCCTTGTTACTGTTCACTGATCCCATGATTAATTCAAATAATGAGAGGCTGACAGTTTTGCTGTAATATTGCTTGTCCTTCAAGCCATCCTTTTGATAACAACCATTGCCACCAAGTACTTGCAGGTTGGTCTGAGGTTGGCAGGTTCTCTTGTTGGTCTGGCTGCTTTTTCTGAAAGTGGTTGGTTGGAAAAAAAGAGGAGGATGACCTTGTTGGTTTAAAATTTGAATAGGGGATCAGGACCCCCGATGCTTTAATTAATCCGTGCTCTCGTTCTTCTCAGATGGCTTTTCAGTTGCACTGCTGGTGAAAGAAAAAGCCAGAGGCCTTGCTCTCAAAGCTGGTATGCATATTTTTTCTTCTGTATGTTGAGTAAGTGAAATCCAGTGTAGTACTTGTGAATCAGGCTCAGCAATCACCATCACAGCATTCAAATTTGCTAAAGGGAGCATTTTGCCTCATCAGTAGACAATTGTGAATGTTACATTGATGAATCGTTAGCGTAGTCACTAAATTGTTATCGTTAAGTTATAGACTACTAACTAGCGATCGTTACCCTGAGAATCGCTTTGGTACAGTGGTTTGTCCACTGAGGAAGGAGAGCAAAATACTGTTACTTGTGTTTCTTCTGGTTACTTTGCATTTGTGTCGTTTTTATGCAGGAGCCAGGAGAGACTTCCCTTTACCCCAGGATCTTGTTTCTCGGGCCAAACTGCAGAAAATGAAAGAGAAATCTGGAGCCGTGACCGTGCACTTCGAAGAGCTCCAGCTGACCGGCTATGGACATAGTGGACGGGTGTCGCTTTGCTTTGGCGGTCTACTCTGGACCTTTCAAACATCCAGTATGCCGCAAAGACAAAGCGGACCTGTCTGCTTTTTTAGATGATGCTCGGCCTACCACCGACAGAGCAAATGATTTCGGTCATAAAAGCAGCAACTGCCAATACAGGTGGAGCGACGTGTGTGAGGATGTCAAAATAAAGCATGAAATGCAGTGTGAAAACGATTTGTCTTTTTTTTTTCGGCTAAGCACAAACGACAGCTTTTTTTGTGAAGACGCCTTGCTATGTTTACTTGTGAAGTAATTTTACTGTATTTCAGTTTGTAAGCATGAAGTAAAGAGGGCTGACACTAATGCTGTTGTGGATTCTAAGTGTAGTCTTGTTAAAGGTAACATCGTGCTGCCTCTGAATAGTAGAGGTTCGGCAACTCGCAGGTAGTGGCATAGATCCTGCTTTAAAGGAATACATTAGTTCTGACAAAAAGTAAAGCTAGCCCTCCTTGAGGAGGCATTATGGGACTCTTGTTGAAAGAATACAATGATTCTGAAAAGAGTACGCTAACCCTTCCTGGTGAAGTATTGCAAAATGCTGTTTGGTGGAATAAGGTAATTCTGAGGGGTGGCAGAGGTATAGCAAGATTCTGGTAAAGAATTGTATAACTCCCTGACTGGAGGAATTATTCGATCCGTGGTGAGGGAATTGCCGGACGCGGTTCCCGCAACTCCGATAAGAATACCCTCGACCCCCTCTACGCGAGAGGCCTGCGACTCCCTTGTGAAGGGTAGGCTATCCTGCTAAAAAGGGAGTTGCCTGATGCTGGAAAAGGGAATCGTATATGGGACAAGGGTTTCTATTCCCTTTGGGAATTGGTGGGACTCCTTTAGTTCTTAGAGTGTGACCACTGGACCGGGACGACTAGCGGCGTGCCCATGAAGCCGGCTTTCACGCCATTCTTTCACAACGACAGAATCTGGGCAGTTGGAGATAGATTCTAACTTAATCCGGTACAGTTGAACCTCGTTATAACGAACACTCATAATAGCGAATTATAGGCTATAGCGAACTAAATACAGACTGGTTGGTCACGCTTTATTTCAATGACACTTATTCTTTTATAACGAAACTGAAATCGTTAGAGTCACGCGATATCAGATATAACGAAGAAATATTTGAACAGGAGGCTGAGAAGTTAATTGGAAAAACCCCCGTATTCCTAAACTGCAGAAGTAGAAAAGGCCCCTTTGTTCGTGGACACTGTGGGAACTTCATCCTGATCAGTGCTTCGAGTAGCCACCAGACGAAGATCACATCCTTCATGAAATAAATAAGGACGCAGTCCTGTTTTGTCAACTGAACTCCGTTCTGTTGTAATTTCACGCACTCATGCTGCGGTTCATTACACTCGAAATGCAACAAGGAGAAAGGTACGGGTTACCTTGTGTATAGCGGGTTCGAAGCCTCGAAAAATGCATTTTTGTGCCAAGTATGTTTGCGAGAGCCAGATTATAGATTTGTTATCGCCGATTTTTACTTCTAGAGTTATAACGACTATCGGTTACAACGAATTAATTTGCTGTCCCGATACTACCTCGTTATAACGAGGTTAAACTGTACTTGTTCATATTGACCCACCGCGGTGGCTCAGTTGCTAAGGCGTTGTGCTGCTGGGCACGAGGTCGTGGGTTCGATTCCCGGCCGTGGCGGCCGCTTTTCTGATGGAGGCGAAAAGCAAAAACACCCGTGTGTACGAGATTTCGGCGCACGTTAAAGATCTCCAGGTGGTCAAAATTAATCCGGAGCCCTCCACTACGGCGCACCTCATCGCCTGCGTCGGCGCGTTAAACCCTACAATCGATCAAATCAACTCATTCATATTGGGGCCGGACTTTTCATGGGCCATCGCGACACAGGAATTCTGGCTGGCCTAAAAGTCATGCGTTGTGCGTCGGGCTGCACCGTTGGATACAGCAGTGCAGTGGCGGTATTCAAGTCTATCGGTGCTGCCTCCAAACACGCAAACTTCAACGAATGTAAACTCGGTGACCTTAAAAGAGCCACGAAGACAAAATACAAGTTTGCTTTATTCGAAATATGTGGTGTTTTATAATGACCCCAGTGCTTGTCCGACAGCAAACGATGCTTTATTCACTGAGAAATTTAAACAAAAGTTAAACAGATTCACAGAAAACACTGTCGTTTAGGCCAGTTAGCCAATGCAAGCTCAACGCTTCGGGCAGCTGTGCAGCTATAATTGGCGTAGTGCGCGCAGTACGCACTGGTGCTTCTATGTTTACGAGTGCGTTCGTGACTTCCATTGTTTTCCTTACCATTCTTACGAGTATAAAAAGAACGGGCACTAAATTTAAACACAAATAGCTTATTCAGTAACCTTATATATATATATAGTCCCTGACTAATGTGCGTAGGATTTTGCCGGCCTCAGCCAATAGCACCGAGCTGCCCATAATACGGCATGAGCTGAGTGCGGAAAAGTAGCAAGGTTATCGCAAGGCTGTTTTCCTCATTAGGTATATTACTTTAGTGAAGTTCGCGTTAAAAGTTGTGCCAGTGTGATTCTAACGAGGCATTCTTTCAAATGAACCAAACTTGCATTTTGTCTTCATGGCTCCTTTGAAGGGACCCAGCAACACTTTTTTCAACTTTTCCTGAAATCCTAAATGTTTGCAGAACGTAGTCACTCAACACACCCAGTACTTAGATTAGGGGGTCGCAAAGTACCTCAGCCAAAAATTACTGGTATATGACCATCAGATTTCCTGGAAAATCTCTTGTAAGATATTTCTGTCTTTCCCGTTCTTGACGCTCTTCGACGGATCGAATTACACCACTAGTGTAGCAGCTGTTAGCCGGTTTTCCTTCAGTTGCAGCAATGAACGCTTTTCGATAGCAACTTTAAAAATAAAGCCACAGAAAAGAGCAGAAATGGAAGACGCATCTGGTGCGACAAGCAAATTACACAGTGTCGCTCCATGCTGGCGATAACTACAGCTTTCACAGTGGTTCCAGACCCGAAGGAAAGAGTGGAAGCGCTTATCGGAAGTTTTGCAGGGTCCTTTTAAGTTTTGGAGATACTCAGTCTTCCTGTCCCAACGCCGGAGTAGCCGATGTCTGATTGTGTGTGCGACACTTGACTTTCTACACTCGTGTAATTCCCACAACTCCACAAAATCATGAATAAAATAACGTCGCCTCATTCAGCGAGCACTTCTGAAGCATGGGGCGTAGCTGGAGCGGTCCTCGACTCCCAATTGGAGTCGCGGCAAATGATATAATGATGGCGTTTGAATTTCGCATCCCTGATTTCCTTTGAGCTGTTTGTGTGTGAGAGGGAGAGCTTTTTATTAGAAGAAAACAGAGAGGTCTGCTGGCATGCATTCGCTTACATTCTACTCTGCGGGGATGGGGCGAATGAAATAAAGGCCCTAATGGAAGCAGGGCGAAAGAAAGCGGGAAAAAAAGGAATACGTAAAAATTAAGGTAACATGGAGTGTTCCGTGGGTTACGTAAAAGTCGAAGTGGTCTCACAGGATTACTATACATAGTTCTACATTGTCTCTGCGACGCCGATGTCGTGTAAATAATCAAACAATGCATCTAACACTTTTCGCTGTGATTATAGAGATGACCATGGTCCAAGAAGAGCTTTCAGTGATAAAAGTCCGTTGTTGAGGCACTCGATCTTCTTGGCGAGATGGTTCTTTCCTGGTTGTACGCCGGACACTCTAATAAAATGTGCTCAACAGTTTCTGGCAAACCACAGTTATCACAGTAAGGGTTTGTGGTTTGACCAAGGCGATGTCGGTAGGAGTTCACAAGTGCTGCGTTGAGGCGCAACCGATGGTAGAGCGTCTCAAGTCGATGTGGAATTCGCTCTGGGAGCCTCATTCTCAGGTCAGAGTCTCATTCTCAGACGATACAGAAAGGGGTGATGAGTTTCGGGGAAAGACCAGAGGCGGTTTCGTTCTTCTAAGGCAAGCTCGTTCGCTATCGCTCTTCCTCATATTGCGCAGTTGTAGCCGCCTCATCCGCTTTCTCGTTGCCGATAATGCCACAATGTGTGGGTATCCACATAATGCCACAATGTGTGGGTATCCATTGCAAGGTCACACGATGCCCAGCGACGTAGGCTAGATGGGGCAGGTAGGCGATGTAGCGGGATACGTGGTCGTGAAGGCTGAAGCAACTGGCGTGCCGCAGCGTTGGCAGCGTTGCCTTCGAATCCGTGAATATACTAGCCTAGTGCCACTTATCTAGTGACACTATACTAGCCCATTCTGCTGGTGGCTGACGAAGAATGTAGAGGAGGTCTTGCTTAATTGCATTAATCTCGGCCGACGTGGGTGAGGTTGCACGTTCTAGGCGGTAGGACAGCGCTTCGCAGGTTGGCGAAACGTAGACGCCCGATGCACTAAGTGTGAAGTGTAGATGAACCGTCCGTAAAAATGTGGTGCATATGTGAATAGCGGCCACGGATGTGGGCAAGCGCGAGTAGAAGGAGGTAAAGATAAGGGAGAGTTTGCTTTGAGTTGACACCAGGCATGTTGAGTTTTATGCACACGGGTGAAAGAGCCCAGGGGGGCAATCAGACGGCTTGGTCGCGCTTGGGATTGTACAGATATTTTAATAGAGTTTATCATCTCTGCGAAGTCTGAATGCGCCATACAACACGGGTCAAAATATTGGTTGTTGTGTGCAATCGATACCTCAGGTATATTCGGAATGTCTCCTGCAGCCGAAGAACATCTAAGGGCAAGCAACCAGCCTCCGCAACTGTACTAGCGCATGAAGAGCTCCTAGGAAGGCCAAGGGGCAGTGCGCAGACAATTATTTCTTGCCGAATCAAGCTGCTGTTTGCCCATACTACAGCTACTGCTACTGCAAAACAGCTACTGCAATACAGGTAGGCTGTAACGCCGCAAGCCATCAACATAAGCCTTGCAGAGAAGCACCACCGATCGACAGTATCTGCCCCATTGACTTTCGGCAAGGTACCCGATGACTTGCGCGGCGGAAATGCGGAAATGCGAGTACGTAGTATCCTAACCTCAGGGGTCTAGGAGAGGTTTGGATCCATAGTTATCCAAAAGTATATTTCAGTGCGCACATAATGCAGGGAACGACCCCCAAGGATTAATGGGTACTGAGATATCCGCTTGGGGGTGAATGCTATGACAACGCTCTTCTCAGGTGATAGGCGAAGACCCTTGGGTGCAAGGTATTCACATATATATTTAGAGCTTTCTGAAGCCTCTGCTGTGTATTTAGACGTGAACTTTCTGCACTCCAAGTGCAGATGTCGCCGGCGTAAATTGTCACCTTGACGCCAGGAGGAAGGAGACGCTTTAGGTCAATTAGTGTAATGTTGAATAACAGTGGACTCAAAACCGCTCCTTGAGGTACTCCTTTATTTAGGCAGTACCACGAATGAGGGCCTTCCAGTGAGCTCATATTAAAGCTCTCGCCGTTTCAAGTAGCTGAAAATTCACACATACAGCCTCTCACCAAGACCAATAGCAGCAAGGGGCGCTAGAATGGTTGTATGAGAGACCGAATCAAATGCCGACTTTATGTCTAGATAAACCACTGTTGGTATGCGTCAGGGGTGTAAACCCCCTTCTAGGGACGCCACGAGAGCAAAAATGTTGTCGATGGCAGACCGGTTTTCTCGAAACCCATTCATTCCCGGCGGATATTGGTTGGATTGGAGAAACGTTTATTGTGCCTGCAGTAAAGCGCGCACGCGCGCTTAGGACGTGGCCTACGTCGTCTTCTTGGCGGGTGCTCTGCGAGGATCCTCGCTCGCCGTTGCCGGCTCGCGAGGTTCCTGCCTAGCAAGCGCCTCGATGACCTGCTGGACGGCCGGGAGTTGCGTTTCTTGGTGGTCACTCCGCATTGCTTCCTCAAGCTGCGGCGGTATACGTCCTGAATTAGCTTCGCTTGGATGTTTGGAGCAGTCCCAGAGCATGTGCTCGAATGTGGCCGGATAAAGATTCCTTCTTTCCATGTACCAAGTCATTCTATTAAAGATAATTTTTTTCGTGATTTCGCCAATACAGCTAACTAGAGCTATGAGACGGAAAGAGTCGTATCGTGTTGTTTGCTGTCCACGTTTTAGGATTGTGGTAATTTTAGCTCTTTTCCATTCTGCAGGCACCGTACCCCGCAGCCACGTCGAGTTATAATACTCCAGAAGGCGTAAGCGGGAGTGATAAGAGAGGTGGGAAATCGCCTTACATATTATGCCGTCGCAACCTGGTAAGAGCGTTTCTTGACGTTTGAGATTGCCGGATTTAGCTCGCCTATCGAAAATAGAAGGTCCTTGGCAGGTACGGAAACTGGTGGCACTTTGTCAGAAACACGTAGAAAGGACACTTGAGGCATATAAATCGTAGACAGGAGCCTACAATACTCTTCAGTTGCTCCTTTTTGGGAATTTCCCTCGTGTAATCACAGTGCTCCGAATGGATTGAGCTGCAGGTTGTCGTTCTGCATGCCGTTTATGACTCGCCATATCCGAGATAAGGCTGGCGGACATCAAATTTAGTACAGAAGTCACGCTACTGTTGTCGACGCAACTTTTCCAAATAGCGTCTCGCATGCCTTTGAACTTTGCGGGTCTGCCTCAAATCCTCTAAATATTTAGTAGGGCGAGCCTCAGCGCGCCTACGGATAGCACACAGCCTTTCGTATTCCGCATCAGTTTTCATAACGAGGGGCTCCCGTACGATTTTACAGGACTTCTTGTACAACGGGCCATGATTGGTATTAGGTCGTCGTCGGAAGTGGCGGCGGTTGTCTCCACGTCGACACGGTTTTTGAAAGCTTCCCAGTCTGTGAGCCTGAATTGGGTTTCATATCGGGACGTAGACACGTCTTGGTATGACATTAAAATTGGGAAGTGATCACTGCCTCGTCTCTCAAGGTCAGTACTTCAAGAAAACTTTTGTCTGGTTTGAGACAAACGAAAGATCAATTGAGCTGCTGATTGTTGGACTTTTTAGGCAAGTAATGCTGCCGTCATTCAATGGTTCAATGCCACAATTTATGATTAGTTCGGCAAGCCTTGCTCCGCGATAATTGGTGTGTGAACTACCCCAAATTTCGTTGTGTGCATTGAAATCTCCGCAGATGAGGAGTAGATGTGCTAGCGATAACATTGATTGATTGATTGTAGGGTTTAACGCGCCGACGCAACGCAGGCGATGAGGCGCGCCGTAGTGGAGGGCTCCGGATTAATTTTGACAACCTGGGGATCTTTAACGTGCGCCGAAATCTCGTACACACGGTTGCTTTTCGCCTCCATCAGAAAAGCGGCCGCCGCGGCCGGGAATCGAACCCGCGACCTCGCGCTCAGCAGCGCAACGCCTTAGCCTCTGAGCCACGGCGGTGGGTGCTAGCGATAACACTTTCAAGCCTGGAAACATCGGATGTAGCTCCTAGTTCCAGGTAGGCGGTAATAAACGTAAACCGCTGAGTCCCAATCACATTGCTGGCGCCAACATATTCCTCATTGTCATGAGGAGGAAGAGAAACCGCTGCAGTCTGTATATCTTTGCGAAAACCAATCAATAGCCGACTGACTCCGATCAGGCGGTGCGAATGAAGAAAAAAATGACCCCGTATCTGCTCCTTTCGTTGCAAATATGCTCCTTTCGTTTCGTTGCCATGTCGCCGAAAGACGATAGTCCACTGGCGCCCCTGTCAAATAAATGCCTCCCTTCTCTTTCTCGCTCACCTCTCATGCTGTTCCTTTCCCGCCTCGTTCCTCCCAAGATAACATGCTAGATGTTTGCTCAAGTCAATTTAAATTTAATGCGTTTTACTGCTCCAAATCGGGTGTCTGGATGCCAGCGCTGCCGTACGGCGGAGACGCGCGTGAATTGAGGCACCCTACTGCAACAATTACATAACCACGATTCCATACTGAACGAGCGCTCCAAGCGGATCGTGGATCCCATCTAGTGGAACGTTTCGTTGCTATTGCCGTTTGATTTCTTAAATGACGCCAGGAGGCAGCGATGGCAAGAGCAGACGCCGGTTTTATGCCGTTGATGTAGTGTTTCATTTGCTCTCGCGAAAACTAAGCATCGATGAATTTTAATAAAGAAACACTCCAAATATCACTTACGTGTTGATTTTCAGCCTTATATTTGCGTAATGTTGTGTTCTTGTTCAACAATGTTGATAAATATGAACACTGACGCCGGACTTAGACGTTTCGATTTGGCTGTGAGTATATAAGACTATTGCGCCAGTAGAGTTGCACTTCGGCCGGGTGGCTGAATCAAGTCACAGGCACAGACAGACCAAAACTTATGCGTTTAAGTACCCCAAAAAGACTATGGTCTTTAATAATTTTTGGAACGAAAGTGGTCGCCAGCGTGAGACTTGGAGATTACGATGAACGGGCATTGATATGGCTGTACGAGCTGGCGAAGATCAGCATGTTGTGAGCATTAGCCGCGGACGTTCTATTGAAATATTGTGCAGTTCTTCAGTTGACACTGGCGGGGGGGGGGGGGGGGGCACCAATTTAGTCATCATTGTTGTACCTCAAAACCACGCAGCGATGCCTTGAGGGAGGATGATACCAGGTGCTCCAAAGCCCAAAACGGCCTCGACTTCAGGATAACTTTTAGAGGAGGCGTTGGCTCGCAGCAGGGCTTTGATAGCCGCAAAAAGCATAGGAATGACAAAACTCAGTACATCCGGTTGTTTGGACTGGTGTGCCGTCTTATGTTCCAGGCGAGGAGGTCGCTGCGGCAAAGAGGCTGTTCCCTCAGGAACATCGGGCGTGTTTTGAGAACTTGTGGATGGTGTCCATTCTTGGACAGCTCTTGCATAAGACTTGTCCGGCAGCAAACTTTGAAGAATGGGGTCATTTGATGAGGACGTCACCGGTGTATACACAGCCTCAGGGTCTGGCAGCGGGTCACGTCGGTTGAGAGCTTTCCCTGGATTTGCACGACACTGCGAGCAAGAGTAGCAGCCTTTTTTTTTTTTTTTGCGGGGGGGGGGGGGGGGGGTGGGGGGGGCAAGCTGCATACGACGTGGGATGCGTGTCCTAGCAGTTCGCGAATTCAGGTTGGGTCATAGAGGTGCAATCCTTGTACGAATGAACTCCAGCGCCTTTTTTACAACGCACTGGTCCTCGGTTATTCTTGGCCTTATGTCCATTCCAGGCGAAAAAGACAAGAAAAACTTTTGTAGTTTGTCCTAATGTCGGGTTTCGTGTGGTCGTCTGGCCGTATTCTTGTCGCGTCGTGATTCTGATGTTGTCGTATTCCTGATGTCTTTTTCCTGTCCTGATTTTGATGTTCGGACGTGTCGAATTTCTGTCTTGTCGTGATCCTGGTGTTTCATCAGTAGTTGCACATGGTTTGACTGTTACTGCCCATTGTGAAGGGTAGCGTAAATGACAGTTCTGTTGCGACTACAGGAATATTTGTCATTCAGAAAATTAACCTCGTCGTTACGACACAAATGTGTGTCGTAACAACAGATGGATTTGTCGTAACAACAGGACTTCTGTTGTCACAACAAAGTTTTTTCGCAACACAACAGGAATTCTGGTCAGGTTTTTGTGGTATTCCTATTGTGATTTTAGACTGGGATGTCTCTGACATTTAAAACAACGCGCTGCTTATCCCATGAATTCCGTCACCGGAAAACTGTAAAAGCCAGGAAACACTCGTTCTGGTAGTTGGTAGTCAGATTTAAACTATAAGATCACAGATCGTCGGCGCGGTTCAGTGACAACGCTGTCGTCATTACGGGCATAGGAGACTTGCCTGCTGGTAGATATCCCACCTTGACTGCTGAGGTAGCGTCCAAGGCACTCGTCCGTGTACTTGAGGGGCACACCTTGGATTCTCCCACAAGTCGTTATGTAGAAGTGAGGTACACGAGCTACAATGGTTATACCAGCAAGGCTGGAGATCTGGAGAACACGGTTGGCAGCAGCAAGAGTTGAAACGGTGGCCATAAGGCTGCCATCCTGGTCCAACCGATGCGTTAGAGCTTTTTCCTGTGCGGTTGCGAAGACCTCTGAGGAAGATGTGGGGGCCATGACTTTCCAGAATGAGCATCCTGCTGCTGTCAGTTGAAACACAACTGGAATTCGGGCGGTTCGCTTTTAAGGCAAAGCTTTCTAGCTCTACCAGCCAACGCTTCTTTCGTGGCGTGCGGAACAGCAAACTCCCAACGCGTCGGAGGCGGTGGCGGGGAGGGGGTGAGGGGGTGCGGAGAGTTTCACTCACGGAGCACTGCAGAGATGGCGCCGCGAATTTACGCAGCATTTCCCGCGCGGAAGTGCTTGCTCGCCGGCGGTGTCGTCGGAGGTACGGCTTTGTCGTCTTGCTTTAGAGACGGTTGTTTTGGGCCTGTTTTGGTGTAGCTTCGCGTCCACTGCGCGGCGCCTTCGCACGACTTGATTAACTTGTTCGACAGCACCTTCAGGGTAACCCGCCCCCTAAGGAATTATGTCGTAGTACGGGAAACATACGTTAAGGGTTGGTTTGCAGGGTGGGAAAAGGAAATGTACAAACCACATATAGACATCTGGCCGCAAGAGAAACGCTACCTTTTGCGCACTGCTTGCCACGAATGGGACTCCGTTTTCTAAATTGGTGATTACCAATTCGGTTGTGTTTTAAGAGGTATTACAAAAGGCGAAAGTAGCAACTGGTTCTGATAAATAGCGATTATAAAAGCTCCCTTAGCTTTCTCGCAATTCTCAAACTTACTAAACTAGTTTAAATCGGTACAAAAGGCGAAAGTAGCAACTGGTTCTGATAAATAGCGATTATAAAAGCTCCCTTAGCTTTCTCGCAATTCTCAAACTTACTAAACTAGTTTAAATCGGTATAAATGGGACTCACTAAGCTCACACGCCGAATTGTTTCGGCGTCTGCGCTTGTGTCGCGTGGTGGTTTAGCCCCAAGCTAGCACATCAGGATGGCTAGGTTCCGCTGTCTCACCCTTAGAAAAGATGCTGCTCTCCGTTTTCTTTCGCCCTACTCTCGGCCGGGCTACAGCGGCGGCGTCCGCCGCTCTAGTCCGGCCGTGGCCGACGCTGCTGCTGCGTTCGGGACGCCGCCCCCGCGAATTCGATGGAACGGCTGTTAGAATGTTTGGTTTCACTCGTCGTAGAACCACGTGTGTGAATTCAAGTGACGTCGCATGGGCAATTCTTGTGGGTGTCGTTTAAAGCTTTGCTTTTCCACCGCGTTCACAGCGTGAATTGGAGCTAATTTTTTCTTGCACGTGCCAGGAGTGAATAATACCTGGTCCATTTCAAGCTCGTCAAAACGAGTACTGGCAGAGTCCTGTGGAGCTTGGCCGACAGCACACTTTTTCGGGGACGGTGGACACTGTAGGTCCGCGCGGTGTGTCATGGCAAAGAAGGTGGAGGATGGTGCGACACACGTCTGTCGAGGTTTTCATTATGGCGGCATGAAGCGGAGGTGATGGTGGTACCCCGGTGTGCCGCAGGGACAGATCACTAGTACTGCTCCAGGCGAGCCACTTGATGCGGTGGGCCCGCCTCCTGGTGATCGCTGCGAGGTTAGGAGGAGACAGCGCAAAGGAGGATGGCACTGAAACCGTAGCAAATACTAAAAAGCGAATAATTTGGAGAATGGTTAACTAGCCGGCCGAACCGATCTTCAAGCTTTGAATTGAGCACGTATTCCATCTTACCCCTCCGCTGACCCTTGTGTCTGATTTCATTGCTCTTTGACTCTGGCTAGGCGGGCACACGTCTGCACAAATGACCCAGCTCGACGAGCCCAGGCAGCACGGGATTTGTTCGGGATAACTCAAGCCGAAGTGCTTTGGCCAGTGAATCCGGCCTTTTTCGGCAAACCTGCTAGGCCCGTGTCCAAATATGGGGCTTTTGGCCGTGTACGGCCGTACTCCGGTGGCTATTTAACGGCCAGTCTCTGTTGGCCACTCTACCGGCCTATGCATCATACGGCCAGAGTCTACGGCTCGGGCCATTCTACGGCCACCAGTGTGCGGCCGGACTACGGCCACCGGAGGTTAGCCGAGATACGGTTGTCGGACTTCAGCCGGACTACTGCTACCGGAAGGCGGCTGACAAAAGCCGCTGGAGTTCGTCCACGTTATGGGCATTGGACTTCAGCCACTTTACGGTCATTGTAGTAAGGCTGGTAGACGGCCCCTGCAGCGCAACCAGATGACTCAGCCGTACTTTGCAGCCGCACGAAGTCCACCGCTTTGGGTCCAGTGAACCCACACCAAAATGAGTCCGCACGACACTACTAGCCGTCCAGTTTTCGCCACGGCTCTGCTTATTGATAGCCTCGGTTCGCAGCAAAATTCATTTATAAAACACTGCTTAGAATTTGTCGTCCCTATAGAGGTTTTTCCTGCTTTGCTGTTGGTACAGAACATATTCTTTTCATCTGTACAGCTGGAATAGGTGTATTGTTCAGGTCCCGATATCTTGTGTGCGGCACAGCTGTAAAAATTAGGTGTGGAGGGGGTAGGGAGGGAGAGCGGTAAAATTAGTTGGTTGAATTTTACACAGATAAGAGTGCCGCTTTTAAGGAATTTCGTCTAGGACAATTTTTTGACAGCACCTTTGACAGATTTGACACCTTTGACAGAATTTTGACAGATAACATCAACTATTTTTACAATAGTTGCTTGACCAGTTTAGTTCTACATAAAAACGGCACGCATGCTTTCATGCAAGCATGTTGGCACTCCACGCAACACTCAGGAACTTTCTATATAATTTCCTTCAATCAAAAAGGATATTCAGTTTTTGAACATGTTTCTTGAAACATAAATTTTATACTCGCTCAACTTTTCTGGTGAGCTTTCGCAGGCCGGATTGTAAGAGAGATCGCGCGAGCGCGTTCATGTTCAATTTATTTTGGGTGTTCATTTCATGAGTTTTGTACACACCAGTTAATTGCCCAAAAGAATCTAATTTTCTCCTAATGTTGTATCTCTGACCGGAGAATGAGGCCCCCAGAGCGAGTCCCACGTCGACTCGAGACGCTCTACCATCGGTTGCGCCTCAACGCAGCACTTACGAACTCCTACCGACATCCCCTCGGTCAAACTACAAACCCTTATTGTGATAACTGTGGTTTGCCACAAACTTTTGAACACATCTTCAACTTCGAAGAAACCACTTCACATAATTACAGACTTCCAACAGGCATGCAGAAACTACGGTAACGATGGCATATCAATATGCGCCCTCCGACTACTAAAAAAAGCTCAAGGACACCGTAAACCCAACTGTACTATAATATGAACGCCAGGTCACGCAGGGCTCGACCGAAACGAGCGAGCACACGCTACAGCCCGAGCATACACCGTCCGGGTACCGCTCCAGTTGCTCCATGACCCAGAGCCTATCCAGCAGCAGTACCATGTACTTCTGCAACACCGCCGCCTTGCCAGATGTACCACCGCACCAGAAGCTCACCCGAGAGGAGGCTGTAGACTGGCGGCAACTACAGACAAACACATACCCCCACCTTAGCTTCCTGCACATCATACACCCCTCAATGTATCCACCAACACGCCCACACTGCAGCGGATATCCAACACTGTACCACACCACGTGGGCTTGCCAAAACACACCAGCAGACGCAATTATTCCCCACCCCCACCCTCGAGCAGTGGGAAGCCGCGCTGTGCGGTTCGGACCCTGAGGACCAGCGACAGTTGGTGGACCGGGCACAGGACCTCACCCGCCACAGGGGCACTTAGACTGAGGTCTTCTCCCGCTCTCAAGTGCGAACCTCTTTTACTTGAATAAATGTTTCACCAACACCACCACATCTTATTAGAGTGTACGGCATACAGTTAGGACGGGAACCACCCCGCGAAGAAGATCGAGGGTCTCAACAACGGACTTGTATCATTGAAAGCTCTTCTTGGACCATGGCTATCTGCATCATCACAGAGAAAAGTATTACATGCAGTGTTTGATTATTTACACGACGTCGTGTCGCAGAAACAATGTAGAACTATGCATCGTCATCGTCTGAGACCACCTGGACTTTTGCGTAACCCACGGAACTCTCCATGTTAGCTTATTTTTTACCTCTTCCTTTCTTCCCCTCTTTTTCTCTCCATCCCAGCAGAGTAGCACGTAGGGGAATACATTTCAGCAGACCTCTCCGTTTTCTTCTAATAAAGAGCTCTCCCCCCCCCCCCCCAAATGTGGTACTGCGTTAAAAAATTGCAGACGTGTTGCGAATGACGCCCTGCTTCGGCTGGCTGCAGTTCTATCCAATTTTGTGTTCACGCAGATTCAGCGTCTAAAGGTCCAACGAGACGAAAGATCCAACAGGACGAACGGTCCAACAGTAGATATTCCGTCTCGTTGGATCTTTCGTCTCGGTGGACATTCAGGCTCGATTGGACCTTCCGACTCGGTGGACCTTTCGTCTCGTTGGACATTCGGGCTCGATTGGACCTTCCGTCTCGGCGGATCTTTCGTCTCGTTGGACATTGAGGCTCATACTAGTAAATGAATGTCCGGAGCACTCTAAAGTTACCTTGAATTCCCTCTACCGCAATATGGTTGTGGGACCTTCTGTATTTTCACATGCAATAACTTTTACACGATAATTTGAAGTGAAATGTACGCCTGGCACCTATGATTTCCGTCGTAAAATTTGAGTCTGCTTGCAACGCTATTGACGAAAGCAAGCTTGGTAGTGAGTACGCTGCTGGCGGTGCCTAAATAGGACTCAGTTTTTTCATTAGCACCTGTTTTATCACTTGTGCAAACTGTAAGGGTTTTTCAGTGTTTTTTGGTGTTTGATAATATCAACGAAAAAATAACGTTCCCGAGCTTCATGCGCACGGCAGGCACGTGAGCGCTACGCAAACAAGCAAACAGTCACGTGCTGTTCCATCAAAAAGAGGAGGGTGCTATGACAGTCGCCTGAGCCCTCATTCCAACAGCCGTCACCTTCACCGTCACGGCACCGCCAGATCAAAAAAATTACGACCATCTTCCCGCGAGGGAACCCTGATGTGATGCGACGCATCGGGGGGTTCAATTGGTCGTAACGTTGCCTTGAGCGTTTGCGCTGACGCTGGTATTGGATTGTGTCAGCTCACTCGCTGAAGGGACCGTCGCTTCCATCACGTCTTCATCGGAAGAATCAAGTCAAGCACGGAGTCGTCAAGCAAAGTCACGCGGAGTCGAACGAGAGCGAGCGCTGACTGAACCGCCGCAGCGCGCTACCCGCTTTATATTCACAGCGCCTGAAGGAGAGGAGACAGCGGAGGAGAGTCACGCATGCGCGCACTTGCGCACACCGCGCGCGCCGGAGCAGTTGGTAACGCAGCGAAGCGCGCGCAAAAACAAGCGCAGCAGCTGTTGTTATGATAATGAGCCGGAGTGAGAGTGTTGCACACAGCTGTCGGAGTGGTCGGAGAGAAGAACAGAGGAGGGATGCGGACGGACGGCGCGACGACGCAGGAGGGACATGCCTCCGAGCAAGAGATGCGTCGCGTGTAAAAACTGCGATAGAGACGCCAACGGAGTAGCGTTCGTACTGGAGCTCTCCGTCAGAGTACAGGGTCGTCTGCCTAGTGATCAGTTTAGCCTTGAATTGAGCGTGCTTAATCTGAAAAGTAAAGAAAATGGCTTACATTTTTACGTGTGCTCCCTTCTCGCGAAATTTAGCCGTGAAAACTTGTTTTCTGATTGGCTGGTTTACCACGAGCGTGGTACCGTCGCGTTGACGGAACGGAAACGTAGAGCTCGGCTTCCCGTCACCGTCTCTCCGTTTTCGGCGAGAAATATCCCGAGAAACCCTCGCCCATGACGGAAGACGGTGATGTGATGGTGACATGACGGGGTGAAAAACGGCTGTGTGAATAAGGGCTCACACTCACCGCGTACGCGCGCGAGTGTCCCTCAACTGCTCGCAGCACGTAAGAAGCGGTCGATGCGGGTGAGGGTTGTATATTCTCAGTTCTGTCTCATCAAGGCGTCAGTTTGATGTGTCATTTGTCAACCAGAATTTCACATATTAATCAGTTATTGAGATAAAACTTCCAACTTGAACATCTTCCCTTCTGGTATTTCGTTTAAATTTCGCGTCCACTTATACAAACGATGTTATTGTGCTTCACGCTGTCACAAGAGGAAGCCCAAATACCAACTTCAAGCCTTGGAAGTATTCACTTTTCAGATCTGGAAACGTTTAAAAACCGACTTCTTTTCATCTATTCCCTTTCCTGATCCGTCCGCAACACTAGAAATTTGGCTAGTCTTCTGTCCCATGCCCTCAGCAGCATAGACCCAGCACCAGGACACACAGGGGTTACATCGATAAATGGAACACTTTACAAAACATTCCTGAGCGTATCGCTGTTCCGTTCGCGCTCAAGCTTCGCACGAAGGTCGCATTTTGTGGTCTATTTTGTTTGGCACTGGGAACTACGACACCTTGTATCACCTTGTATCCAATGAGCTACGTGTGCTGGAGTCTGACAAGGAGGGTTCCTTCGTAGTTATGCCGGAAGTTCTTGTTCGTGAGGAGGCCTTAGTCGCGGTCGAGAAAAACCTTACGAAAACCGATGTTGACTTGCTGGCAAGGAAATGGAATGTGCTGTCTGTTGACTGATACGAATTTGGACAGATTGGCTCAGGCAGTCAAGAGGGCCAACAAGCTTCACCTTGATATTTTCTTCACCCCTAAGACGCCCAAGCCTAGCATTCCTTTTCGCGTCAATCATGCATAGCGGGACACGTGGAAATATTGTGTTTCTGGTTAAGTGCATATCGGCTTTGCACGTGGAAGGTCCTTTTCTTCTCCCACTCGCTGTAGCGAATATATTATTCCGCACACCCTTTCAGATACCACTAAGTGGCCATTAGCATTGATGTAGAATATTTGTTTTACTCGCTTCCTCATTTTTTTTTTGCGATAGAATGCCCGTTGGCATAAAAATAACTTATTTACAAATATACATGGGCCCCCGTCTCTCGAAGGAAGTGAAGAAGGGAGCGGTGGTGGGGTCCCCAGAGCCACCGCTGAAGGTCGGGGGGTCTTCCAGGATGGAGGCCTGTGCCTCTCAGGTGTCGCTTTCTGGCTGAGGCCAGTGAAGGACGCGTCCATATGAGATGGTCCGGGTCAGCTTGTGCGGCCGGAGCTGTGCAGAAGGGGCAGGTGTCGTCGAATGGGGCATGGTAGCGTGGTGGCCACGCCCGGGTCACAGCAGGTGAAAGCGCCACTCCAACGCGAAGTCTGCGCAGCAAAACCTCTTCCCAGCGAGCAAGTCTACTGGGGAGGTCCGTTCCACACGGGGGGATGAGGGCACGTGTGGCGCGACGCAGATCGTCCTTCCGTTGGAGAAAGTTTTCTATCGGACCGGTTGCTAACATTGGCAGCGGCCGAGGAATATACGTCGGGTGACAAGCCATATCCACTGCAATGTGAGCGGCGAGCGTATTCCGCCTAACCCACACCAGCCTGAGAGGGCAGGGGTACGTTCACCTTTTGCCAGCTGTTAAAGAGTGTATTACTTTAGAGAATGATGAAATGGCTTTCAAGAATGCGAGCGACATTACCGCCCCGTCTTTCATGGAGCTATGGTGTTTTTATTCAAATTCTTTGGTAATATATCCCGACGGTGAGGTGCTTGTGCAGAAATCCGGTGCGTGTATTGGTTTGCGAGTGCACTCAATTCTAAACAATATCTTTCTTGCTAAAGTTGACCGCTTCCTTGAGAAGAATTTAAGCGGTATTTTCAAGAAGTTTTCCGTTATGTGGACGATTACTTGGTTATTTTCGACACAGCTTCCAGCCTCAGGTCTGCGGTAGGCATTTTAAAGGTTTGTAAAGAAAGGGGTTCTGGCCTTACCTTTACGGTCGAAACACTTAAAGAAGGTTGCATTCATAATTTAGACTTGTCTGCTCAGCTTAACAGAGAGGCCACACTTGTTTGATGTACAGTCGGGATCAATTTGAAGGTTATCGTTGGAGCGCCGACCGACCGAGACGACAGTGCCGTTACGTGACACTTTTTAGCATAAGCCACAACGAGATTATGCTACGCTTGCTTCTCCCTTGGCTGTTCCATGCAGTGCGCGCACTACCATCGGAAGCGATGACGGCCACGCACGTTCCTTTTTTCTTTATTCTTTCCTCCCGCCATCGATATACTTCCCACTGATACGCAGCCTTCTCGGGGCAACTATGTCGGCATGCCGGAGCATTCTAGTATAAAAAAATTGTAATTTGCTTCCGCAATGCCGCAAATGTCGAGGTTATCAAATCGCCGAGAAACGAAACGTGGATACGTCATCCAAAAAGGAATTAAGAAAAAGAATGTGGAAGTCGGCCTTTGCAGAAGGGGGTGAGCGGTTTCTATGCAACAGCCAAGGGGTGAGGGAAGGTAGCATAATCTCGTCTTCGGAAATAAAAAAAGTGCCAAGAAACAGCGCTGTCGTCTTTCTTGGTCGGTGCTCCCGCAATAACCTTCAAATTGATCAGTCGACCAGCGTAACAAAGAAACTAGCAGGAAATTGTGCGCGAAGTCGGAACACTAAGAGGAAATAGCAACCCGTGCGCATATACTCGGAATTTCAGTGAAACCCCTGCTGCCACGTCTTCACAATTCTCTTTCATTTTTCTTTGTTCAGGTCTTTATCTGTCTCCCTTTTTAAAGGGGTTAGGAAGGCTAAATGCAACAGTATAATTCGATGGAGCCAGCCTTTGGGTCACCCATTCAACTCTATACCAGCCCGCAAAGACGTTTTTTTAACCGAGGAACAATAGGGACAATTGAAAAACAATGAAATTTTACGCCACACGACGACAGCGTGATGTAATAGAGAAATACCCGGCCTCTTCGGTTGAAGAGCACCACAGCGCTTAATTGCGCACATCCCCACAATACGTTTAATTTACTAAGCCCATCTCGCTTTTATGTTTGATTTACACAGATGGCCGCAGAGGAGTACGCGGCATTTTGCAATGACGCAATGCCGCGCGCGGCGAGCAGTACGCACGACTCGGAATAGAGGCGGCGGGGGTGGAGAGATGTATAAAGCGAGGCTGCAAGTTGCAACCATTTTCCCTCCCTGGATGGTCACGCTTCACTGCGGAACACGCAGTGTGGGAAAGCTAGCTTACACGGACCATCCAAATCTACACGAGGGAAATATTCGGCTTCCAGAAGCCCTAGGATTTAAGGGTAGCACAGAGGAAGTTAACTTCAAGGCTGTCGAGGCGACGAAAAGAAAATTAGAATGCTGGTGGACGAAAAGCAGAGAGGGGAATATTGCCTAGGACACTTACCACCTGTTACAGGGAAATTAAAGTTTTTTGTGCCTGCCCTCATCAGCGCTAGTGTTAAACGAAGAGTATAAAACATAGGTGTATTAGCCCTTTTTGGTAAGATGACACGTCCTCATCCCGCAACATATGGTAAACCAATAGCAATCATCAATCATCATCATCATCAGCAGCAGCAGCAGCAGCAGCGTACACCAACCTTTTTAAAGCCGGCTTCACCTCTAGACACATATGCATTGCTGGAGAGCCACTTATTCAGGGGCACTATCGTTTGCCTTGGCCAACCCATGTAACCCCATTCGCACGACCTTGGAGTGAATAGATAGCTCCGCTCTTCCACCTTATTCCCACTACATTCGCCCTCCCTGAGCTATGGGAGAACGGGTGGACCAGGCTGTCAGGTAACATATTTGGCGAGAAGCCAGAAGTTTGCACAAACTGAGCTGCAGAACCTAAAATTTCAACAAAAGGTTACGTCTGTAAAGCGGGAAAATTGCGCAATGCGTTCTACCAAACTGCGTAAAGCGCAATTTGCGCAATGAATTGTTTAAATAGCGACTTGCGTAGTGAAACTCAGAGCTGTCCTTGCTGTTCTTCATTTTACTCCTACGAAGAGGTTAAATTCCGCATATCTGCGAAATGCACAACTCTCCTGAACTCATATTGTCACGAAGCCAAGGACGACGCAGTTGTCTTGAAGGAGAAACAAGTTTATTGGAGCGAACTTGTGCTCCCCTAACAACTCAAAAGAATACAGAGGCGGCGAAGCAGCGGTCAACAAAGTGACTTGCGTCGGCGAGCGTCGCAGAATCGAATACCCCGGCGTCTGCTCTGCCGGCTTTTTATCTTTCGGCGTGCGTGGTTCTCGAACCGTCGATTCACATCGAGAACATTGTAGATCCAAGAAGATTATTCCGGGCTGTTCACGTTAGATCGGAATGCTCTCCCTATCAGAACAGATAACACATGCGGCACAGAAAGAAAGAATGGAACACGCGCTTCCCCTGGCACAGAGATAACACAGACCGGCGCAGCCGGGCGGTAAAAGCAAAACACAAATAAACAAACCCAATGCATAGTTCGCGGCAATATAAAACCCTCCGACTACCTTGATGGAGGTGACCGGGAGCTCCTCAGCCGAGCTACAGCTCCTGACCACCACTAGGGCTCAAGATGACCTGGAGCACCCCCCTCACCTTAGGGACACTCGCTGCGACTCAGCCTCACCCGAAATAAGGTTATTGTTCCTCTCGTTCTCTCCTGAACTCAAATCTGTTCATTCCATTCATTTCTTCACTCCGGCTGGGGCAACAATATGTTAGGCTTTCACCTGAACAAACCTCGTCCCAATAATTAGGCTTCTCTCTCCCTTTCTGTCTGAAATCAGTGTTTTGTTTCCTTTTCACTCCCACACACAGAGACAGAGAGAGAGAGAGAGAGAAAGAACTTTATTCTGGAGCTGTTGTGTCAACGGCGAGTGGTGACCAGCGCTTGGAGGGCGCCGGTGACCTGGGCTGCTCGTTCAGCGAGTCCTTGCTGACCATCCCGCAGTTTTGAGGGAAAAGGAAAGAAAGCAGGAGTGAGTGAGTGAGTGAGTGAGTGAGTGAGTGAGTGAGTGAGTGAGTGAGTGAGTGAGTGAGTGAGTGAGTGAGTGAGTGAGTGAGTGAGTGAGTGAGTGAGTGAGTGAGTGAGTGAGTGAGTGAGTGAAGACTTTATTGAAATCGCCTGCTGTGGTGTCCCTAATGGAGCACCATGACGCTGCCTACGCCATCCTGTCGGAGACCCTTTACTCGACAACTGCCTCTCTACTCCCCTCGAGGTCCGTCAGCCGCCCCTGGATGGGGGGCCGAGCCCTCTCGGCTTTCGACCGGCTTCTGCCTTTCAAGGGCCGCCAGGATAAGCTGGATGGTCTGGAGTGGCTAGTTCTTGTCGATGCTCCACGGCGCAGCTTCGAACCACGGCGGGATCGTTGTTGCTGTTACCGCTTCGAGGAGGAGGAATAATACCGGTTAGGAAAGGAAGCAGCTTGATTGAGGGGGAGAGGTGCCCCTATACCAGGGCCCCTGAGGCTCTGGCCTCACTCGTGGCCCGTCGTACCAGGTCTCACTGATCTTCCGGGTCCCGGCTGAGAAAAGCAGCTGTACACTGGCAAGGAGTTGGGTTGGGTATTCGGGGAATGTTCCGAATGTCGGGACAGGCCCACGTAATGTGGTAAAGGGAGCTATACTCAGTTGTACAGGAAGGACATTTGTTTGAAGGGTAAATTGTAGGGTACATGGCGTGGAGCCTTCCTAGGTGCGGGAAGGTGTTTGTTTGCAGCTGACGCCAAAATGTCGCCTCCTTTCTCGTTAAAGATTTGTGCGGAGGAGGCTTGTCGGGTGATTCGCTGAGGCTGTAGAATTGAGTTGTATTGCAGCAGTATGGGCTCCGGGTAATAATCCTCCCGTGGCGCCTGGGAGGCATATGCTCGGGCGACAGCGTGAGCTAGCTGATTTCCACGAAGAGAGTCGTGACCGGGAGGCCATACTATTGTGACGTTGGGGACTTGCGCCTTGCTGGCAAGAATGCGGTGCGCTATAAGAGACCCTGCCCCTTGCAGAGCTCCGGCAGGCGGCCCTGGGAGTTCGTGGTCACGCGTACGTATTTTAATGGGTAGCATTCTTTGCCGAGTACCCCCACAGCCAGGACCGTGTAACGCCCTGCATTTCCACAAAAATGCAGATATCGCGGAAGTTCCACCTGTAATCGCTATAATGACGTAAAGGGAGATAATTGGTTTGAGAATATTTTGAAAAATAAAAATGGGAAAAATATAAAATCATTAGGGAAAATAGCGAACCGTGTAACGCACTGCATTTCCAAAATAATGCAGGAATCGCGAAAGTTCTAATGCTTACAATAATTTGAATGGAGATAATATGGTCGGATGAAATTCTGAAAAACTTAAAAGTAAGAAAAATACTAAAAAATTAAGGAAAATGGCAAAACGTATAACGCAAGGCATTTCGACAATAATGCAGATTGCGAAATAGTTTCACCTGTAATCGCTACAATAGCATAAATGGACATAATTGTTCGAACGAAATGTGAAAAAAATAAATTAAGAAAACTATAAAGTAATTACGGGAACTGGTGAACCGTGTAACGCCGTGCATTTCCACAATAATGCAGATTTCGGGAAAGTTCCAAATCTAATCGTTGTAATAACGTAAATGGGGTAATTGGTCGGACCAAATTTGCCAGAACGTATACCGCATGCCATTTCCACAATATTGCAGATTTCGCGAAAGTTCCACCTAGAATAGTTACAATAGTGAAAACTAAAAAAAAAATAAGAAATAAATAAAATAATTTCGGAAACTGGCGAACTGTGTAACGCCCTGCATTTCCACAATAATGCACATTTTGCGAGAGTTTATTTATTTTATTTTTTATTTATTTAGGCATACTGTTGGCCCGGAGGCCGTTACAGTGGTGGGGTTACAGCACCAATCGAAGAACAACAAGGAAATACATTAAACAGAGTGTATACAAACTATACATCCGTATTGTCACTATGAATTGGTATGTATGAATTTAACACCGCAGAAGCACAACAGAGCACAACTAACAGCAATATCTATAAGCAAACGAACACAAGCAGTTTGATAGAATTTTTTTTTCACAGTGCACTTCTTGCTTTGTTCCAAATGTAATCGTTTTAATAACGTAAATGAAGATAATTGGTCGGAGGAAATTTTGAAAAAAAAAAGAAAAATATACAAAATATACAAAACGTATAACGCATGACATTTCCATAATGCAGATTTCGCGAAAGTTTCACCTGCAAACTTTGTAATAGCGTAATTGGAGATAATTGGTGGGACAGGATTTTAAAAAAAACTAGAAATGTGGCTGAAAAAAACTCCTACTCAAGACAGGCGGCATAAGAATGCTACGGATTATACTCGGCGACAACTTAAGAACGGCACCGGAAGTTGCCGCGGTGCCTTATCACCGTAGCCGGATGTTTCTCCACGCGGCGCAAGTAGGGCGTTACTGGGAATATTTTGAACATGGCGTGAACCGTTCCCGTCATTTTTTGGACTTAATATGCTTATAAATGACTCCAGTGACGACAAACAAACTACGTGAGACAAGGCAGACGATATCACGCATTCATAGCAAACCACTTTCAAAACGCGCGCGCACTGACGTCACGGGTCCGGCGCTTTGGTGGAGTGATACACTACATGAGGTGGTGCCGTTCTTGAGTTGTAACCGAGTATAGTAGATAATTCTCTTAATTTGTGCAGAATTTTTTGTTCTGACGGGCTGGATACGATGGCAGTGGTATGCTTACATCCTGTTCGAGGTTACTGAAGCGATCATGATACTTCTCTGAGGAAAAAAAAAGCGATCGAAACGCTCGGGAGCCACCTTTATCGTCTGAAGGGCATTTTCAATGGCTTGTCCTGCCGCTTCGCAGTCGGCATTGCCAACTGCGAAGCGGCTGGACATTTTTCAACTTCTTTACGTAGTATGAAAATGTAACTGGTAGGCCACGGAGGGTAACTAACGGGTTAACGTCAGTGCCGGAGATCATGACTTCACGTGGGTTTTCAAACCCTGACTTAAAATAAATGTACCCGTCCGTCTGACGACGACGATGGTTGAACACGAAGCTTTCTTGCCATAGATTCTTTGGTTGACCAATCCCACACTGAGTGTGCGTGCTACTCTGGATGTACGCACTGTAGAGGATAGAAAAATGACCCGCAGCCAGTCAGACCCACTAAATGTTACCACAAACCTGTTGCGGATGTACGGAGGAGGTTGGCTTGCGAAACCACCTGACGACATGCTCCCTCCTAAAATTTCCTTCCATTCAAACTCGTAATGATACAAGTCGCAGAAAAACTCAACCATATTGAGGGAGTCGAGCACACAATCTGCGTGGACCACACCACGCCGTGGGTTTGCGGGGACAGCGACGCCCACATAGAAGCAACCCTACAAACAGCCGTCGACGCGATTGAAGACTGCCTCGAGGGTACGGGACTTCAATGCTCACCGAGGAAGTCCGAGGTAGCTCCCGAGCAACAGATACCATAGGAAAAGAATTAAGAGAGAATACGAGAAAATCCTAATTAGAAGCAAATCGGGGATGGTGATCCCGACGGTGAACAGTATCACAGTGCTCGGGATGACCGTCGAGGACGACGGGAGAAACGGAGACACCATCAGCCACCTGACCGGCAAAGCGGCAAATGAAATCGGACTCCTCAAAAGAGTCGTGACGAGGAAGAGCGGCATGAGAGAGGAAAGCCTGGTCAGGCTTATTCAATCATTTGTGGTCTGCCACATTGCGTACGTGGCGGCTTTTCACGGATGGAAGAGGAGTGAGAAAAGCAAGATCGACATAATCATACGGAGAGCCTACAAGACGGCCCTCGGACAGGCGGAAACCACCAACACGAACCGGCTACTTCAACTGGGTGTCCACAACACGCTGGAGGAAATGGCCGAAGCACAGCGCGCAGCCCGGCTTGAAAGACTGTCGATGACTAAAACAGGCATCCTAGACAAGCTTGGTATACGATACCACGACCAACAGGGCACCAAGATTGCGATACCGGGCGAAATAAGAAGTGGCCGCAGAGTTGGCCCTATCCCCAAGAATGTGCACCCGGAGTACAACCAGGGAAGAAGAAAGGCGAGAGCCAAGGCACTCATAGACCTACATGCCGGCGACGAGGGCGTCCCGCGGCCGAATACGCCGGCCACAAAGGCTTCGCCGTAGTGGTGGTCGACGCCAACGGGAACACTCGAGCGGCGGCCAGCACCCTAAGCGCTCAACCAAAAGAGGCCGAAGAGATAGCCATCGCCCTGGTCATCGCGGATCGGGACTGCCAGACCGTCCTGAGCGACTCCGGCAAGCCGTAAGGAACTTTGCCAAGGGCAGGATCGCGCCGGCGGCGATCCGCATACTACAACAAGCAAGAAAGGACAGGAACGTCCGCATCAAGTGGTATCCGCGCACGCACGAAAGGCGTCGGAGACAAACGAGAAGCACAACGAGACGGCACACGCTGCGGCGCGAGACCTAATTGACCGCGACCGCAACGGTTGTCGAGCGCTGTGGTTCAGCACCAAAGACCGCATGGTGAACTACAACGAGATGACGAAGTCCTTCAGACTGAGCCGCAGGCATCTCCCACCACCCTGTAAAGGGCTGGACAGAGCCCAGGTTGTTTTGTTCCGACAACTGCAGACGCGCACCGTACCCAGTCCAGCATTACTAAACAGGATGTACCCCGAGACATACCAGAGCGACATGTGTGCGGCCTGCCGCCGGGAGACGGCAACCTTCACTCACATGCTGTGGGACTGTACCAAGAACCCCAGGGAAGCAAAGTTGGAAAGCATACCGCCGCGATTGGAAGCCGCGACGATCAGTGAAAACCAAGAACAACAACTTTGGGCCGTCCAGCAGGCCCTTGAGGCACTGACCGGGCAGGGGCTCCGCGAACCGACAACGGCAAACGGTGATCCACGCCCGGCACCTGCCCCGAGGATGACGTAGGCTCAGTCTACGCGCGCGCGCGCGTACTGCAGGCACCAGTAAAGTTTGTCCAATCCAATCCAATCTATGGGTCACCCTCCATGGTTCGGCGTTTCCCTTTTTTTGAGCGCAAGGGCCAGGCAAGGCAGGTGTACGCCTCCCCCCCTTCCACCCCCCACCCCCTTCGCGGAGAGCGACGGAAGTGTACGCGGAGACCAGCTTGCATTGTTCTCCCGCCGGTGCGAAGGCCGTAACAACGGGGCGCGCACACCAAAAGGCAACCAAAATACCCTAAATCCCATTTATAATGCATAAAGATATCATAAATTATATGCGGGATAAGAAATGTTAACATCCAAATATGACAAACCTTTGAAAATGAAAAAAAAGCGGCAACGGGATTTGAACCTGGGTTAGGATGTTCGCTTCGCAGGAACGGAACTGCTAAACTACGAAACCAAGCGGTTCTGAGCGATTAAATTGAGTACCACATGCAGGTGGACAGCTTCAAACATGCCCCTAAATGGCGCCACGCGTCGCTTGGCTGTGCCGACTAGGAAACGCATATATACGCCTCCGACGAGTCCATTAAAGGGCTTGGGACTGTACTTCGTTACGTCGGCGGAAATCGCTCTTCCGGGGCCGCTGTTCAACTAGCCATCTCGTGTGGCGGTAGGGACTTCTCCACTGTATGACTTTCCCACCTACTGTGGCCACGACCGGTACGGTCCCCTTCAACAAGACGGCAGTGTAACGAGAGAGAGAGAGAGAAGGAACTTCATTTGAGCCCAAACTGGTAGAAGGAAGGGGGTGACAGGGAGGAAGTCACCTAGCCTTCCCCGTTAGATGGCGGCCATGAGCCCGTGGGCCCTAGCGGCATCTTCCGCCAGCTGGACGAGTAGTTGTTGTACGTCGGGGTGAGAGCTGAGCAAGGCGGCCTCCCATTGCTCCTGAGTCCTGATGTTTAATGCTCTATTAGGGGAACGAGGTTTCTGTGGGCATGCCCATATGATGTGTTGTAGGGTGGCTTTGTCTGCACACCACTTGCATCTGTCGGAATACGTGTCTGGGTAATATCGGTTGTAGAGTCGGTTGCGTGGAGACGAATACAGTCGAACAGTGTAACGAGAAAAAGCGGACAGTGTCGGGCCTCCCGTAGCAACGATGATGAAGACGACATAAACATTCATGCAAGTACATCACATCGCCTTTTAAAATATCACTTCATCTGGCATGGTTCCTCTCACCTCCGTCCTGCCGCCACGTAACACTATCGAAGTACCAGAAACCTGAAAGGAAACGCGAAAGAAGCAACGCTCGCAGGTTGGAATTTTATTCTGCAATCCGGGATGCCCTTGTCCGGCCGGAAAGACGCTGGAATTTCGGTTGCCTAGATGCGCAGCGGCAAGGCAGGTTGGCGCCCGGGCGACCTGGAACAACGCAAGCAGTGCCATTTAGGTTCCTATTTACAACACCAGCACGCTTTGCATACACCCAAACGGTGGTTTACAAGCATGTGAGGGAAGGGGAAGCTGCACCCACCTGCGACCGTCCACTTACCCCCAGAAAATAACCACGCCTGAATGCGCGTTTCCAAACGCTTCGCTGCACAGAGCACCCACGTGACATGTGTGAAGTCAGTGCGGGCGCTATTCTTTTGAGCGTTCGCTACAACGAGCCCAACGTTCGGCCTCTATGGCCTCGATGTGGAGTACTGAGTACGGCTCTGATGGCTTGGGTTCCCCAGCAGGTCTGACTGTTAATTTTTTTTTACTGCTTCCCTTTTTTTTCTAATTGTAATTTTTTTCTACACTTAGATGTACTTGTTCTTGTTAATAGGGATTTGGTTTGTTTTAGGTCGCTTTAGGTTTGGGGCGCAGCTAATGACATTTAATTACCATTGTGCATCGCACCAACAGACATGTCACTTGGGTGCTCTGTGTAGCTCAGCGTTTGGAAATACGCCACCCGGAAGTGTCTTGCAAAGGCTCCCATTTCTTCACACTCGCGCGGAATCGCCCATCCGCCAATAATATTCGCCTACACTTCCTTGTTACGTTGTTCAGTCCCTGTCCTTTTCCCCAACTCTTCGGGAAATTCGTGAAGGCGATATTGTGCGCCGGCTAAACACTGTCTTCCTAATGAAGGGATTCTCTCTCCCTCTTTAAGAAACATCGGGAAGGTCACTGCATCTTATCTAAGATACGTAAAACATGGTCTCACAGGAAGGCGCCAGCAGTGTTAAATTCACCACCTCTACATTGTCTATGTCGTCCGGAACGCCCTTACCGACACTACGCGTTGAGGTCCAAAGCGGAGCGCTAGCTCGTATGTGTGCTCCGTCAGCTGGCAACAGCGACGGCCTATGCCCCAGGTACGCACAGGCTCGTGTTGTAGGGAAAGAGGGGAACGGAACGGACAAGGAACACTGTCTGCCCGCCACCTCGTCTTACGGCGAAATTCTTAAGTGCCCAGTTCTGTGAAAATGCGCCGCGGCGGCGTGACCACGACACGGAACAAAACTCGTGGAACCAAAAAGCAGCTATGCGCCGGCTGGACGTCCCCATTGGCTGCGAACACTTTGTGCTGCCCGCGACGGCCGTTTGAGAAACTAACAGCTGTTGGTTGAAATCAAATTCACCAAATTTGGTGCCGCAGTCGTTTTTTGTTCGGCTTAAACCGGGGACAAAGAGCCCCAGTTTTAAGCAAGGCTTAGCAGGAGGCGGCCTCGCGAGGCTGCGTCCTCGGAAAAATGACGATATTCAGTGCATGTGGAGTTTCTGGATGATTGTGAGGTGTAACGCGCCGAAGCCACGCCTGGGATTTTAGGTACGCCGTACTGGAGGGCTCCGTATTAATTTTGACCACCTGGAGATCTTTACCGTGCGCCAAAATCTAGACACGGGCGTTTTCACTTTTAGTTTTCATCAGAAAAGCAGCCACCACGGCAGGAATTGAATCCCCGACCTTGGGTCAGAAGCATAACGCCTTGTGAAGTTTCGGGGAGCGTCACGCTCATGGAAGCCTCCTAGACTGTTGAGCATCATAGCTTCACTGCATTAAGTCGCGGGGAACCTCGCTCTGAAGCTGTTATGTCTGAACAAACACTATCGTCGTAAAATATTTTTGTGCGTGTTTCAAAAAGGTAATACCGCTTCAAGATAGAAGACAGGATTTATGAAGCACGGTGACGGTCTATCTACCGTATTTTCGCGCACATAGCCCGCCCCTGCATATAATCCGCACCCCACTTTCAGCCCGCCGGAAAAGACAAAAAAACCTTTGCGTATTGCCCGCACATTTGATACAGGAAAGGCTGCACCAAAGCTATACTGCTCAAGCAACACATCACATGCCATGATCTTTAATCAACTGAGTGGACACAACGTTCCTTCGGTGCACAACGGGCCACGCTTTAACAGGCACTGGATATCGCACATGATCACACGTGTGACGTCGCTAGAGCACCAGACAAGACCGAATTCGTCGCCATTCATGGAGCCAGATGTACAACGGCGAAACAGGCGGAGGAGGAGGCATGCTGACGGCGAATTCGAAGCTATGAGATCTCGAGGAAAAAGTTAATCGATTTCTAGGTATGCACCTGAAGAACAATTGTACCGATACCTAAGGACGATGAAGATATGCAAATTCTTCACATTTTGAAAAGTATTTTTAAGCCGCACTCGAGGAGTCAATGAAAGGGAGAACCGGCTGATCACGCAAGCACTGCTATAGCATGCGTCATCGTATACGGACTTCCATACCACCCTGTCAATCGCAAGCAGAAGCCTGCACTTGAAAGACTGCTCATGGAGGCGAAAAGCAAAACTACCGCGTGTTCGAGATTTCGGCGCACGTTAAAGATCCCCAGGTGGTCAAAATTAATCCGGAGCCCTTCACTACGGCGCGCCTCATCGCCTGCGTAGCGTCGGCGCGTTAAACCCTACAATCAATCAGATTGCTCAGCGAAGCATCACGCATCGTCACGGGACGTCCTCGCGACACCCCGTGACAGCCTTCTACGACTCGGCTAAAACACTACCCTAAAGAACTCCCACTCAAATTTCAGAGATATCAAGTGAAAAATACGGGGTCAGCAATCTTTCGGGTCAGGTGCGAAAAACTACAAAAAAGTGGCGGCACCGCCAATCAAAACTGCAGTGATATCAAGAAAAAATGCGAGATAGGGGAACTTTCGGGTGAAGTGCGTAAAGGACAAATAAGCGACCGCATAAACAGATGAATCGATGATTCGCGTTTATTTCCTTCACTCATCGGCGCTAAAGCCATCAATTTGAGGTGTGGGCGGTCTTTGGTGTCTTTTAGCAAATAGACTATTTCGCTCCTAGAGGGGATGGGCGATATTTCGGGGAAGGCCGTTCTCAGACCTTTACGGTAGTGGTCTAACATAACTCCCGCGACACACGTCCATGGGAACATATTGCAATCACGGATTGCAAACCATGGTTCACGTCTCTCCAGTCCTGGTCCTACTGGGTACGCTATCGTTGTGGTGTGCGCCGCTGCTCTTCCTCCTGAACCCCGCAGCACCAGTCGTCGGCACAGTTATCCCTTATCCCTTCAGTTATCCCTTCCCACTCCCCGTTCCCTAAAAATCCCCCTACCAATCCCTTTCTCATCCATAGGAGTGCCTAAGCGCAACAAAATAGAATAATCCGTGTTTTTCCTTAGCCCCACTAAAATGGCATTTGGTTTACGCGTCGGCACGGCCATCGCTGTGTAACCGACGCGCCTGTCATCGCAGGGGCAACGCCTATTCGGGAGATCACAGCGCTCTGAGACATTTCTTTGGCTGCCCAGGACAAGCATTCCCAGCATTGTCACGCAACGAAGCTGCTAAGTTGCCCTTTTAGAAACGCCTATTGGGGGCGGACCAGTGTGTCAAAGATTCAGTACGACCTGAACCTGAAGGCCGGTGAAACATTTTGGTTCTCTTGCACTGTTCGTGTTTCATCCATCACACGTGTCTCGCTACGAGTAAGTCTGAAACATCACGGACTACCCGGCTGAAACAAAATATCCCCTCTTTCACGCATACCGTGTGTTTATAGTCACTTTCCCCTTCCTGGCCAAATTTTGAGACTTTCACGGTAAAAGCTGTGTTTCTACAGCACAAATTCCCAAAAACAATGGGCAATTTGTTCAGACTAAGTTATAGCGGAAAGTCAAAGCTTCGTTACGCACATACGTACGCAGCCATTATCTCTGCCGCGGCCCTGTCTTTGCAAATTCGTAGCAGCCAATTAAAACAGCCTGCTCCGCAATCATAGCGGCCAGTGTGCTCTAAAACTTCCATTTTATCATCTATCCGAACTTATGATAAGCTTCCCCCCTTTCTTTTGGGACTTCCGTGTGAATGCGTACATCAATTCCTTTGGTGTCATGTGGGGCAGGAAACAAGGTAACCGCAATTTGAAACGTTAAGCACCAGTTAGGCTTGTTGGCAGTACAACATCAAACGTTTGCACCGCAGAACAACATGGACGAAGAAAGAACGAAACAAGACGAGAGCTAGTTTTGTGTCATAGCGCTTTGTTACCGTTTCACAACACAGCGCTTGTCTTGTTTAACACAGCGCTTCTCTTGTTTCGCTCGTACTTCGTCCCTGCTGTTCTGCGCTGCAAACGTTCGATTTGAAACATCTTAGGCAAGCAATTGATAAGCAGTGTCTATACGCGTATATACGTATACACCGAACATAGACGCTCCGTCACCCGCATGTGAGACATCGCCCCCTCCTCAACCGTTAAAATATCACAAGTTAAGAACGACGATAACTCATGTAGTGAATCACTCCACCTTAGCGACAAACCCGAATGTCAAAAGGCGCTCGCATTTCGAAAGGAGAGTGCGATAAATGCGCGGCAGCCGCTGATTTTTCCCAAGTAGTTCGTTCGTCATCGCTGCAAAAGTTTTCAAGCAGATCAAGTCCGAAAAATCACGGAAACTACTCATGTCACGTTCAAAATACTCGCAGTAATGCTGTTTGCGGAGCGCGGAGAAAGAGTAGGCTGCGGCGATGATATGGGGAGCAAACCTGAGTACCCCGCTTCTGGCCTCTTCTTCAAAAGGGCAATAAAATAAAAGTTGTTTTTATTCAGAATAGTTCGTGTTTTGTAGTACCGCCAGTGCTTGTCCGGCAGCAAGCGATGCTTTATTCACTGAGAAATTAAACATTTTATGCCAAAATTTTTATTCTCTCGCTACTACGTTTGCTTTATGCCGTCAGATGGCGCAGCAATACCGCTAAAGGATCGCTGTTCGCACGTGGTCCGCTTTCAAAACCGGACTTTACCTGAAGTACAGTGGGAAGCCGGGATATACTCGGAGACAAGTTAAACACGGCAACGATGATGATGATTGCTAGTGACATCTCCTCTGTAGCAGGGTGATGACGTGTCATCTTACAAAAAAACTGCGGTTGATTCCTCTCTCATGAGAATCGGTAAAACACGAAAGTTAAATGTGGAGCGAAATCTGCAGCTGAGCATGATTTGCGGGTTGGCGGCTGTCTTGTGGGTGTGCTTGGGGAGAGACGTCCCCCTGGCGGGTCAATTCGGCAAAGGTGTACTGGCGCCATTTTCCGTGACGGATATGACGTCAGGTAACTCTTAGTATATGCCGGCATGAAACACTTTCGTGGTAAAATATAGAACCCGAAAATGAGCAACCCTACTCTTTGGTACTAAAGGTTGCTTCCTCGCAAGAAGACCCTATTTGCTGGGGTGCACACTTTACAGGCCGCTTGCTTCGTTGTACTGGTGTCACTTTCATGGCGAATATGACGTCAGCGAAATCTTCGTGTATCTGAGAATAAAACCCTTTCGTGTTAAAAAAAACTAATATACCTATGTTTTATACCCTTCGTTTAATACTAGCGCTGCTCTTCCGACAGATACAAAAACTAATTAGGCACAAAATAGTTAGTTTTTCTGTTGCACGTGGTAGCTGTAATTGGCAATATTGCCCTTTCTGCTTTTCGTCCACAAGCATTTGAATCTTTTCGTCGCCTCGACAGCCTGGAAGTTAACTCTCTCTCTGCTACACTCAAATCCCGGGGCTTCTGGAAGCAGAATATTTTCCTGTAGACTTGGATGGATACCCTCGCATTGTGACACTATGTGCCGCATAGCTTATGTTTCCTTTCCGCAGACTACACGTACCCCAACATTTTGTGTATACTTCCCCACAAAGCTCTTATTTCGCAAGCAACCTGAATTTCGAATGCAAAGCACCGCCTTTTAAATTATCCCCGAAAATTTTCCTTTCAGATTTCTATTGCTCAACTCTTTGGAAGATGCCCCTGCGCCTCACCACCGCAGGCGGCTGTTACTCCGCGCGGCGCAAGTAGTGCCTTACGGCGAGTACTTTGAGCCTGACACGAGTCGCTTCCGTGATTTCTCGCGCTTAATCTGCTTTTAAATTCCTGCGGCGACTGCAAAAAGACTATGTGCGAAAAACAAGACGCTTTTACGCATTAAGCGCAATCTCGTTTCATAACACGCGCCCGCGATGGCATCCGGGTTGGTCTCTTCCGCAGAGCGATACACTACGTGAGCTATTGGCGTTCTTAATGTGTACCCGAATAAAGTTGAAAATGGTTCATGACTGGAACTGCACATAAGTGTGCGGAATCCTTCAAATTGAACGAAGTTCAATTTTGTCTTCATAGCCCCTAAAGGGGCATACAACTTTATTCTATTTCAAAGAACTAGCGCTGGGTAACCCATCACGATTCCATCCACGAGAGACGTTTTAACGTAAAAAAACGCTGTAAATAAAGGGAAGTTTTCAAATTTCGCGCTACAGTGAGGTAGTATTGGCCGGAGTGACGTCATACGGGCAAAACTAAAAACGTAGTTATCTGTGTTGAGTGCACGCTGGTATTTAAGAGATCCGATCAAACGGAACTAGATCTCTGCTAAAATTACTCCGCCATGCTTCTTGACTGTAGCTTAGATTGATTGCCGGGTTTAACGCGCCGACGCAACGCAGTCGATGAGGCGCGGCGTAGTGGAGGGCTCCGGATTAATTTTGACCACCTGGGGACCTCTAACGTGCGCCGAAATCTCGTACACATGGGAATTTTTCTTTTCGGGTCCATAAGAAAAGCGGCCGTCGCGGCCGGGAATGGTAGCTTAGATCGGCAGCCGCCAGTCCACAAACATCCTGTGACGTCATAGAGAAAGATCTGGAAAGTGATGGGGAGTCACCACTGCAGGAGCATCTACGTGATTGTGTCGGAGTTGGCAACAAAATTGGCTACTATCAATTTAATGGGGGAACTTGTATTCTGCATTATGGCCTCTTTAGCCCTCAGTCGCGGTGAAGGGTTTTTTCCGCAGCCTCTTCATTTTCTCCTTAGGGACTCTTCGGAGAGCAACGAGCCCGACAACGAGACGGAGGGACCGGCACTCACGTTCACTTCTTCATCTTCCGGCTGTTGTCGGACATCTCCCTCTTGCCGCCGGCAGCAGGGGCCGAGGCCATGGCGGGATGGCCGCTGGGCATGGCTCCGCCGCCCTCCTTGAAGACCTTTCCGGCGAAGGCCTTCTGGAAGATGATGGTGGCGCCGTTCGCCTGAATGGGCGCCGCGCACCAGGCCAGGAAGAGCAGCCGGATGAAGTAGATTCGCCGGAAGTGCCGGTAGATGCCCACGAAGATGAACCGGAAGATGACGTTTACCAGGGCGTACACGATCCAGTAGGCGGTCCACTTTTGCATCGCCAGGACGTCCGCTCGGTCGATGGCCCGGATGCTGCGAACGCCCCATTTTAGCTCGGCGAAAATGATCGGCTTGAAAACACGCGTTAGCCGGTTGAATAAAATTAGCAGTGGCTTAGCTCGGCTACGCCAGGATATATGTAGCGCGAGCTAAGGTTCAGCTGGTTATTCTTACTTTCCCTGGTTGTCCAGGATTAGCTTGATCGTCGTGCTCACTGCTGCTTCAATGGCACACACACGGTATACGCATTATGTGACATGTATATTTATCAAGCGGCTCCGGCGCAGCGTCACCGATCGCCCAAGAGCTAAGCTGGTTCCACAGGCGCACGCCGGTGTTGCCGCGACGCACGAGCCATCGGTTGCACAGCCGATCAACCCCTCACATGATTAAGTGGACCGGGCGGCCACGTGCGGAACGGAGGTCGGCGAAGACGCTGGGCGCGTGGGGTGTGTGAGAGACGCCGGGCAGCGAGCAACGTTCTGTGTGATGTGTGACGTCACTGCTCCTCGCACATGCGCAGCACGGCGCTCCATGAGCCAGGCAAAACTGCACAACCTCGGCCAGTGTAGCTCACGCTACAAAAGCCCCAATCCACCTAGTCGAGGTTGCGATTTCAGTGCAAATGCATGCTTGTGTGGCGATAATACCGGGACGCCTTCGGCCTGTATTCGGAATCTGTGTTCTACAAGTCATAGCCCACCTAGCGTGGCCTTTTCTTAGTCTCTATACTACTTTTGCTCCGTACGCTTCTGAAACAATCTACTTAGCAACAATTCATTTTATGCATATGGGTTACTTTCTCGAAAAAAGAGGGGAATATTCATTGCAAGGCAAAAGAAAGAATAGAAAGCACTACGTGAGTGAGTTCCAGGGTTCCTGGCATTGCTTGCTGCTCACCTTCCAAGCATGGGCCAGACCGTAGTGATGAACACGGACGCCTTGGCGCCCAGAATGTTGAGAAGGAACAGGAAGCAGGTCACACCCACCATGGCTGCGTTGGAGAACCAGAGACACTCGCTCTGCCCAAGATTGCAATGGCATTTCCTCAAGCAGCAATCTGTGCTTCTTAAAACTCGGTGGTCTCTGCTAACGGGACAGTAATGGCCTAGCTATATGTTCTATTTGGAGTGGCAGAAGCAGTCTTAGCCACCGCGGTGGCTCAGTGGCTAAGGCGTCGCAGTGCTGAGCACGAGGTCGCGGGTTCGATTCCCGGCCGCGGCGGCCGCTTTTCTGATGGAGGCGAAAAGCGAAAACGCCCGTGTTGAAGACATTTCGGCGCGCGTTAAAGATCCCCAGGTGGTCGAAATTAATCCGGAGTCCTCCACTACGGCGCGCCTCATCGCCTGCGTTGCGTCGGCGCGTTAAACCCTACAATCAATCAATCAACATTACTCTTCGGCAACACTCAAACAGGGTGACGATAGCATCAACACAAATGACCGATTGCTGATCTGCGCGGTGTCCCTAAGCAATAAATTTAGAGATGAAGGTGAAACAGGAGCGTTCTACTGTTCATGATAAACTCGCGCGAGGAATAATTATCCCCACCCCATCGCGTCCCGTACGATTTGCCGGAGATATGCACTACCACAAAGAAAGATATTAAGGAATCGAGTAATGCTATCCTGAACTCCATTCGACGACCTTGAATTAGACATGTGAACGCAGCGGATTGAGTTCATGCACGTGATAGGCGATATGCTTTACTAGTCAGCTTAAAAATCAGCTGCCACATTACCGCGATTTACGCTTCCATCGCGATTTACGCGACCTACGCTTGCCTATCGGTGACTTCCACACGCGCCACGGCAAAGGGCGCCCCCTCTTCCGTATAACTGGAATATTTAAATTTTGGAACTGACGCTTTCAAGCCGCATTTCGGCTCGTTGTTGGTGGTCATGCATTCTCACCATCGGAGTGGGAAGGGAAGGGGGGGGGGGGGGGAGAGGGGTATCATCGCCGCAAAAACATTGATAGTGTCTATTACCCCGGCAACCGTGAGAATTACTGTCAGAAATTTCTCACAGCAGTCGCCTCTCACTGGCTAAGCACGGAACGCGGAGATTCTTTGGGATAAATATTCCTACAAAGCTGCGTTTGCAACTGCCCCTGTAGCGCTGTGGTATAGTACTTCGTTTTAAACGAAAAGAGTCAGGTTCGAATCCGACAATTTGATGCTTTTTTTTTTTTTAGTTTCATAATTTTTCAGTCATCGGGATTTTGCTAATACTTTTTTTACTCTGGTTTTTACTATATCAAGAGATCGACGCTCAGGAGTTCTAAAATGGTTGAAGTACGTTTAATATACGCTGTGTTCTCTGTCGTTGGTCTCGGCGAGATTAGGTTTGTTGCAGTTGGGCTGAATTTAGGTGGGTTATGACGCGTTCGGCTAGGTTACGCTAAGTTCGGTGAGGCTATGTTATGTTAGGTTACGTTGGGATATAATATTCAGCAAATTTTAGGCCAGCCAGGTTTTGTGAAAACTGCCGTGAGAAATTTTCGGAGGTAATTCTCACGGCTGCCGTGATATTAGACGCAGCCCTCTGATAATTTCCTTCTCATCTTCGCTACAAAAACAATTCCGCGATAGGAAGTGAAATTCCAAAAATCGGGCTAAGGACTTGGCGGGTGTCGTTATGAAGCTGTAACGGGCAGTTTATGGGCTTCCACACTCCGGTCGTAAAGATCAAACTCCTTCCATCGCACGCATCGACTGCACTTCGTGGACATCAGAAACGCGGTACTTTTAAGGTGCCGCCATAACGTGAAACATTGTTGCAGTGGAAGGCAAGCTTCAAAAATGATGCCACACGGTAATCATTTTCCAGTGGTCCCCCCCCCATGACTGACAGGGCGCACATCCACACCTTGTTTAGGTTGGCACGCTAATCACGCTAACTATAACATTTATTACCCTGTTCACTAATATTTGAACAGGATAATGTGCCGAAACCGCGCCCGTCTACCGCGAGTCACTCCAAGTTAGCTTCGGCGATCTATATCAACGCCCCCGTTATTCAGTGGCAAAGCCTTCCGATTGCGGGGTTCAGCGTTGCTTGCCGGCGCCTAACCACACAACAACGCCAAGACAAAGGAGGCATGCTTCAAGCCTCGTAATTGATGACAACATTCCTCGGGGCACAAAGTTCTGTTGACATACTTTGAAGGCACTGAATAATTTGCTACAAAGCCAAGCGATGATACGCCACACCAACTCATTTGCTGCGATACACAGAAATGACCCGCCGTACGTAGATAGCGCGGTGGCATTCTGGCCACACATGCGTTCCTTTACTGCGCTTTCCTTCAAAGAAGCCATGAAGACAAAACACTAGTTTGGTTCATTCAAAAGATTGCCTCGTTAGAAACATACTGACACCACTTGTAACGTAAACGTCACTCAAATAAGCTACATAATTAGGAAAAAAGGGAATGGCCATGCGACCCACTAGTTTATTTCCCGCAACAGAGCCTGTGATGTCATACCAGCCAGCTCTGCGATTGGCGGAGGGCGGCAAAAGCAAACGCAAATTAGGCAGAGCTTATAAGCTTGCGAAACGAGCTACTTGCGCTTACATTTAAAGCACAATCTTTGTGGGCCTAAATATCTCTGTTTTCGCGTCCATCAGAAAAACGGCCGCCATGGCCAGTATTGAATCCGCGTCCTTAAGGTCAGCCGCACAATGAAAGAAATTAATCTGAGAAAGAAACGCTTTTTCGACCCATTCGGCGCGTGTGACAAGCACGAGGCGAAACCCCGATCCCTTTTCGCGAGAACGAACATCCCGGCGTGTTCTACAACTGCGGCATACCCATCGAAATCATAAGCCGTTTGAAACGCGACGAGACACGTTCGTTTTCCAAAGCCTCACGCTGGAAAGCCACGAGCAGCCTCGGGAGCTCTTGTTCGCATTTCCGAAAACACATGAAATCCTAGCCAAACAACGCTTCTCACAAAAAAGCACTGCCATTTGGGCTTTATCGCAGCGCGCAGCGGAAACATAGGCGCACAGTGCGCCGAGCGGTACGAAAGGCAGGCTTCGAATCTCGCGCGCAGGGCTCGGCACGCAGCCGCCATGACGGCCGCCTCCGCTGCTCGGGAGGCAAGAACGAACACTCACCGTAGACGACCTGCTCCCGCTTCATCTTGGCCTTCCTCTCGATGTTGTCGAAGGTGTCGCCAATCACCCCGCGCTCCCGCAGCACCCTGCCAAGCTCCTCATTGATCTCCTGGGCCATGGCGGGGCGTGGAGCGCTGGTCCGCTGCTGCTTCGGCGGCCCTCGGTGCGCGAGAATGCTTCGGCCTCCTCGGCTGCCCCCGGTCCTGCCACGCGGATCGTGCACGCGCGTGCGCACGGCCGCCCCCTGGGTGAGAGATTGGCCCGCAACAAAAATAAAAACCAGCACACGGCTTATACAGTACCTAGCGGCGTATTGAAGCGCACAAAGACGAGGACAGGAACACGGACGACGACATACAGGGGCGCTTGTGTCGTCGTCTGTCATCGTCTGTGTTCCTGTCCTCGTCTTTGCTGCTCTTCAATACGCCGCTATGTACCAACTTGCCCAAACCAATACTCCCCTGAACTTTATTCAGTACAACCTGTTCAGAGAAGTTCACAAAGAAAAAAAATTCACGCATCTCCACAAAGTGAATCATGAGCAGTGGGCGAAGCACTGGGTATCGTTCTTACCGTAAATCACTCGTGAGAGTGCTTACTGCTGCGTAAACGATTTCCAATCCAATCCAATACAATCCAACCAAATGCTCCTCGCGCATGAGAAAGGCTCTACAGGAGCTATCTCTCTCTCTCTCTCTCTCTCTCTCTCTCTCTCTCTCTCTCTCTCTCTCTCTCTCTATCTCTATCTCTATCTATCTATCTATCTATCTATCTATCTATCTATCTCTCTATCTATCTATCTATCTATCTATCTATCTCTCTCTCTCTCTCTCTCTCTATCTCTCTCTCTCTGCCCTTTTGTGAACCTTTTGTTCACCGATGTTTCGATTTATACGGTGCTGTGCCGTGAGCACGGACGCCGGACGCCGGACAAGCCTCGGCCTTAAGGTGCTTTGCCCCTAAAAATTGGCCGCGTATCTGCTCCTTTCCTTGCAAATGTGGACAAAACACGGCAGCCTTTGTCGACATTTGCCAAGTAAATGCCTCCCTTCGCTCTCCCGCTCACCTCTCATGTTGTCCTCTTGCATCGCGCTCCTCCCAAGGTAAACACGCGAAAGGTTTGCTCAAGTAAATTTAAATTCACCGCGCTGCACTGCTCCAGGCCGGGTGCCTCGATGCCAGCGCTGCCGTATGGCGGAGACGCGCGTGAATCGAGGCACCCTACGCACCCGTTTATAGAACCCCGTTGGTAGTCGTGGTGGCCCATAACTGGCGCATAGTCACGCAGGGGAATGGGCAAGAAGATTTTTTTTTCATTGAAAAGTACCGGATAAGGCAAAGGAGTGCAGTCGAAGAAATAATTTAGTACGCAGATTGAAGAGAGAAATATAAAAAGACCCCGTTGCCCCATTCCACGCGCGTTCCAAGCGGAACGTGGAACCTATCTAGTGGAACCTTTCGTAACTGTTGCCGCTTGATTTCTTAAAATTCCCCCAGAAGCTATAGTGGCGCGGGCGACAGTACGCGAGAGCATGATTTTTTTTTTCTGCAGCGGAAGCAGTATTTCATTTCGCAAAAATCAAGCATCTATGAAATTGTTTTATAAAGGAAGGCTGTAAAGATTCCTTGTGTATTAATTTTCTGTCTTATTTTTGCGTGATGTCTTGTTCTTGTTCAACAATGTTGACAAGTATGAACATATAAACCGGAATTGGACGTTTAGGTTCCGCTGTGACTATATAAGACTATTGCGCAGACTTCGTTTCACTTTGGCCGGGTGGCTGAATCGAGTCACAGCCAGCCAGCCAGCCAGGCAGATAGACCAAAATTTCTGGGCTTAAGTATAGCCCAAGAAAGGCTATCGTCGTTAACATGCAGTTGGCTGCAGCACAGCAATGTGACGTGGATGTCAATGCGGAGAACCGTATCAAACAATTACGCTGCGTTAACTCTCGAGCGATGAAAAAATTAGCAGTGGCTTAGCTCGGCTATGCCAGGATATACGTAGCGTGAGCTAAGGTTCAGCAGTACAATACAATCCAATCCAATCCAGTCCAGTCCAGTCCAGTCCAGTCCAGTCCAGTCCAGTCCAGTCCAGTCACTGCTCCTCGCGCATGCGCAGCCCGGTTCTCCAGGAGCCAGGCGAGACGGCTATCAAGCGGGTCCGGCATAGCGTCGGACTTGGCTACTGCGCAACGGAGGCGCACAGCCGGGCACGCGCCGGCGCCAGTGCGCCTGCCGCGGCTATGACGTCACTGCTCTGGAATGCGCAGATCGGCGAATGTGCAGACCCACTTCTCTACACACCCGTACTCCAATTGGAAGAAATTTCCAATCCAATATAATCAAATCCAATCCGAATCCAATCCAATCCAATCCAATGCTCCTCGCGCTTGCGCAGCAAGGCCCTTCAGGGTCCACGCGAAACTGCTCAACCTCGGCCAGTGTAGCCTGCGCTACAAAAGATTGCATTAAATACAGCCGAACAGCGAAGCATGTGCGCGAGTGAGATACCAGGCAATCGCGCGAATGTAGGGACAGCCTGCCGCGAATGAGGCGCTGACTAAAAGGGGCGACGGAAACAAAGAGGGCCGCACAGAACCCGATTATTGGGGCAGCTGTAATAGCGCTTCGTCAGGACCACTGGAGCCAATACACGCTATGTACGACCACTTATAAAGGAGAGTCTCAGATAAGGCGCATTCCGAACAAAAGGAAAGCGTAAAAAATTTCTTTACTGACTAGATGTTGCCTTCTAGACACCGTACTGGCTGGAAGTAAAAAACCGGAAACAAGTCGGCATAGATAATGATGGTGACACCTTTGAAGAGTTTCCTGCGAGATACCGCCTCCTTTTTCCCTTTTCTATCAGAATACCTTAAAGCGCTTTTGGAATTCTGTGAATGAATTCCAAACGGAAAAGAGAAATCTGGACAGTCGAAACTGTTTGTTTTAGTCTCCTTTTTTGTTATTAAATGTTTATCAACCCGATTCAGCCGGGAGTTTCCTAACTAATAGCGCCGGTAAACCGATTAAAGTACCTCCCCCTTCTTCAGTAGAAGTTTGTAATTCGAACCGCAACTGGAAACCGTTTCAGTTCGCAACAATAAAAGTTCGAACTACTGGAAGTGATGAAGAACAACATTACACTACCACAGGAAGCCGTAGGACGTGTCAACAAGTATAATGGTCCAAAATATTGAGGATTACAGTGTGCCTTTTGTCCGTGAAGGCGACAACATGCACTTTTCACTCTAACGAGTGAGCGACGCGGAAGGCCCTCTCTTCACAGTCTTCAAAAATGAAGAAAAGATGGACGGCATTGCACCTGGCTATTACTTCTGGACGTGGGCAGGGCATGTAATGTGAAGGCGAGATAACCGTTGGTCATTAAGAGCAACAGAGTGGATCCCTGGGGAGGGCAAGCGTGGCAGGGGGCGGCAGAAAGTTAGACGGGCAGATGAGATCAAGAAGTTTGCGGGGATAAGTTGGTCACAGTGAGCACAGGACCGGGATAATTGGAGATCTATGGGAGAGGCCTTTGCCCTGCAATGGGTGTAGTCAGGCTGATGGTTATAATGAAGGTGACGTCTGCAGTGCGTAAATGCCCTGGCGCTTCGCCTTCACAGGCTGCGGGGGGTTCGGCGCTTCTGATATATGTCCTCATGTGGTAGACAACACTGCACTTGCGTCCCCGTCGACGTAGTACACGTAGGACACTGCGGTTTGCAGGAAGTTACCCTGAAACCAGTTTTTGTCCGATTTACCTGCTGTCTCTATTTTTCCCTCTGTCGTGGAGGCGACGCCGGCACGAGTGTAGGCAGCGGGTGCGTTTATTTTGAACCACTCGCGTTCGTATTGACGGACTGTGTTAAACACATCTGGGGCGGTATTCTCGTAACTGTCCTTTTTGAAAACGTCCCTTTTGAGTCCCTTTCATCGTGACGTACTTCCGGTTAAGCAGTGGGCGTTAACAGTAGGTTTGCCGCGCTTGCGTTACGTCACTTCCGGTAGTTTGCTTTTAGCCAATCAGGGCTCGACAAAGGGGACACTTTTGAAAGGGACTCAAAAGGGACAAAACTCGAGAATACCGCCCCTGTTGGGCAAGTTGGTGCATTAGGATTGAAAAAATAGAGCGCGACTGAGACAACGACCTTTGAAAGAAGGACGACGGAGCAGCTTGCAACTGAACATTGTATTGTTAGGGGGAGCTCTCTGGAAGCGTTTTATGTTAAGCAGAAAGGGGACAAGTGCGTCAGCGATACTTTTCTGTGCTTTTGCATGCCAGCGACTTTGAGTTCTTGAAAACGTTACTTTGATCTTGTCCTCTATTTGATGCGTTCCATGTAGTTTACCAAAGTGTGCATGCTCCTGATGATACAGGTATAAATATGAGACGATGCCTCAATAAATGTTAGTTGCAAGTGAGCGCTTGTCCCGTCGTCCTTCTTTACTGCCGTTGTCTCAGTCGCGCTCTGTTTTTTCAATCATGACGCACTTTGCTATAGCTTCTATTCACTGGCGAGGCACGCCATGCAGACAACCATGTGAGTGTGCTGTCACTGGTTACGTCAAGCTCCGCGGGGATGGCGGTACTTGTCCGTGCTAAGCACATGATTTGTGTCCGACGTCTCCAAACCGACCCCCCTCCCCCCCCCCTCCCCCCCCCCCCCCCCGTAACGCCTTTTTGAAAGCATCTCTATTGACACCACCGTTGAGAATCGGGCTGAAACGGAGCAGACGACGCGCGCCAGTTTTTGGCGTGCCGGCGCAGCAGCACAAACCGCGTCATGTCCGGGGCACATCGGCCATGTCCGTGGCCGTTTTCAGTGTTGCTAAGCGAAGAAATTGACAGCTAAACTTTTGAATGAATACCAACTATACATTGATTTCTATGGAGCTCTGGCGGACCAACCCGTGCAGTTGGAAGTAACGAGCTTTCGCTGTACAAGGCACTCCCCACGTGCTGACGATGTCACAATCTAGACCAGCGGGGACAGCGACGGCGGCACGAAGTTGACAAATGCGTCTCCTCCCGAGGACTCGCGCGTTCGCGTCAGAAGCAGGGTGTCGAACCGAAAGCCAGATTTTCGCCCGGAACCGGAATCAAACCGGAGCCGTATTTTTTCCGTCATTTTGGAAACGAACCATAGCCGGAACGAATCGAAGGAACCGTTTCGCACCGGTTCCGGGAACGGTCAGTGAAACAGTTCTGAGAGCGGGTAGAGAACGGAAAAAAATATCGAGTCGGTCGGACCAAGATTGATACTTTTCGCGCTGAGCACAAGGTCGCGGGTTCGAATCCCGGCCGCGGCGGCCGCTTTTCTGATGGAGGCGAAAAGGAAAAACACCCGTGTGTACGAGATTTTGGCGCACGTTAAAGATCCCAGGTGGTCAAAGTTAATCCGGAGCCCTCCATTACGGCGCACCTCATCGCCGGCGTTGCCTCGGCACGTTAAACCGTACAATCAATCAATATTTTGTAGCGTGAGCTGCACTGACCGAGGTTGAGCAGCTTCGCGTGTGCCGCGAAGGGCCGTTCTGCGCAAGCGCGAGGGATATTGCACGGGTTTGGATTGTATTGGATTGGCTCTGATTGGATTGATTAGATTGGATTGGATTAGATTTGGATTGGAATTGGATTAGAGTGGATTGCGTTGGATTGTGTTGCGTCATAGCCACGGCAGACGCACTGGCGCCGCCGCGTGCCCAGGTGTGCGCCTCAATTGCGCAGTAGCCAAGTCTGACGCTGCAGCGGAGACGCTTGATAGCCGTTTTCGCGTAGCTCGTGACGAGCCGTGCTGAGCATGCGCGAAAGCATTAACTGGACACGGCTGGACTGGGCTGGATTAGACTGAATTGAACTAAATTCGACTGGACTGGACTGGACTGGACTGGATTGGACGGAATTGCTGAACCTGAGCTCACGCTACGTATATCCTGGCATAGCAGAGCTAAGCCACTACTAATATTTTGGGGTCTATTTTGGGGTACTTGGTATTTAGAAATTTTGCGGTGCTCTTCCTCTTAACCAATTAGAAAATTTAGTTGCACACGAAAAGGCCGAAACGTTTTCTGCCTGCCGACAGCCTAAATGCTAAAAAAACGCCTTTCAGTGTGCACGTATTGCGCTGTTATGTTGTTTCTAGCGTAGGATTAACATTTCGCAGTAACGGTAAATATTTGCCTAATGCATATTTTGTTTTATCCGAGGGTTATTTATATAAGGTAAGACTGTGGAAAGCAACTAAACTGACAGAAAGGAAAAGAGCGATCAACTGGTTTGATGCGAAGGAAATCCATAGGATTTTTCAATGCCTTCACTTCATTTGTGCTATCGTTCTGCAGCCTTGGAGTACCAGCGACCACTACCGCACCTTACGAATTCACTACGAATCTTCACTACAACCCAATCGCTGCCTCCTGTCGCTGAAGTGTCACTAGCAAGTTGCTGTCGCCGTCTTTCGCTATGGTCAGTGAATCATTATAACCGTTCCTCCCTTCTGGCCTGTCTGTTATAGCAGGCGGAAGGATGGTAGAATGAAATCCCTCTCAACGTCGCCTGCCACGCGGGGACAGGTGTAGGTTGACGCCGACGCCCGCCAGGTTTCGACTATAGCACTGCTAATGCTATCGCGTTAAGAATAAAACGCCGTTTTGAAACTGTAGGTACATGAAAAGCGTATGAAGACCAACCAATTTCATTTTCGATGCAAAATCATTACTTTGTGTTTGTGTGTACGCACGCGTGTGCGCGTCTACGGCGTGTGTGTGTGTCTGTATGTGCATGTGCGTGCGTGTGCGTGTGTGTGAGCATGCATGCGTGCGGTGTATGCTGTGTGTGGTGAGAGAGAGAGAGAGAGAGAGAGAGAAGAGAGAGAAGGCTGTTTTAATTGTAAACTGGATGATGGTCAGCACTGCTAGGGACAAGGCTTGCTACACCAGATGGTGGGTGACTACGTTGAGAGTGGTGAATATTAGACATAGGGTTACAGCAGGAAGAAGGACAACAAGAAGCGTTGAAAAAAAAAAAGGAAAGTAAAACAAGAGAAATCTGCCAGCATAGACCCGGACATAAACTACAATTGAAAAGAGAAGCGTTAATGTAAACACTGCAACAAAACGAAAAGTAAACGACGCGAAAAAAGAGTAACACCAACCCAAGAAAAATAAATAGATGAACGCCAGTGACACCAACACAAGCAAAGTAAAGAGATGAACGCCACAGTGCGGAAAGAGTAGATATCACGACACACTTGCTCTGTCTGCTATCTAGAGAAATTTGTCTAGTTCAGTGTCTCGTAGAAACTGGTGTGTGTGCGTGCGTATCTGTGCATGTGCGCGCGTGTGCCTGGTGGCATTTGATGGTACCAAACAAGATGGAGGACGGGCAGGCTCTGTGCTGTCTAGAAAAATTGCCTGCCCGACATGGAGGCTGCCCAAGGATGTATTACTTTGGAGGAGACGTGTGGCCCGTCACTGGGCGGCGGATGGAGGGGACCACAAAGCGGCACTCCCTCCGATAAGATTCTTCAATGCCTTCACTTCATTGGCGGCGGCTATGTAGAGTCATTGTTGTTTTCCTCACGAAAGCAATTGCGCTCTATAAAACCGCGGGTTTATGAGCCAAGAATTAAAGAAACTAATTGTATTAACGAACTAAAATAAATGAATATAATCTTGCAGCCATAAAGAGTAACGCTTTCACACTTACACACGTAAGCAGCCTTGAGTGTGCCTGGGAACCTTTACTTCGCATAAGTCAGTGTTGTAGTCATTGGCCTCCCCATGAAAAATATTTTGCAGTCGATTGTGCACTCAAGTTAGACACGTCGACGTTTACAAAAAAGAAAACCTACATTGAGAATTTGTTTTTATATCGACCTGACAGAGAAACGAAGAAACAGAAACGCAGCGCTAAAAAAGTAAAACAAAAAAAGTCAAATCCTGCCGTAACCGGCATGTAGTAAGTGAAACGATCCTGGCCAATCCCCCAAGTGGGTATGTGCCACAAACTGCGCAGGAGGCCGCCTGGTTCTTGCTCCGGCAGGAAACTAAACATCCCCCTCGCGAGGGGCACGATCAAATGCAGAGCATTTCCGGGGCGCACGACGTTAAGTAGTTTGCGTTACGTTAATGTTGTTGCACTTGTTCCTGTTGGTTGTTGTATTGTAATTAAATGAGGATACGTAATTACGTGGTCACGTGACATCATTTATTAGCAGGTGGGTATGATTATTGTGGCGCAGTGGGAAGAGCACCATGTACCTCGGGTTCCGCCCACAGGTAGTGAATGCGTTGTATCAGCAGCTTCTTGATGTAGTTTGAATGAGTCAAGGATATAAGGCGCGTTAGTAGCCCTCCATTCTGTGTCAGCTTTGTGGCGCAAGTGGGGTAGAGACCCGTGTACCTTGCGTTCCGCCCGCAGGGTCGTGGGATCGAACCTGCCGCCAGTAAGTTATATTTTTTTATATAGTGTAGGGGGAGGGGTGCGGACGGACGATGGACAACTAGAACGGGTGACATCGTGAGTTAAAGAAATGCTCTGCATTTAAAAACACTCCTGCTTTGTTCTCGAACCCGTTTGCACAGGTTCGAACCGGAACGGAATGGTGCTCGGGAATTGAAACCCGTAGCCGAACCCGAAAGATCTGAACCCGAACCCGCAACCGGACTCGAAAAAATTCCGGCTCGACCCCCTGGTCAGATTCGGAAATCCTTCTTCTTCAGACTTTGCCACAACCACTAGGAGGCCGCGGAATGATGCCGACATGCCGGTTCAGCTACAGCGAAGCCTCATAGGACCTCGAACAGAGTGTATACGCATTCTCCAACTGCGCAAACAGGAAACTGGAACCAATACGGCCACAATACAGGTTTTACAAAACACAGCTACTCAGATTGGCAGTCTAATAGCAAATAATAGCCAACAGAAAGCATCAGCTCAAAGGGCAACATCCTACGTCTTGTACATGCTTTCATTATAAGTAGAATTACCTACGTCACTCCGTACCTCAATCTCACTAGAACATGGAAAAGTTCGAGCGGCATATACTCCGAGCTGTCAAGTTAGCAGTCGGCCATTCCCAGTATCGGCCTCAACAGAACGACTGATGGATATTGTCAGTCCGCAGCCCACTGGACGAACTCATCGCAGCTCCCCAGTACAACAGACATGCTGGAAGGCTTCCAAAGGGCCACCTTGGGCGTAGAAAACCGGGCTACTTGGTACAGACTCCTCCTCTCAGCGCACAAATAACGGGACAAAGGGAAGAATAAAAAATTTAAAATAATTTTAGTTTTGGTTTAGCGCTTGTCCAGTGTTATCCTGCCCTTTGTCCCGTTATTTGTGCGCTGAGAAGATGAATCCACCTTAGGCTTTCTGCACATCTCCTACCCCGACCAACACGCGCCCAAAATTTTACTTGACGACGATCTCTGCGCGACCCTCAGTGTGTACCGAAAAATTGGCCACGTACCTGCTCCTTTTGCTGCAAATGTCGACAAAAGACGATAGTCCTTTAGTCGACATTTGCCAAGTAAATGCGTCCCTACACTTTGACGCTCACCTGTCGTTGTTCCTCTTGCGTCGCGCTCTTCCCAAGTTGAAGACGCCAAAGGTTTGCTGAAATCAATTTAAGTTTACCGCGTTCTACTGCTCCATGCCGGGTGCCTCGATGCCAGCGCTGCCGTACGGCGGAGACGCGCGTGCATCGAGGCGCCCTACTTCAATGTTTGTTTATAAAACCACGTTGCCCTACTCCACGTGCGTTCCAAGCAGAACGTGGAGCCTATCTAGTGGAACCTTCCGTAACTGTCGCCGTTTAATTTCTTAAAATGCCCCCAGGAGTTATAGTAGCGCGGGCGACAGTAGGCGACGGCGGAGTGATTTTTTCTGCAGTGGATGAAGTGTTTAATTTCGCGAAATCAAGCATCTATGATTTTTAAAGACGATAGTCTTTTAAATGCAAAGCATTTAAGTAACTCACGATGTCACCCGCGTTGATGTCCGTAGTCGTAGTCCGCATCGCTCCCCCTACACTATATAAAAAAATAATACTTACCGGCACCAGGTTCCGATCCCACGACTCTGCGGGCGGAACGCAAGGTACATGGTGCTTTACCCACTGCGCCACAAAGCCGACACAGAATGGAAGGTTACGAACGCGCCTTAAATCCTTGACTCATTCAACCGTCGGCCACAGGTGCGCCCTCTCCCCCGCGTCCTCCTCGCCTTCTCTCCGCTCGCAACACCCTCTCTCGCCGCGTTCGGTTCGGGCGCACAACAGGTGGGGACGTGCCAACGGACGTGCGCAACACCCTCTCTCGCCGCGTTGGGTTCGCGCTGAGCAACAGTCGGTTCGCGCGCAAGAACAGGTGGGGGCGTTCGCATCGCGCTCTCTCGCCGCGGTCGGTTCGCGCTTAAACCACATATGTCGTTCGTGCGCGCACCGGTCGCTAACATCTGTGGCGTGATCGTGACGTCAACATCACGCGTTCGTGTTGGTGGCGCGATTTCGGCGCCTATTGGCGGTGAGATGTTTTAGTGGTGCCCCCTGGCTCTGACGTCAGCTTAGGGACTTTCGCCAGTGTCGTCTGCTACACTCGCGCCGCTGCTACCCTCCCGCCGCTACCCTCCCGCCGCTGTTGTCCGCTTGTGAGTGTCAGAAGTGCCAGGGCTAGAAATCGCCCGCTTTCATGTTGTAGTGCATTAAAAAGCGCATTTCTGGTAATAGTTATTTTTGCTAGTTTCTGACTCATCTGAATAATTTCAAGCTGCATCACCCACAAGTTTGCAACATACGACGAGAGGGAGCAACTTTCTTTAGGGCATCGGTCACAAGATCGTGTGCAACTTGTCCTTTCTAGCTTATTCGCGAGGTTCACCGCTCAGAGCTCCTCGATAAGTATTTAGAACGCGCAGGCTTCCCTACAGTGTTTTTAAGATGCTCCAATGAAGTCACAACAGTCTAATGTATGCGTACCAAGCAGCGAACCCCTGCACGCGCATCGCGCAGCAGAAAATAAAGCGACTGTCTTCTATTCCGTTCGTTGTTATTGGCTTGTATCAGATTAATGTTTTTTTTGTTCTCTGCCCAACGTATTAAAATTTTTCTGCGCCGTCACAAACGTCTTATTAGTAGTTTTGGGGATGTTTAGGAGGTTCACAAAGATCGTGTCGATATTTCTTTCAGGCTGTATGGCATACATTCCATTCTTCACAAAATGGCTTTCGTTATGGCTGAGTGCAAGAAGGGGCATATACGCAGCGTGCGTTGTTTATTCACATGCAAATACCATGAGAAGGTTTGTGCTACTCCACCGCGATCGCGCCTCAGGCAACGTTGTATAGAGTACTCAAAGGCGGCTTTTGTGCTCCGAATTTCTATGGTAACCATCGTTATCATAACGAAACGAACTGACTCTCAAGCCGAAAAGTTATGACATGATTACGGTGTTGAAGGCTTCCTATAGTCGGCTAACAAACACATTAAATAGTATGCGTGCATATATAACAAGAATCGGTACAGATGGACATGTCCAAGCAGCTCTTTGTTGTTTTACAACCCTCCCAGGCGTAAATAACAAATCCCGGTCTACTTGGGATGGCATATTCTAAGAATTGAAGAAAACGATTCTTACTCTCTTGGCCTGGACTAAGGAGCCCACCCACTAACCAGCTATATTTTACTTATCTGTTCAATAATGTTTTCTACGCCTATTCCTCCTCCGCTTGAGTACAGTTTTACTACAACGCATATCTGAATATTGGAATGATATATGGCTTCGAAAATGTACCGAAATATCCCTCCAGGTATGAACAAACATAGCGTTACTGCATTTTTACCGTAAACGTGACTCGTTTTGCTCAATAAACCTCCATTCTGCATGGCTTGAAGGCCGGTATACAACCATCATGCGCCTATACACAGAGTGGGTTATTTGGAACTAAACCTACAGTTTTTGCGGCCCATAGTGCATGCCGTCGTACTTTCATGCCATGACAACGTCAAGTGATGTGATAAAATACTTTCGAGCGTTCGGAAAGTTGTAAAAACTGTTTTACCTTACGTACAATTACCGCGGATCGTAATGTCTTCTGTCAAAGCCGACAGCCCCGAAGGCCTGGAATTCTTTTTGGTCTTGCATTTTCGCTGTTATCGGTCACTAGCAGCTGACTCTTCCCTTTGTTAGAAGCTGACGACTAGCTCCGACTCTTCGCGCTCCGCACAGGACCGGCTTCGCAAAGAAAGGGCGACGCCGGCAATGTTTCTTCCAGTAGCGGTATACGAAACTATAATTTAACTCACGTCTTGAGCTATTGTATGCGATTTTAAGTCTATCATGATGATAAAAAGTTACGCACACGCACAATCGGGGCGGACAAGCACCAAACGTCAAGCGAGCGCAAAGAAACAGCAAGGAGAGCGAGCCCGAGTGAAGCAGACGACATATGCGACAATCCCTAAGCCGACGTCACGGAGGCGCGCTTCGCAGCGCCGCCCGTGGTCGCGCTCACCGCCAATAACACTCTCTCGCGAGGGGCATTGGATTGGATTCGATTGGATTGGCTTGGATTGGCTTGGCTTGGTTTGGATTGGATTAAAGTGGATTGTGTTGGATTGTGTTGCGTAATAGCCGCGCCACGTTGCGTCATAGCCGCTCCACGTTGGGTCATAGCCGCGGCAGGGGGTTCACGGCACGTTTCACGTTTCACCATCGACTTCATCGACAATGTCTACGCTGGAAGAGAACAATTGCAACAACAACAACCAATACGTAATCCATACGACTTGCAGGCGCGCCCCCCGCGGAAATGCTCTGCATTTGATCGTGCCCCTCGCGAGGGGGATGTTTCTTTAAAGACGATAGTTTTTTTTAGACACAAATCTTGCAACCCTTGGTGCGTCAAGCCGTAAAAAGCAAAAATAAAAAATATAGGTTGGGCGAGTACTTGAATGTTAGATCTCTGGTGGCCAATGAGATGGACATCATATATATGCATACACTGATGAGGAACCAATGGGATGGCCCGCGGGATGAGATGGACATCATATATATGTATACACTGATGAGGAAACAAGGGTATGGCCCACGGGATGAGATGGACATCATGTATATGTATACACTGATGAGGAACCAAAGGGATGGCCCGCGGGATGAGATGGACATCATATATATGTATACACTGATGCCGCTCTCCCTCGCACCGCGGATACCGCGGAATGCGAGGGAAGAACCGAGGGGATGGCCCGCGGGATGAGATGGACTATTTACAATGAGATGACCGTACTCGCCCAAACCATGCGATGGTGCTTGCGACCGACCAGAGATCCTTAGTAGGGAATGCTGTTAATCACATTTTATAGCTGGCACAAGTGTTACGGAGGAGAGACTTCCGGCGAAGAAATGGCCGTTCCACTGAACCGAAAAGCAAAAGAACGAAGACGTCTTCTTCGGTGGATATGAGCCACAAAGCGGTTGCCTGTTTGGAAAAAACAATGAGGACATCGTGGAGGAGTAGCCCGAAGGTCGAGCAGAGTGAGTCCGATAAGCGAGCGAAAGCGAACGCGCGTGAAGCGTGCTCGTCTCATGCCGGCCCAGGAAGACACCGGCAACACTGTCTCTCCAGGAGCCCTTAAAGGGTAAGACACCCCCGGGCGTTCAGCAAGCCGAGCATGCGCAGTGGGGTTGCGGACGCCGCACGGCGGAGGGAGGGACATCGCCCCGACCATGAGATGCTTCGCATCTAAAACTACCATGCGTGGTTTGCAGCGGCTGCACCAACTAACCGTAGGGACGTCACGGATGTCTAAGATTGGCATGCAAAGTTTCGGTTGTGGTTTTGTGAAACAACATGCGTGGCATCCGACGTTATCGTTGGGTGGCCATTTGCGATATCTCAGTAATCAACATACCAAGCTTCTGCCCGCAAGCAGTCAGTGGTTATGGCAACAGCTCGCCAACGAGAAGTCGCTAGCGCGCCAGTGTCAATCTGCGCTCGTTCTGCGAACTCGATTGTGAAGCAGTGAACGTTACAGCGCAAAAAATGGTCAATTCACTATAGAAAACATCGGCGGAAAACGAAGAAATTAACTTACAAAATAACTGCAGTTTTCAGGTATTTTGCTTAATAAAACTAAACTTATTTTTTTACTGCAAGGCTCTTTTTGCTTGTGCATTGTGAAGTCGCAGTGCTATTAATGTACATGGTCTCTGACCTACTGGGACCTTAGTCGGCATTATGGGGTTATGGTGCCCTGCAGCTATTGATTTGTAGTTTCCGCTGCATGCTTCAGCCATCGAAATACATATCCCACGTGAATGAACTGTCGGTCGAACACAGTTTTGTTTTACGAATAAACATCATCCTAAAAACGAACAAAAGAAATCGCGAAAAGGTCATTATAAAGAAAAAATCCAATGCCCTTTCACTCTGTGAAGAAGGATGACTTGCGAAGATATATTGGTTCCGGGACTATCTAGAATCTAACAATATATATCCTCCCAATATGTTACGCTTCCACCCCACCCTCTCCACACAGGATGCCCTTTTTCAATTCCCCCGCGACTTAACAGAACATCCACCTGCCAACGATAAATCTGCGGTAATCTCACTTGAACTGCACAAGGCTTTTGACCCCTTATCACACGAGGCGATCCTCGCAGCCATCAGCAACCTCGGACTGGGAACCCGATTCCATACCTATATCCACAACTTCTTTTACCAACGCACAGCCACTATCATACTCGGCCCCATCCACTCCATACCTTTACAATTGCCTAATCGCGGGTTTCCCCAAGGGGCAGTCCTCTCACCGCTACTTTCTTAAGTGCAGAGCAGTTTAGGGGCTCGCCTTGTCGTCGTAGCTCGCTCGCTGGACCCAAGTGGAGCCACAAGGCGTTCCGCCGTCACGGCGTAACCCAGAGGCTTCAAAGCCAAGCGGTTTATATAGTCATAAGCGTTCGAAACTCGTGAACCGGCGCGCTTGTCATACATCTCCCCGTTGTTTAGCGCAAAGAAAACTGTAGGCCCATTTGAGGCAAAAGATACGTAATTAACCGGCAGCACCCACGTTCATTTTGTTAGGAACGCTCGTTGGGTTGGTTTTTACGATGGTAAGCGAAAAAAAGTGGCAGTGCAATGCCGGCACGTGCGGGAAGAAAAGCGAGCACAAAAAGACGAGCGGCGTGCGGCACCACCGCTTACCACTCGTTTCAATTTGGCGCCGCGGCGTCCTGGAAGCAGACGACGCGCCTCCGTTGCTATAGCGACGGGGCGCATGCGCAGAGAGCAGTGGAAGTGCGATCAAGTGCGAAACATCTCCCTAGCGAGGGGCACGATCAAATGCAGAGCATTTCCGGGGGCGCACGACGTTAAGTAGTTTGCGTTACGTTAATGTTGTTGCACTTGTGGCAACTGCTGACGAGAGAGCGCTCGTCAGCAGTAATTTGAATGAGTCAACGATATAAGGCGCGTTCGTAGCGTCCCATTCTGTGTCGGCTTTGTGGCGCAGTGGGTAGAGCACCATGTACATTGCGTTCCGCCCGCAGGGTCGAGGGATCGAAACCTGGCGCCGGATAGTATTTTCTTTTATATAGTGTAGGGGGAAGGGTGCGGACTACGACTACGGACGTCAACGCGGGTGACATCGTGAGTTACTGAAATGCTCTGCATTTAAAAGATATAATCTCGGGGATTCGAACTTGTGACTTGCAAAACAACATACCTATGCCCCAGATCACTTTGCCACGAGCCTTTTTTTGTCTTGGGCTACTTAAACCCAGAAATTTTGGTCTGTCTGTATGTCTGTCTGTCTGTCTGTCCGTCTGTCTGTCTGTGACTCGATTCAGCCACCCGGCCAAAGTAAAACAATGCCTGCGCAATAGTCTTATATAGTCACAGCTAAATGTGCCCGTCTAAGTCCGGTGTAATGTTCATACTTGTCAATATTGTTGAAGAACAACAAGACATTACGCAGATTATAAGACAACAAATTAATACAGAAGTGATATTTGCAGCGTTCCTTTATAAAAAAATCGTACATGTTTGATTTTGGCGAGATTAAATACTTCATCAACTGAAGAAAAAATATCACTCCGCCGTCGCCTGCTGTCGCCCGCGCCATATAGCTTCTGGCGGCATTTGAAGAAATCAAGTGGCAAGAGTTACGAAAGGTTCCACTAGATAGGGTTCCACGTTCTGCTTGGAACGCACGTGGACAAGGGAAACGCGGTATTATAAACGTTGAAGTAGGGCGCCTCGATTCACACGCGTCTTCGCCGTACGGCAGCGTTGGCATCGAGACACCCGGTTTGAAGCAGTGGAACGCGGGAAATTTAAAATGATTTAAGCAAACCTTTGGCGTCTTTACCTTGGGAGGAGCGCGACGCAACAGGAACAACATGAGAGGTGAGGGGGAAAGCGAAGGGAGGCATTTACTTGGCAAAAGTCGATAAAGACTATCGTCTTTTGACGATATTTGCAACGAAAGGAGCAGATACGCGGCCAATTTTTTTTATAAAAGAACACTGCGAATATCACTTATGGATGAATTTGTTGTCTTATATTTGCGTAATGCCTGGTTCTTCTTCAACAATGTTGACAAGTACGAACATTACATCGGACTTAGACGGATATAGATTACAATGTTGAGGAGTATGAACATTACATCGGACTTAGACCGGTAGATTTCGCTGTGACTATATAGGACTTGCGAAGGCCTTGTTTTACTTTGGCCGGGTGGCTGAATCGAGTCACAGACAAACAGACAGACAGACAGACAGACCAAAATTTCTGGGTTTAAGTAGCCCAAGAAAGACTATCGTCTTTAAGACATGCGTCCGGAGCACCATCACGACAGGTGGTCAGCCCGAGCCATGTCACTCCTCCTCAGAGGTCTCCTACGTTGACGCGGCGGACTACCCCAAACGACGAGCGCAATGGCTGTTTTAATGACCCGGTCGCCTCAAAGAGTCCAAGCCCATCTCACTGATTTGCGGCTTGGAGTTGTACCTCATTTCGGTCAAAACGTCTGTGCGAAAAAACACCACTTAACGTTCACTGATGTTGAGGTAGCGTTCTTGTACTTCGGGACGCTCCATGACCTGATTTCATCTAGAATATTAGAATGTTTGGTGCTCAGAACCTTCGTCAGTTTTTTTATCACTGGGAATCCAGGAATTTTATGTCAGTCAGAAAGGCAGTTTGTCAGACAGGACTGACTCTACCAGCAACCGGTCCTTTGAGGATGATGGCGGATTTGTCCTGTACCTTCGAAATGAACAGAGAATTCTTAGTCAGAGTGGCACCCCAGCTGTGAGCTTTGTGCTAAGAGTGTGAAAAAAGCAAGCGAACGTTCCAAGTCGCGTTGAAGTGTCACGTGGTGTAAATAAGTTTCCCTGCGACGTTTTTATCGCCTACAAAACTGTTAGCACATGTGCAAGCGGCGAGTGTTTCTGCGGTAGTTTTCCGCTTTTCCCGGTTTTTTAAGGGGCAACAACGGGCCCTGGTGGAAGGGGCGCAATCCGTAACTGCTGCATGAGGACAAAACCGCCAATCGAAGGAAGACCCTAGTTGCTGCTATTTATTCGTTGATAGAGCAAAGCGACCTCCTTAGCTCTTCACAGTACCGGTGAACCACAATGATAGTACAGGGAAGGGCAACAATTCCGTAGAAATTACTGAACTATGCTGTTCTGCAGAAGGAGATGACTAGGGAATCTGCGGGAATAACGCCATTGGGGAATTATGCACTATATACAGATTATCAACATTAAACTGCTAGCAAGACTCTTTGCAACTAATTCCCTTATTGCAAGGTTTCCGAGTGTCGTTGAAGGTTGCCCAGCCCGGCAAATGACGCCTGTCACGACTGGAGTACTTCAAAAGGGTCGAGATGGCCATTCCTTCAAGCTACGTTTATGGCTCTTTGCTCGTCCTAGATGTGCATTATCTTGCGGACCGGTGGGGTTCCTGTGATCGGCGGATAAGTGTGAACATGTTCGTGGTGCGGCGTCAACATTGGTGTGTCAGTTTTTCATGTGATTTTCTCTTAGAAGGCGTCTCTCACATTATGTGGCATGTGGACGGGTGCGTCGCGTTCATTTTCTATATTTTTGAACTTTTTTATTGCATTAGCAATGGATATTGCCATGGGCAACATCGCCGTCAGAAGGACATAGAACAAAACAGCTCGTGCATACAGGGGTGATGTCGGTGAGGTTGGCTGCGATGACGCTGCGTACGGGCCTTCGGCGGCTCGGCAGATGTGGCGAGGTCGAGGTTCCGGTGGCTGGTGCACGGTTTGCGTTTCTCGTCTTGTTTGGCACGGCTCGCAGAGTTTCTTGCAAACTGGGCGCGACAAACATACCCCATTGCGGGATTACAACGCGAGAACAGTGATTGCAGACCGTCTACTCGAAAAACTAAAAATGGCATATATAACACAAAAAAGACATTTTTAGGCACTAAAAAGCCCACATATGCTCATATAGAAAAAATTGACGCTAAAAAGCCCATGCAGTAAACATATGCACTTATAGGTGCAATAAATTATTGCTTACAAGGCTCCGCTTCCTTTGGTTCGTGTTTATATGTTAAATAGGCTTGATACGGACTCAAAAAAGGCATTTTGCCAAAAGTTTCGATCTCTAGTCATGACATTAGTACTGCCTTCTTCCAACCCACCTTTCCCCCATGTGGCATTGAGCCGCCCCTCCCAATAAATGTTATTCGTTCGTTCGTTTATGAGCACCCCGACAGCTGCCCGCCGCTCCTCCTGATATTAGTGCTTCTGCGCATGCTCGTTCCACCTCGACGGCAAACAGGCGCTCCTCACAGGGCAGGAACTGTAAATTCTGCGCCGCCCTTGCTTGCTCCTTCTTGGGAGTTTGAACGTGGCTCAATCCCGGAGACGCCGAGCCCGCTTGCTCCAGATTCCCCGCTGCCCTTGCTGCCTCCGTCGCGGGTAGCCGTGGGTACACTGCTCAATCAGAAAACACGCCTTATGGAAGCCGCGCCAGCTTGGGGAGCTCCTGACCGCCGTGCGCCCACAAACGCAACATTTCACTCCGAGAATAGGCTATCCCGACGCACCTGCGCTCACTTCGCTAACGTCTTGGGACGGGGACGTATCCTCCGAGGGTTGTTAGGACACACGTGTGTTTCAGTGTGACTGTAGATGTCTAGCAAACTAGTAGTTAATTTGGAAGCTTTGTTCAGCACTGTGGATGCTACACGGTTCTCAACAAAGCCGCCCAAGGAGCGAGTCTAACTCGCCGGGATATCCTACGGTGGTAGGCTGCACTAAAGCGAAAACAGCGTTCGGGCATTCTTGGAAGGGCAGTTCTGTCCCGCCGCTGGGAAGGTGGAACAACAAAGGCCCCAATTCCTGTTCTCGCTTTTGTGCAGCCCGGCCACCGTTGGATGTCCCGGCGATTTAGGCTCGCTCCTTGGGCGGCTTTGTTGAGAACCGCGTAGCATCCGCAGTGCTGAACAAAGCTTTAGAAATCAAATACAGATAGGAGGGTCATTGTCAAAATTTTCTAGGGCATGCCGCACTGCACAAGCCACAAAAAGAGCAATGTACCAGCTCACGTCACGAGCGAGGCTGAAACGTTATACGCCGCAAAGCTAGAAAAACGCACCCTTCTTTCTTACTGTAATAAAATAATTTTGTCACATTTAGAGGTTAAGCTTATTCTTTGAATTCTTTGTGGTTCAGAAGACTTAGGATTGGCCCAGAAAATTTTGACAAAGACTGTACATTGCATCCAGCACAAGTTCCCTTCCTGCAGCGGTTCTGTTCTTACAGGAGAATATTTCAACGTCTTGTTTTATTGACTGCGCATGCGTCACCGGCATTTTCTGCTTGCCTTATTGCGTGTCCCTGGTACCGCTGGCAAAGTGGTCACGGCGCACTTGGCAACCAGTCATCCCATGCCCAAGTTCCGTCGGTGTCTGGGGGAAGCGAATGGTGGAAAGTCTTGCCTAGCCTACTCCACACAAATGTGTTCTTCTCCAGAATGAAATAGCGCTAAAGACGAAGACGGAAGATGAGGAAACACGACGGCGAAATGCTACGCGCGCTCGGGAAGTGGTAGCACTATGTTTCGATTGTGCTTGATTGCTCACCATCGCGGTACGTACGTACCTGTGTTATAGACAAGGGTGTTGCCCTCTGTACCCGGGGTGCTAGTGTAAACTGGTGGAGACTTTATTGAGTTTGATGAGGCATGGCGCTCCACTGCGTCGAGTGCACTCAGCGATACTGTGTTAAACACATTCGTAGCTGAGCAGTTCAAGCTTTCCAGAGACATCTACCCGCCACTGAGATCATCCTAGTACGCCCCCATATTTTCTGGGCGTGTGGAGCGGATTCTATCGTTTGGAGCCAGACTATTAAAGGTGGAACCATTATCCTTTGGTTCTTGCATTAAATTCGTTGTAGAGCCCGGGAGCGCCTGGGGCTTCATTGCATGTAATTGAGCAGGGCTTGTACAGGGCAGTGCTTAATACCATAACAATATCCCGGGACGTTGTCTAAGTGGGGATGTTTTATGTGCCTCCCTTAAAATGCCCCGCCGTCATTTTGGCCGGAGCAGTCCAGACCACATCCCGAAGTGTGTTTTTTCTTTGAGATGGTTGGAAACTCGTCGTCTTCCTGAACAGGCTGTCACGCGAGGTCAGGGATTGCTGGAATCACGACACTCTTCACATCGTGTCGAAGCAGTAGGGATGTGATGTTTAATGCTCCACCACTGACAGTCGAGGACATGGCAGTTGCCGGAATATAGTTTCGTTTGAAGAGCCGAGAAAATAATCCGGCTACAAACAGAAAAAAAAAAACCAAAAAACAAGGTGCAAAAAAAGTGGAGGAGCCGGGGATCGAACCCGGACTTCTCGCATGCAAAGCGAGCGCTCTACCTCTGAGCTACACCCCCGGTTGAAAAATGACGTAATTCAACAACATTAAAAACCTTGCAATCTACAAGGCACCGCCGAAGTATTCTGATCCATCCCCTCGATGATTTGAGTTTTCCATGTGGCGTGAATTTGACGCGTATCCAGGCAATGCCGTTGCAGTGAACCGCTAGTACCGCTGTGGACGTGCTGCGAGTGAACTATAGAACACCGCTAACGTCGGCCTTCCCAGAAATTGTCCATCGAACAGAGAACTTATGGAGGTTCAGGGGCGCTCAAGCGGGCGGTACGGCGGACGTTGCGCACCATCCCGCCTTGTGCATTTGCCTGCTTGGCCAGGCGTCCGGTGGCTAGGCCTGGTCACCGCTTTCCAATACGGTCTAATCAATAGGGCCTTATCGAAATCGACCCGGGCAACTCCGACGAGGACCTCTGAAGGCAAACAACACGTGAGTCCGCTGTAGCACTAGCTATTCGTTTGCTTGGGAAGACTAATCATGCGCTCGTGACATTTGACGAGACAACCCATCTTAGAAACGTCCGCACGAGCTTGAGTTGTGTAAAGTGAAATCTTATGTCCCTCGTACACTGGTTTGTCGTCGTTACCACCGGGACAATGGGATCAGCTTTGCCCTGTGGTCCGAAGCAGCACCCCTATTGAACCCGGCATTTCAGAAAGACCCATCGACGCTATCCACCACAGAACATGGCAGTAAGTGCTAAAGAGCCGTTGCTGGTACAGTGAATTGCCGCGGTCTGCACGCCAATGCCGAAGAGCTCAACGAACATCTCCGAGCTTTGGATCACAAGCAGCTGGTGGTCCTACTCGCGGAGACGAAAGGCAAAGGCCCAGTTTTGATGGCTGCTGTTCGTTGTTGTTGGGATGAGCATCCCAGTTCCGATCATTCGGTTGGGACGCCACCATTTCTGACCCGGCCACTGCAGTGCCGGGTCAGAAGACCGCTTTATACGTTCTGAAAGGAACACCTCAGTGTGAAGTGCTTACCGCAAGTATGAGCAACGGTGTGCGGGATCGGCCGCGCCGCAGGAAATAGTGCTGTCCCTCGCTGTCGGCGCGTCGCCTCGTGCAGTGGGCCAGGCGCTCCCTCGCCACCATTTCTGCCGAATGGCCGGGTCAGAAGACTTTAATTTGAAAAGAACACCTCAGGTGAAGTGCCCAAATGAGCAACGGTTTGAAATAGTGCTGTCCCAGTGTCCCTCGGCCGATGCTTTAATTTCAGGTAGCTGCGGCTTTTATATCATCGAGACGAAGTGATGATGGGGGGGGGGGGGGGATTTGAATGCCCTCAGTGCTACTTGGGGACACCGTGGCACTCATATCCAGGGTCGTAACCTTGAAGAGTCAGCTGAAGATCTGGACCTCATCCTCGTTAACTACCTGTCGTATCCCGCCAGTCTAGGGCAGTCGCCGAGTCAGCAAGACACCGTGCCTGATTTGAGCTCGGCCACTCCTTAGGCGGTTTCAGTTTGAAAATGCGAGTCTTCATCTTGGGGAAGTAAACTCTACGCCATTTGGATCACGATTTCAAGCGGCGCGTGGACAATTACCAAACGAGTTCAGTATGTCGATGGCCTCGTTTCAGGGAGCTACAATTCCTGGCGCCAAAAGGACATCCCAACCCCAATTTAGACTCCCTCACCTCTACTCCACATTTTTCTTGCTGCAATGGCTGGTACGATGGTCATCGAACTAGAGCAGGACGCCCCTGCGTGCTCCGGAGCAACACCTGATCAACCTACCGAAAGTTTGCGACGAATTGGAGAAGCGCAATCGGATAGGAGGCCGCACTTATGGCATCCTGATGCTCCTCCGCCACCAGACAGCGAACATTACGAAACACACGAAGCTCCTGGCCCGCAAGCGTTGGTAAGAGCACTACGACTCGTCTTCCTCCCACACTGTGGCCCGGAAACTGTGCAGCCCCTGCCGAAGCCTTGTCGGGCGTACCAAGCTGCTGGGTACGGTGGACACTGTGCTACTCTGTACTAGGCAATCCCGTGAGTAAAGAGAGGCCGCCCGTGTTTAATTTCCACAACCACCGCCTCAACCGTCAGGTTCTAACTACGCCCTGGGGTCAGTGAACGAGAGCGAAGCGATTGAGATGCCTTTTACTTCCGCTGAGCTCATGGATGCCATTCACTAAATAAATGTGTCAAGCACACCAGGAAAGGACGGGGGGTGGGTCTTGTCATAAGTTTCGCAATCCGCCCATAGGACAGCAAGAGGAGCTTCTTCAAGCACTTAACAAAATACGGATCACTGGCGCAGTCCCTCCATGGCCTGAAGCACGCTTGTCGTGGTAACTCATTCCAAAGGCAGGCAAGGATCCTGCAGTCTGGTAAATTTACGGCTCCATATCGCTCACGGTCCATCATCTGTAAGTTGATTGAAAAGATGGCCACGACGCGACGAAGTCATCACTTGGAAGAAAAAACTGCTTCCACGCTGCGTAGACCGGCTTCCGACCACATTTGAGCACCCACAACAGTCTTTACCTTCTTCGAAAGTTGGCTCCGAGCAAGCCGGTATAAGCGGCCACACATTCTGGTTGCTAGTTGATGTACAGAAGGCTTTTGACACCGTCTCACACGCAGCGGTTCTCGATGCCCTGGTGTAGGCTTATCCGGGTACGCGCCGTCGCAATTTTGTACGAAACTTCTTGGATAATCGCACATACGAGATCCGATCTGGCCGCAACGACATCATTTCCTTCACTAATTGCTGCGGGGTGCCCCATGGGCTATCATCCCCCCTCCCCCCTTTCTTTTTAATTTGGCTATTACATTGTTGATTCATGGGGTTTCTGCGGTAGAGGGCGTTCATGTCACGGCCTATGCCGATGATATGGCAATTTGGGCGGAGGCCGGTGGCCACCCCTCTACCGATGCCGCGATGCGTCATTTGCAGGAAGCCTTGAACACATTCAGCGCCCTCCTCACTCCCACGGGAATGGAAATGTCGCTGGGAAAAACACACCTTCTGGCAGTACGAAGCACTCCTGGAGAGATCGGGCAGAGCCAGGCGCTCCCGAATTCATTTGACCATAGAGGACATTCCACTCCGCCCTGTTTCACAGTTTTGGGTGCTTCTACTCAGAGTGCCCGTTCATCGGAACGGTGGCGCTACACAATGGATCAAACAGATTCGTCCACAGAGGCGCAGCCAAGCGATTAAAGCAAGCTGTATTCGTGTCCAGGGCCACATATGGCGTCATGTGCTGTCCACTCCCCAAAAACCAGACTCACCAGCTGGAGGTCCTTTACTTGGAAGCAGTTCGGGCTATAAGTGGGCTCCCACGACATACGTGGGTCGAGGAGCTGTATTGGTATGCGGGTATTCCTGCTCTCGAGTGGACCCACGTCTAATCGAGGGCAGAGGGTACGAAAGACCGCCGCAGTATCAGTCAACCAGGGCAACCGCTTATATGCCGTCGAGGCTTTCGAGACGTCCGGCGCCTGCCACATACCACCCGGGGAGGATGAGCTCATTATTGCGCCATAGCGAGCACCCAATCGTCGTTTCCAAAGGATCCACCTCTCGCAGAATCATGTTCCTTCTTTGGCCACCGCAACTACCTCGGACACACCAGACTCAACAACACTATCTGTCTTCGTGGATTCTTCGTGGCGGCGTGATTTACAAACGGCATTCCTAACGGCCATTACCGATGAACATGGCGTTCCATTCAACCCGAGCATTTCAGAGGCCATGCCGTCCACCGCCACAGACCTGGAGCTCTACTCCATCAAGGATGGGATCAGCTGCCTGGCCGCCTGCTCAAGCTGATCCAGGTGCCTTCCGGAGCGTGAAATTATTTACGGAAAGCACAGAAACTTTACGAAACCTTTTTGGACAACTCAGACAGCACTCTGTGGCTCATCACATCAAGCGTTCCTGTGCAATGCTCTGACTGCGCACTTGCATGACTGTCATCAGTACGCTCAATTTATTCGTTGACAGAGCAGAACGACCTGCTGAGCTCTTCACAGCACCTATGAATCCATAGATAGTACAGGGAAGTGCAATGATTCCGCATAAATTACTGAGCCATGCTGTTTTACAGAAGGAGAGGACTAAGGAAGCTGCGGGAATAACAGCATTAAGGAGCTATGCAATATATACCGACTATTGCCACTAAACCGCACGCAACACAATTTGCAACTAGTTCCCTTATTGCAAGGTTTCCAAAAGCTCTTGAAGGTTACCCAGCCCGGCAAATGACGACTGTCACGACTAGCCCTCCCAAAGTGCCGAGATGCCCATCCCTATAAGCTACGTTTCTCGTTCCTTCCTCGTCCTACATGGGCTGCATCTTGTAGATCGGCTGTGTTCCCGTGATCGGCGGGTAAGTGCACATGTTCGTGGTGTCAATATCGGTGTGTCAGATTTTAGATGCGACTGCATCTCATTCACTCGCCTTGTCCCTGCATCCGGCGTCGGCGTTGTTGTCGGCGTCCGCCCCTCCCCCATTCTCCTCGCCGCGTGAGCTGCGCTCTCCGCCGCTCACCCCCTCTCCTCTCCGATAGCGAACACTCTCTCGCGAGGGGCATTGGATTGGATTCGAATGGATTGGCTAGGCTTGGCTTGGCTTGGCTTGGATTGGATTTGGATTGGATTGGATTAAAATGGATTGTGTTGCGTCATAGCCGCGGCAGACGCACTGGCGCCGGCGCGTCCCCTCACCGTTATGCGCGCTATAAAACGCGGTGCCTGCGCCGCTCCGCTCCATCGTTCCAGCGCCGTTCCTCCGCTGTCCAACGCTGCAACGTGAACCCCCTATGCGTCGCATCTACACAGGGGTTCCCGCGAGGGGAGGTGGGAGATTTTTTCATGTGGTTTTCTCTTAGGAGGCGTCTCTCACATTAGGTGGCATGTGCGCGGGTGTGTCGCGTTCATTTTCTTCATGTTTCGATTTTTTATTGCGTTAGAAATAGGTAGGGCTCGTGGGCAAACGTTTTCGAGGCTGGTCCACGGCCACAGCGCGTGGAAGGACGTAGAACAAAACAGCTCGTGTGCGCAGGGGTGATGTCTGTAATGTTGGCTACGATGACGCTGTGTGCGGGCCTCTGGCGGCTCGGCAAATGTAGTGAGGTCGAGGTGCCGGTAACTGGTGCACTGTTTGCGTTTCTCGTCCTATTTGGCACGGCTCACACAGTTCTAGCAAACTGGGCGCGGCAAACACATCCCATTGCAGGATTCTAACGCGAGAACAGTGATTGCATATCATCTACTCGAAAAACCAAAAACGGCATTTATAACACAAGGCATTTTTAGGCGCTCGCACATATGCCCATAAAGCCAAAATAGAAATTTATAGGCACAATTAACTACAGTTTATTTGTTTATTTATTTATTTCAATACCTTCAAAGCCCAGAGGGCTTTACAGAAGGAAGTGGTCACTGGCATTATCACGAGAAAAAAAAACAAGAGTGAAGCAAATCATTGGGAACAACCACAACCAAAACAATGGGGGACAACAAAAATGCAAATATCATACACAACAGAGTCAATAGCATAAATGCAATTATAAGGAACAAAAGTAATTTTCGATGGCAATCTTAAATGAAGATACATCGATTATACTAGCTATTGCAGGGGCAGGTGATTCCATTCGTTAGCAGTTTGGGGAATGAAAGAGGCAAAAATAAGTTAGTGTTGCATTGGGGAATGTATACCTTATGGCGATGGTCAATACGGGATGATACATATGACGGCGCAGAAAGAAGTTCAGTTTTGAGGTATGCGTTTGAAAAATAAATTTTATGAAATGCTGACAAACGGGCAATTTTTCTGCGTAGGGCATGGTTGGAAAGGTTTAAAGTTCGTTTCATAGCAGAAACACTAGATGTCAGAGCATAGTTAGAAGGATCAAGCGTGCACTACGATTTTGAACCATTTCCAACGTGTTAATTGAGATAATCATAATGGGGATCCCACACCGAACACGCGTACTCAAGTTTAGGCCGAATAAAGTTTTATATAACAGTAGTTTAAGCTGAGAAGGCACCATAGAGAAATTACGTCGCAGTACCCAAGCCATACGGTTCGCATTATTAACAATAAAATTTCTATGAAGTGCCAAGAAGTTTGTTGGTGATATGAATTCCTAATATTTTTTATGAAGCAACAAGTTCTAGTTTAGAGCCCTAGATATTGCAGGTATCAGGCTTACGTGAAAATCTAATTGTTTTGCATTTGTTAGTATTTAGACGCATTTCCCATGTGTTACAACATGTAGTAATATTACGGAGGTCACCTCTGAAGTATGGAAGTGTCAGAATAAGAATAAGAATAAGTGTCAGAAGTGTCAGTTAAACATGGATATAACGAGGTAGACAACAAAACGTAATTTTTCGTTAACTGCATGTTATCGTTACATGCAGGTTTCGAGTTAATGCTGCGTGAATGCCTTCCTTAGAAGTATCGCTTGCGCAGGGTTTCCACGTTTGCTCACCGTTGATGGCTCGAAACGTTTTGCCAGAGCTTTCGAAGGCCTGTTATTTCACCGAAGGAGGGGCAGGCGTCGACCCATCTTTCGCGAGCAAGTAGCTTTGCATAACGTCGAGCTTGTACAGTCTTCTCGCGTACCTTGAGAAGGTCCCCGTACCGCCTTCCAGCGGTGAGGTAAGCATGGTGCAACTGATGCCTCGTATTCCACAACAGGTTCAATAGATGTTAATCGGATGTGGATCGTTGACTGAGACAGGCCGAATGGAGTCTTTCCGCTGCACGTCCAAATTTTGATGTGGAATGGCATGCTCATTTCGTAACGCATAAAGTAGCGCGAAATTCGTCCCAATTCACAGTCTTTGTGTGCCGCGTACGTTTTGTTGTTGCAATATTAAGCTCCAACCAAATTGTGTAATGGTCGCTACCCATGGTATCGAGCCCGCATCGCCACTCGCGCACAAGACCAGGGTGTGCTCCACGTTAAGTCAGGGACTGTGTCCTGCTGGCCTGCATAAAGCCCATGTCGAGTTGGGCAGTGGTGTCGTTCGCAATACAAGGTCAGCAGCCTCAGTTTCGTCGCTAAGGCGCTTCCGATGGACTGAAGTCCCGAGCATATCCCCAGTCACGATGCTGGGCACTGAGGTTCCCACACATGAGTATGACGTCACGCGGATATTGCGCGCGAAGATCCCGTAGACATGCGAAATCTGCCCGTCTGCGCACACTTGTGTCTGGACGTCAGTACACCGATATTGCGAGCATTGCCTTGCGGGGTGACAGTTTGCATCTTACTGCTACTATCTCCAGGTAATCCGTGCAAAATGCAGCTGTGTTCAGTGCCGTGTGAGATACATCACGACGAACAAACAGTGCGGCTTGTGCCTGAACCAGTCTTTCCCAACTGTCGTGTGTCGCGGTATGTACAATAGCAGGTTGAAAGTAACCGTCGTAGCCTCTAATGCCTGGTTGAGTGCCCATTGTCTCTTTGCAGTGTAAGGAGAGCAGGGTGCCCATATAAATAAATAAAGTTTTCTTATTAAAGTTAGCAAAGTTCAGTAAAGTTTGTTTCTATTCCTCCTTTCCTCCTCAACCTCCTCATCCACCTCCTCTAGAGGGCAGTTTTACAATAACTTATATCTGAATATTAAGATATAGCTGTGGGAATATACCGTAAAAATTGCCGCGCACCATGCTTTGGGTTTGTTTATTTATGTTTTTACTTTTACCGCCCGGTTGCGCCGGTCTGTGTTATCTGTGTGCCAAGGGAAGCGCGTGTTCCATTCTTTCTTTCTATGCCACATGTGTTATCTCCTCTGATAGGGAGAGCGTTCCGAACTAACGTGAACAGCCTAGAATAATCTTCTTTGTTCTGGAAGTAAAGCCTAAAGATAAAAAGCCTGTAGAGCAGACGCCGCGGCATTCCATTCCACTCTCCGACGCTGGCCGACGTACGTCAAATTGTTCACTGCTGCTTCGCCGCCTGTGTACTTTTGAGTTGTTAGGGGGGCACAAGTTCGCTCCAATAAACGTGCTTTTCCTTCAAGACGACACCGTTGATTTACATCCAGAACAAAGAAGATTATTCTAGGCTGTTCACGTTAGTTCGGAACGCTCTCCCTATCAGAAGAGATAACACATGCGGCATAGAAAGAAAGAATGGAACACGCGCTTCCCTTGGCACACAGATAACACAGACCGGCGCAGCCGGGCGGTAAAAGCAAAACATAAATAAACAAACCCAATGCATGGTTCGGGGCATTACCATGCATTGGATTTGTTTATTTATGCTTTGCTTTTACCCCCCGGCTGCACCGGTGTATGTTATTTGTGTGCCAAGGGAAGCGCGTGTTCCATTCTTTCTTTCTATGCCACATGTGTAATCTCTTCTGATAGGGAGAGTGTTCCGAACTAACGTGAACAGCCTAGAATAATCTTCTTTGTTCTGGATGTAAATCGACGGTTCGAGAAACAGTCGCGCCTAAAGATAAAAAGCCTGCAGGGCAGACGCCGCGGCATTCCATTCCACTCTGCGGCGCTCGCCGACGCACGTGAAATTGTTGACTGCTGCTTCGCCGCCTGTGTAATTTTGACTTGTTAGGGGGGCACAAGTTCGCTCCAATAAACGTGCTTTTAAATGCAGAGCATTTCTTTAACTCACGATGTTACCCGGCGTTGTCGGCGTGCCTCGGCGTCCGCAACAGCCGTTCCAGGTGCGCCCTCTCCCCCACTCCTCCTCTCCCGCATCACGCTACCCTCCTCGCTCTCAACAACAGGTCCGCACCCCTCCCCCTACACTATATAAAAAAATAATACTTACCGGCGCCTGGTTTCGATCCCACGACCCTGCGGGCGGAACGCAAGGTACATGGTGCTCTACCCACTGCGCCACAAAGCCGACACAGAATGGAAGGCTACGAACGCGCCTTATATCCTTGACTCATTCAAACTACGTCAAGAAGCTGCTGATACAACGCATTCACTACCTGTGGGCGGAACGCGAGGTACATGGTGCTCTTCCCACTGCGCCACAAAGCCGACACAGAATGGGAGGCTACGAACGCGCCTTATATCCTTGACTCATTCAAACTACGTCAAGAAGCTGCTGATACAACGCATTCACTACCACCAACTCCCCAAACACTAAACGCTAACGCAATACACCCACCCCCTATGCGACGCATTTACTCGAGTCCCCCTCGCGGGGAGATGGGCCCTTTTCCTTCAAGACGACTGCCTCATCTTTGGCTTCGTGTCAATATTTCCCCATCACTGAACAAACGGAGTGATACTACAGCATTTTTACCGCACACATGAATAGCACAGCGTGCGTATGCGTGCGCGCGCGCGCGTGCGTGTGTGTGCGTGCGTGTGTGTATGTGTGTGTTTGTGTGTGTGTGCGTGCGTGTGCGCGCGTGCACGCGCGTGTGTATGCGTGCATGTGGTACATTGCGGAAATAGGTCCTGGTGGAGCAACTGCAGAAATCATGGAAGCCGACCAGCACTAGCTCTTCTCCGTTTTTTTACAATCCGTACTGACTTTTAACACGAAAGTGTTTTATTCCCGGATACACGTAGATTTCGCTGACGTCATATGTGTCACGGAAGTGACGCCTGTACAACGAAGCAAGCGGCCTGTAAAGGGTGCACCCTTGCACCCACGGTCTTCTTGCGGGGAAGCAACATTTAGTGCTAAAGAGTACTTTATACTTCGGATTGTTCGTTTTCAGGTTTTACATTTTAGCACGAAAGTGTTTTATGCCGCGACACCCCAAGATTTCACTGACGTCATATCCGTCACGGAAGTGACGCCAGCACACTTTTCCCGAAGCGACCCGCCAGCAGGACGCCGTTCACCAAGCACGCCCACAAAACATCCGCCGACCCGCAAATCATGCTCAGCTGCAGATTGCGCTGCACATTTCACTTTCGTGTTTTACTGATTCCTATGACAGAGGAATGAACCAGAGTTTTTTTATGAGGGAAGAAAAGCAATAATGAAAAATGGGTGTGTAATCACTACGTCTCCATGCTGTGATATAACCTACAAATATCAGACGAGATTGCAACCACGATTTCTCTTTGATGAATTGGTTATGGCGCCATGCCCACTATTTGAGCACAGCCTCCGAGCACGAAGTTACCCACGTTATTGGTATCGTGCTCAATTGCTAACATTTTGCTCAATAAACCTCCATAGTGGGGGTATGCCTGGTATAAAACCAGCCTGCGCCTATACACACAGTAGGTTATTCGAAACTCAACCTATGTTTTTCGCGGCCTATAGTGCATGTCATCATATTTTCATGCCATGAAAAACCTAAAGTGATGCGATACAATACTTTCGAGCGTTCGGTAAGGTTGCAAGAACTGTTTTAC
>CM023449.1:74982693-75150226 GCA_013339765.2 Haemaphysalis longicornis | reverse complement strand
AACGACACCGTATAAAACCTTGTATACCATGATCTACGTGTGCTGGAGTCTGACAAGGAGGGTTCCTTCGTAGTTATGCCGGAAGTTCTTTCTGGTGAGAAGGCATTAGTCGCGGTCTAGAAAAACCTTACGAAAACCGATGTTGACTTGCTGGCAAGGAAATGGAATGTGCTGTCTGTTGACTGATATGAATTTGGAACAAATTGGCTCAGGCAGTCAAGAGGGCCAACAAGCTTCATCTTGATGTTTTCTTCACCCCTAAGACGCCCAAGCCTAGCATTCCTTTTCGTGTCATTATTACAGAGCGAGACACGTTGCAATATTGTGTTTCTGGTTAAGTGCATATCGGCTTTGCACGTGGAAGGTCCTTGTCTTGTCCCACTCGCTTTAGCGAATATATTAATACGCATACCTTTCAGATACCACTGCCATTAGCATTGATGTAGAATATTTGTTTTACCCTCGCTTGAAGCGCTATCGTGTTTTAAAATGCAAGCATTTCAGTAACTCACGATGTCCCACCCCCGCGTTGGCGTCCGTAGTCCGCACCACACCACCCTCCCTACTATATAAAAAAAAGAAATCTATGGTTCGATCCCTCGACCCTGCGGGCGGAACGCAATGTACAATGTGCTCTAACCACTGCGCCACAAAGCCAACACAGAATTGGAGGCTACGGACGCGCCTTATATCCTGACTCATTCAAATTACTGCTGACGAGCGCTCTCGTCAGCAGTTGCCACAAGTGCAACAGCATTAACGTAACGCAAACTACTTAACGTCGTGCGCCCCCGGAAATGCTCTGCATTTGATCGTGCCCCTCGCGAGGGGGATGTTTAAATGCGTTTCCTGGCCAGTACACTCGTCTCCATCTGTCGGATGTTGTGCTAACCCTTTGCGGCTGATGTCGCGCGATTTGAAACGACATTTGCATATGATCAAACTGAAAGGCTCTCCAAGAAAAACGAATACCAGGGCCAGAGTTTCTGCAGTTGATGTAGTTTTTTGTTTCACATTTTTTAAATAAAAATTCGAATGCGTCTGTTGTTAGAAATTAATACTGTTGGAAAGCCTTTTATCAAATTGTTTGGTAATATATCACGATGGTGAGGTGCTTGTGCAGAAATCCGGTTTGTGTGTTTGTTTGCGAGTGCACCCAATTCTAAACAATATCTTTCTTGCTAAAGTTGACCACTTCCTTGAGAAGAATTTAAGCGGTATTGTCCAGAAAGTTTTCCGTTATGTGGACGATTACTTGGTTATTTTCGACACAGCTTCCAGCCTCAGGTCTGCGGTAGGCATTTTAAAGGTTTGTAAAGAAAGGGGTCCTGGCCTTAACTTTACGGTCGAAACACTTAAAGAAGGTTGCATTCAGTATTTAAACTTGTCTGTTCAGCTTAGCAGAGAGAGGACATACTTGTTGGATGTACAGTCGGGATCAATTTGAAGGTTATCGTTGGAGCACCGACCGACCGAGACGACAGTGCCGTTACGTGACACTTTTTAGCATAAGCCACAACGAGATTATGCTACGCTTGCTTCTTCCTTGGCTGTTCCATGCAGTGCGCGCACTACCATCAGAAGCGATGACGGCCACGCACGTTCCTTTTTTCTTTATTCTTTCCTCCCGCCATCGATATACTTCCCACTGATACGCAGCCTTCTCGGGGCAACTATGTCGGCATGCCGGATCATTCTAGTATAAAAAAAATTGTAATTTGCTTCCGCAATGCCGCAAATGTCGAGGTTATCAAATCGCCGAGAAACGAAACGCGGATACGTCATTCAAAAAGGAATTAAGAAAAAGAATGTGGAAGTAGGCCTTTGCAGAAGGGGGTGAGCGAATTCTATGCAACAGCCAAGGGGTGAGGGAAGGTAGCATAATCTCGTCTTCGCGAATGAAAAAAAGGGCCAAGAAACGGCGCTGTCGTCTTTCTTGGTCGGTGCTCCCGCAATAACCTTCAAGTTGATCCTGACTGTACCCCACGGTCTGTTAAGCCACTGCTGCATTATTCGTCTGGACGTTCAAAGCTAGTGAAGAATGTCATCGCTTTATCATGTTTGCGTTCTGCTATCACAAAGTTATGTGTTCATAAAATGGGGAATAGCTTCAAAGGCCAAGTGGTAAAGTTAAGCTGGCCGGATTCCCGGAAGCCCTGTTAACACTTGGACATGTGAAAAACTCGTGAAATTGTTTAGGTCTGGAAATAAGAATGTCGATGTAGAAGTTGACACCAATGAACAAAGAAATGTTGCTGTCCTTCCCTACCTTCATGTCATTACGCATAGGCTGAAGAAAGTATAGGTTACGCTATGGTGTGCAGGTCGCTATAACAGCCCGCAATAAGCTTCGTTCTGCTTGCGCCGTAGTAGATAATAGGGCGAAGCGTAGGTCTGATAAACAAGTGGTAGGCTGTGGCGTTAAGTATGCGAACCGCTATGTTTCTTGCGCAATGGGAGTTGCTTATAGCATACACCTGTCATGTGGGTGAACGTATGTGGGCCCAACGGGCCGATGCATAAATGTACGCTTGCGTGAGCATCATTTATCGTTGAAGGGTCCCGTCAGCTCTCATTTGTGATGACACTGTACTAAATGTTCTTATTGGCAGCCACAATATGGTTAGTATATAACAATAGCCAAACAAATGAAAGTTGGCCAGCAAGCAATAGAAGGAAGTCGAACTGCGAGACTGACCTCGAGGTGTCATTGTTCAGCAAATCCAATGAACCATGATATAAATCAGACAAGGGCAAGACCGAAGACAGAGTTAGCTTCAATTTAGGCTTATCTTATGCATGCGCTGCGGTTATTTGAATTCTTTCTTGTTGACTTTCTCATAATTAATATTTTTAGCGATTAGTTCAAACGCAAACATTACCTGCCGCGGTGGCTCCGTGGCTAAGGCGTTGTGCTGCTGAGCACGAGGTCGCGGGCTCGATTCCCAGCCGCGGCGGCCGCTTTTCTGATGGAGGCTAAAAGCAAAAACGCCCGTTTGTACGAGATTTCGGCGCACGTTAAAGATCCCCAGGTGGTCAAAATTAATCCGGAGCCCTCCACTACGGCGTGCCTCATCGCCTGCGTTGCGTCGGCGCGTTAAACCCTTCAATCAATCAATCAATCAATCAATCAATCAATCAATCAATCAATCAATCAATCAATCAATCAATCAATCAATCAATCAATCAATCAATCAATCAATCAATCAATCAATCAATCAATCAATCAATCAATCAATCAAACGCAAACATTCATAACTTCGGCGTGATACTGATTTCTAGTAAAACTTGGCATAATTTTTTTCTCACATTAGGGGGTGTGCAACAAAACTCAACAAGTAAAATCGCGCCCCATGTTTTGATATGGCTCCCTTTTTCACCAAGGCGCACTCATGGTATCTCAGTAATGTGTCTCATTAATTTTGGCTCACTGCATGTGTTAAATTTCACTACCAACCACTTTTTATTGAGTCAACTTAAAATAAGGTGTTCGCATGATAACAACATATAAAAGACATAACATATATTTTCTAAGGCTCCCATATGGGCCTAAAAATGCTTTATGGTTTACACGAACACTCTGTGTTTATCTTTTGAAAAGTTTTGCACGATAGCTTAACCTAATACTTTTAACTGAAAACTGCGATGACCAGCGTTAGTCGTAAAATACAGGCTAGAAAAAGACAACAAAATGGACAGCTACAACAGATATTTTCCCTTTAGTCTCGAATTTGTTCCCACTTTAGACTTCTTACCACGCAGGAAGCTGAAAAGGCAAATATTTTGACCATATAGGCTCAGAGCTTCTTCAAGCCTTCGGTAAAAGTATATTTGGTGCTCTTTATTGTGCATAATGCTCGTGTAGCAATAATGCCGGCGAATACTTGTTTGCAGTAATTCTATCTATTTACACTTCGGCGTAATCGAGACCTATTAGCTTTGGAACACAAAAACAATCGTCCTTAAAGCTTCCTCGCCAAATTTAGCACTTACGCATCGGAAAGCGGAATTTTCAAAATGCAGATACGTTTAACTTGTGTTCAGTCGACCAGCGTAAGAAAGAAACTAGCAGGAAATTGTGCGCGAAGTCGGAACACTAAGAGGAAATAGCAACCCGTGCGCATATACTCGGAATTTCAGTGAAACCGCTGCTGCCACGTCTTCATAATTCTCTTTCGTTTTTCTTTGTTCAGGTTTTTGTCTGTCTCCCTTTTTACAGGGACACTGAAGTGATATGTAAACATTGCGGGATTACTTGCGCAAATTGTAGTCCGGAGTCCCCAGGCCATGTTACGACCACTCTGGGTGCGTTTACGCGATTTTATTTAGTAGAAAAATTAATTCGAAAATGCTGTCCTCCTCTCTTTACGCTCGCCCATTTTCTGCGGCGTTTTCGTGGGACGTCGCGAGGAGCCGAGCTCGCAATTGGCTGCGCTACTGCACGGCTCCCCGGCCTTCAGACAGAGTCAGTCGGCCCAGCGTTTCGTCCGCCGGCCGCCGACGGGTCGTCGCAATTCGTTCGCTCAGTTGAAACGAAGCCAGGACACGTTTGTGAATGGAAGAATCTGCCTTTCTTTACTTGGTTAGTTTGTACACTGCTTCTAGCTCCAAGTCAAGGTCGCTTCACACAAGCGCTGCACAAGCGCACATGCGACGCCAGCTTCGCTGACTGGTACGCCAGTAGGAAAATATAAGGCCTCTTGAAGGCGGGAGAAGAGTCAGTGAAGTTAATATAGGTACTAAGGAAATAAAATCAACTGATTTTTTTACCGTACAGCGTAAAAATAGGGTGCGGGAAGCACTTTTTTGCGCTGGGCGAACAAGCACAGCGGTCAGCAGCACGACTACGCATCTGCGAACGCTTTTCCGTCTACGAAATGCAATTGCTGTGAGCTATTGTGGAAACTCGGGGGACGCTTAGTGCACGAGCGCAATACAACAAATAGTCACCTAAGCTGCTTGAAATGCCAAAACTAAATAAAAGTGTAAACTTATTGTACAATATATACCTTATATTACCACTGTCGGCGGAGCCCGTCCTGTGGCTGAGTCGTCGGGGGCGCTAGGTATGTCGCCGCAAGTATTTTGCAAATTACGAGTTCGAGTTCCCGCGGGTACGTGCTTTTTTTTTTTTTTTTTTGTAAGTTAACTTTTTTGTTTTCTGCCGATGTTTTCTACATTGAGTTCACCTTTTTTTGGGCCGCAACGTTCATGGCTCCACGAACTAGTTCACAGAACGCGCGCAGGCTGGCACTGGCGCGCTAGCGAGTTCTCGTTGGCGTGCTGTTGCCATAAGCACCGACTGCTTGCGGGCAGTGGGCACAGGCCAGAATGAACAGACCCTTGGCCTGGTGCGAACACGCTTTTTACGGTACAGGCATGAGTGAGGCAAGCTCCAAATATGGGGGAAAAGCGCATGACATTTGGGCGTCTGCGGGTACGCGGAGGGCGTCCATGCACTGCGTAGGCCTCGGCTAGTGAATGCTACGATTCCAAGCCGTCCTGGGAGGCTTATCTTTATGCATTTTTACAGCTGACAACATGGCAGAAGCGCGGTACGATGATTACTGAGTTATTGAGAATGCCCATCCAACAACGCCACCGGTTGTGTTTTACATAACCGAAACCGAAACCGAAACTGGTTTGGTTGCTCACCTTGGGCATCGTCCAATCTCGGTGCCCGCTCCTCCCAACGTCACAGCTTTAGTTGGTGCGGCCGCCGCAAACCGCGCATGGTAGTTTTTCTTCTTTCGCGCTTTGTAAAATAATTACCGATTTGTCAACCGGATAAACGATGAAAAGTGTGCTAATTTGAGCCAGTCTACGCAGTGCAAGCAAAAACGGGAGCTTGACAAATTCACTTCAGTGTCCCTTTAAAGGGGTTAAGAAGGCTAAATGCAACAGTATAATTCGATGGAGCCAGCCCTTGGTCACCCATTCAACTCCATACCAGCCCGCAAAGACGTTTTTTTAACCGAGTAACAATACGAACAATTGAAAAACATTGAAATTTTACACCGCACGACTACAGCGGTGATGTAATAGAGAAATACCCGGCCTCTTCGGTTGAAGAGCACCACAGCGCTTAATTGCGCACATCCCCACAATACTTTTAATTTACTAAGCCCGTCTCGCTTTTATGTTTAATTTACACAGATCGCCGCCGAGGAGTACGCGGAGGCCGCAGAGGAGTACGCGGCATTTTGCAATGACGCAATGCCGCGTGCGGCGAGCAGTACGCACGACTCGGAATAGAGGCGGCGGGGGTGGAGAGAGGTATAAAGCGAGGCTGCGAGTTGCAACCATTCTCCCTCCCCGCATGGTCATGCTTCACTGTGGAACACATAGTGTGGGAAAGCTAGCTTACACGGACTATCCAAATTTACACGAGGGAAATATTCGGCTTCCAGAAGCCCTAGGATTTAAAGGGTAGCACAGAGGAAGTTAACTTCAAGGCTGTCGAGGCGACGAAAAGAAAATTAGGATGCTGGTGGACGAAAAGCAGAGAGGGGAATATTGCCCAGGACAGTTACCACCTGTAACAGAGAAATAAAATTTTTTGTTCCTGCCCTAATCAGCGCTAGTGTTAAACGAAGAGTATAAAACATAGGTGTATTAGCCCTTTTTGGTAAGATGACACGTCCTCACCCCGCTACAAAGGAGAAACCAGTAGCAATCATAAATCATCATCATCATCAGCGTCACCAACCTCTTTGGTTGGTGCTGTTGTTGCTGTCGTTGTTGCTGTTGCCGCTTCGAGGAGGAGGAATAATACCGGTTAGGAAAGGGAGCACTTTGATTGAGAAGAGGTGCCCCTATACCAGGGCCCCTGTGGCTCTGGCCTCACTCGTGGACCGTCGTACCAGGTCTCACTGATCTTCCGGGTCCCGGCTGAGAAAAGCAGCTGTACACTGGCAAGGAGTTGGGTTGGGTATTCGGGGAATGTTCGGAATGTCGGGACAGGCCCACGTAATGTGGTAAAGGGAGCTATACTCAGTTGATGTCGCGAAATTCATGTCCCTCCTTGACGGGTTTTCTTGCCGCTCGCCATTTCTTGCCGCTCGCCGAGAGGAGCCGTACCGCGTAGCGAAGGAATGTTCTCGCCGCCATTGTCGCACCCGGGTCGGCTGGCCATGTGTTTCGGGGAGAGAGGTGGGCGAGAGTGCCGCGGCCTACTGAAGGCTGCGCCCCGCGAATTCTCGGAAGCCGCGTGGCCCGGTGGACGGTGTGCGTGGTGCAGCGCGGGGTTTCCGGGGGGAATGGGCTGAGAACTGGTGGTGGCCGGACGTACGGCCGGGACGCGGCGTCGGCCTTGAGGGCTGTGCTGGGGAGGCCGAGCGACGACGGCGGTGAACTTCGGGCCTCCGAAGATTCCTCAAAGAGGCGAAAGTGCGCGGCCGGAGTTCACCCAAATTGCGTCGCTGATGAGCGGCGCCCCACCACAGACGACCGACAGCCTCCGTCACCCCGGCGAGACCATCAGCCGGACCGCAGCTAAGATGTTCTACTCTTCTCCACCTTTCCTCGGACTCTTCCTATTCATCTTCTGTGTTGTATTTCTCTAAGCGGACTGCACGGGCTTCTTATCCGCCTCCTTCAGTGCACCACGCTGTATGTGTTCTTCGCGGGCCTTTGTTACCAGTTGGGGGAAGCCTCCAACCCCGCCTATTGTACACTCTACTGTATCCTTCATTTACTGTCGCCTCCTCCTCGGGCTCGTAACGGCGTGTACCTTTTCTTTCATTGTGATTAATGTACTTCGTGTCGGTGTCTTGGCAGCTCTGACCCCAACGGGGTGTCAACTGCATTGTTTTATTAACTCGTCAAACCTTCTGTCTGTCTGTTTTGAATTTCCTGTGAATGTGAAGTAAATGCCCGTTGTTTTTAAACTGTTTTCCCGTGCCCCGTCTCGTGCCTCACGCCAGCGGCCAATCAGGCGTGGACCTATCACCGGTTAGCAGGTCCGAACCACATCCTATATTCGTATCCAGAGGGGGGGGGGGGGGGGGGGGGGGTTGTTTGTCGCTCCTCCCGTCCGAGGCATCGGCCACTAAATTACCTCTCTCAATTCTGTGACAGTTGTACAGGAAGGGCATTTGTTTGAAGGGTAAATTGTAGGGTACATGGCGTGGAGCCTTCCTACGTGCGGGAAGGTGTTTGCAGCTGACGCCAAAATGTCGCCGCCTTTCTCGTTAAAGATTAGTGCGGAGGAGGCTTGTCAGGTGATTCGCTGGGGCTGTAGAATTGATTTGTATTGCAGCAGTATGGGCTCCGGGTAATAATCCTCCAGTGGCGCCTGGGAGGCATATGCTCGGGCGACAGCGTTAGCTCGCTGATTTCCACGAAGAAAGTCGTGACCGGGAGACCATACTATTGTGACATTGGGGACTTGCGCCTTGCTGGCAAGAATGCGGTGCGCTATAGAAGAGACCCTGCCCCTTGCATAGCTCCGGCAGGCGGCCTGGGAGTTCATGGTCACGCGTACGTGTTTTAATGCGTAGCATTCTTTGCCGAGTACCCCCACAGCCAGGACCGTTTAACGCCCTGCATTTCCACAAAAATGCAGATCTCGCGGAAGTTCTACCTGTAATGGCTATAATGACGTAAATGGAGATAATTGGTTGGACAAAATTTTGAAAATATAAATAAGAAAAATATAAAATCATCAGGGAAAATAGCGAACCGTGTAACGCGCTGCGTTTCCACAATAATGCAGATTTCGCGAAAGTTCCAATCCTTACAATAACGTGAATGGAGAAAATACCAAAAAATTAAGGAAAATGGCAAAACGTATAACGAAAGGCATTTCGACAATAATGCAGATTTCGAAATAGTTTCACCTGTAATCGCTACAATAGCATAAATGGACATAATTGGTCGAACGAAGTGTGAAAAAACTAAATTAAGAAAACTATAAATAATTACGGGAGCTGGCGAACCGTGTAACGTCCTGCATTTCCACAATAATGCAGATTTCGGGAAAGTTCCAAATCTAATCGTTGTAATAATGTAAATGGGGTCATTGGTCGGACTAAATTTGTCAGAACGTATACCGCATGCCATTTTCAGAATAATGCGGATTTTGCGAAAGTTTCACCTAGAATAGTTATAATAGCGCAAACTAAAAAAAAATAAGAAATAAACAAAATAATTGTGGAAACTGGCGAACTGTGTAACGCCCTGCATTTCCACAATAATGCACTTTTTGCGATAGTTCCAAATGTTGTCGTTGTAATAACGTAAATGAAGATAATTGGTCGGAGGAAATTTCGAAAAACAATAAAAAATAAAAAAATATAGAAAATTACGGTACATGGCAAAACGTATAGCGCATGACATTTCCATAATGCAGATTTCGCGAATGTTTCACCTGCAATATTTGTAATAGCGTAATTGGAGATGATTGGTCGGACAGGATTTAGAAAAAACGAAAAATGTGGCTGAAAAAAACTCCCACTCAAGACAGGCGGCATAAGAATGCTACGAATTCGTAGATAATTCTCTGAATTTCTGCAGAATTTTTTCGTCTGACGTGGTGGATACGATGGCAATGGCTATGCTTACATCCTGTTCGAAGTTACTGAAACGATCATGTTACTTTTCTGCGAAAAAAACGACCGAAACGCTTGGGAGCCACCTTTATCGTCTGAAGTGCATTTTCAATGGCTTGTCTGGCCGCTTCACAGTCGGATATTGCCGACTGCGAAGCGGCAGGACATTTTTCAACTTCTTTAAGCCGTATGAAAATGTAAGTGGTAGGTCACGGAGGGTGACTAACGGGTTAACATCCGTGCCGGAGATCATGACTTCACGTGAGTTTTCAAACCCTGACTTAAAATAAATGTACCCGTCCGTCTGACGACGACGATGGTTGAACACGAAGCTTTCTTGCCATAGATTCTTTGGTTGACCAATCCCACACTGAGTGTGCGTGCTACTCTGTATGTACGCACTGTAGAGGATAGAAAAATGACCCGCGGCCAGCCGGACCCACTAAATGTTACCACAAACCTGTTGCGGATGTACGGAGGAGGTTGGCTTGCGAAACCGCCTGACGACATGCTCCCTCCTAAAATTTCCTTCCATTCAATCTCGTAATGATACAAGTCGCAGAAAAACTCAACCATATTGAGGGAGTCGAGCACACAATCTGCGTGGACCACACCACGCCGTGGGTTTGCGGGGACAGCGACGCCCACATAGAAGCAACCCTACAAACAGCCGTCGACGCGATTGAAGACTGCCTCGAGGGTACGGGAATTCAATGCTCAACGAGCAAGTCCGACCTCCTGCTGTACCTCCCGATCAACAGATACCATAGGAAAAGAGAGGAGAGAACACGAGAAAATCCCAATTAGAACCAAATCGGGGATGGTGATCCCGACGGTGAACAGTATCACAGTGCTCGGGATGACCGTCGAGGACGACGGGAGAAACGGAGACACCATCAGCCACCTCACCGGCAAAGCGGCAAATGAAATGGGACTCCTCAAAAGAGTCGTGACGAGGAAGAGTGGTATGAGAGAGGAAAGCCTGGTCAGGCTTATTCAATCCTTTGTGGTCTGCACATTGCGTACGTGGCGGCTTTTCACGGATGGAAGAGGAGTGAGAAAAACAAGATCGACATAATCATACGAAGAGCCTACAAGACGGCCCTCGGACAGGCGGAAACCACCAACACGAACCGGCTACTTCAACTGGGTGTCCACAACACGCTGGAGGAAATGGTCGAAGCACAGCGCGCAGCCCGGCTTGAAAGACTGTCGATGACTAAAACAGGCATCCTAGACAAGCTCGGTATACGACACCACGACCAATAGGGCACCAAGATTGCGATACCGGGCGAAATAAGAAGTGGCCGCAGAGTTGGCCCTATCCCCAAGAATGTGCACCCGGAGTACAACCAGGGAAGAAAAAAGGCGAGAGCCAAGGCACTCATAGACCTACATGCCGGCGACGAGGGCGCCCCGCGGCCGAATACGACGGCCACAAAGGCTTCGCCGTAGTGGTGGTCGACACCAACGGAAACACTCGAGCGGCGGCCAGCACCCTAAGCGCTCAACCAAAAGAGGCCGAAGAGATAGCCATCGCCCTGGTCATCGCGGATCGGGACTGCCAGACCGTCCTGAGCGACTCCGGCAAGCCGTAAGGAACTTTGCCAAGGGCAGGATCGCGCCGGCGGCGATCCGCATACTACAACAAGCAAGAAAGGACAAGAACGTCCGCATCAAGTGGTTTCCGCGCACGCAGAAAAGGTGTCGGAGACAAACGAGAAGCACAACGAGACGGCACACGCTGCGGCGCGAGAACTAATTGACCGCGACCGCAACGGCTGTCGAGCGCTGTGGTTCAGCACCAAAGACCGCATGGTGAACTACAACGAGATGACGAAGTCCTTCAGACTGAGCCGCAGGCATCTCCCACCACCCTGTAAAGGGCTGGACAGAGCCCAGGTTGTTTTGTTCCGACAACTGCAGACGGGCACCGTACCCAGTCCAGCATTACTAAACAGGATGTACCCCGAGACATACCATTGCGACATGTGTGCGGCCTGCCGCCGGGAGACGGCAACCTTCACTCACATGCTGTGGGACTGTACCAAGAACCCCAGGGAAGCAAAGTTGGAAAGCATACCGCCGCGATTGGAAGCCGCGACGATGAGTGAAAACCAAGAACAACAACTTTGGGCCGTCCAGCAGGCCCTTGAGGCACTGACCGGGCAGGGGCTCCGCGAACCGGCAACGGCAAACGGTGATCCACGCCCGGCACCTGCCCCGAGGATGACGTAGGCTCAGTCTACGCGCGCGCGCGCGTACTGCAGGCACCAGTAAAGTTTGTCCAATCCAATCCAATCTATGGGTCACCCTCCATGGTTCGGCGTTTCCCTTTTTTTGAGCGCAAGGGCCAGGCAAGGCAGGTGTACGCCTCCCCCCCTTCCACCCCCCCCCCCCTTCGCGGAGAGCGACGGAAGTGTACGCGGAGACCAGCTTGCATTGTTCTCCCGCCGGTGCGAAGGCCGTAACAACGGGGCGCGCACACCAAAAGGCAACCAAAATACCCTAAATCCCATTTATAATGCATAAAGATATCATAAATTATATGCGGGATAAGAAATGTTAACAAATATGACAAACCCTTGATAATGAAAAAAAAAGCGGCAACGGGATTTGAACCTGGGTTAGGATGTTCGCTTCGCAGGAACGGAACTGCTAAACTACGAAACCAAGCGGTTCTGAGCGATTAAATTGAGTACCACATGCAGGTGGACAGCTTCAAACATGCCCCTAAATGGCGCCACGCGTCGCTTGGCTGTGCCGACTAGGAAACGCATATATACGCCTTCGACGAGACTGTGCTTCGTTGCGTCGGCGGAAATCGCTCTTCCGGGGCCGCTGTTCAACTCGCCAACTCGTGTGGCGGTAGGGTCTTCTCCACTGTATGACTTTCCCACCTACTGTGGCCACGACCGGTACGGTCCCCTTCAACAAGACGGCAGTGTAACGAGAAAAAGCGGACAGTGTCGGGCCTCCCGTAGCAACGATGATGAAGACGACATAAACATTCATGCAAGTACATCACATCGCCTTTTAAAATATCACTTCATCTGGCATGGTTCCTCTCACCTCCGTCCTGCCGCCACGTAACACTATCGAAGTACCAGAAACCTGAAAGGAAATGCGAAAGAAGCAACGCTCGCAGGTTGGAATTTTATTCTGCAATCCGGGATGCCCTGTTCGGCCGGAAAGACGCTGGAATTTCGGTTGCCTAGATGAGCAGCGGCAAGGCAGGTTGGCGCCCGGGCGACCTGGAATAGCGCAAGCAGTGCCATTTAGATTCCTATTTCCAGCACCAGCACGCTTTGCATGCACCCAAACGGTGGTTCACAAGCATGTGAGGTAACGGGAAGCTGCACCGACCGGCGACTGTCCACTTACCCCCAGAAAATAACCACGCCCGGATGCGTGTTTCCAAACGCTTCGCTGCACAGAGCACCAACGTGACATGTGTGATGTGTGATGTAAGTGCGGGCGCTATTCTTTTGAGCGTTCGCTACAGCGAGCCCAACGTTCGGCCTCTATGGCCTCGATGTAGAGTACTGAGTACGGGCTCTGATGGCTTAGGTTCGAGCCCCAGCAGGTCTGACTCTTAAGTTTCTTTTACTGCGTCACTTTTTTTTTTCTAATTGTAATTTTTTTCTACACTCAGATCTACTTGTTCTTATTAATAGGGATTTGGTATGTTTTAGGTCGCTTTAGGTTTGGGGCGCCGCTAATTACGTTTAATTACCATTCTGCATCGCGCGAACAGACATGTCAAGTGGGTGCTCTGTGCAGCTAAGCGTTTGGAAATACGTCGCCCCGAAGTGTTTTGCAAAAGTTCCCATTTCTTCACACTCGCGCGGAATCGCCCATCCGCCAATAATATTCGCCTACACTTCCTTGTTACGTTGTTCAGTCCCTGCCCTTTTCCCCAGCTCTTCGGGAAATTGCGTGAAGGCGATATTGTGCGCCGGCTAAACACTATTCCTAATAAAGTGATTCTGTCTCCTATGTCTCCTTCTTTAAGAAACATCGGGAAGGGCACTGCATCTTATCTAAGATACGTAAAACATGGTCTCGCCGGTAGGCGCCTGGAGTGTTAAATTCACCGCCTTTACATTGTCTTTATGTCGTCCGGGAAGCCGCTACCGACACTACGCGTTGAGGTCCAAAACGGAGCGCTAGCCCGTATGCGTGCTCCATCAGCTGGCAACAGCGACGGCCTACGCACCAACTACGCGCAGGCTCGTGTTCTAGAGAAAGAGGGGAACGGAACGGACAAGGAATACTGTCTGCCCACTACCCCGTCTTAGGACGAAATTCCCACGTGACCAAGTCTGGGAAAATGCGTCGCGGCGGCGTGACCACGACATGGAACAAAGAACTGAGGGAACCAAAAAGCCGCTATGCGACGGCTGGGCGTCCCCATTGGCGGCGAACACAGTTCAGACTTTGTGCTGCCCGCGACTGCCGTTTGAGAAACTGACAGCTCTGTTGGTTGAAATCAAAGTCATGAAATTTGGTGCGGCAGTCGTTTTTTGTTCTGCTTAAACCGGGGACAAAGAGCCCCAGGTTTAAGCAAGGCTTAGTAGGAGGCGGCCTCGCGAGACTGCGTCCTCGGAAAAATGGCGATATTCATGTGGAGTTTCGGGATGATTGTGGGGTATAACGGGCCGAAGCTACGCCTGGGATATGAGGTGCGCCGTACTGGAGGGCTCCGGATTAATTTTGACCACCTGGAGATCTTTACCGTGCGCCTAAATCTAGACACGGGCGTTTTCGCTTTTCGTTTTCATCAGAAAAGCAGCCACCACGGCAGGAATCGAATCCCCGACCTTGGGCTCAGAAGCATGACGCCTTGTGAAGTTTCGGGGAGCGTCACGCTCATGGAAGCCTCCTACACTGTTGAGCATCATAGCTTAGCTGCATAAAGTCGCGGTGAACCTCGCTCTGAAGCTGTTATGCCTGAACAAACACTACCGTCGTAAAATATTTTTGTGCCGGTTTCAAAAAGGTAATACCGCTTCAAGATAGAAGACAGGATTTATGAAGCACGGTGACTGTCCAACTACCGCATTTTCGCGCACATAACCCACCCCCGCATATAATCCGCATCCCACTTTCATCCCGCCGGAAAAGAAAAAAAAAATCTGCGTATTGCCGGCACATTTGCTACAGGAAAGGCTGCACCAAAGCTGCTGCTCAAACAACACACCACATACTATGATCTTTAATCAACTGAGTGTACACAACGTTCCTTCGGAGCACAATGGGCCACGCTTTAACAGGCACTGGATATCGCACATGATCACACGTGTGACGTCGCCCTTACTATACACGATTACAACTCAAGAACGGCACCACCTCATGTAGTGTATCACTCCGCTAAAGCGCCGGACCCGTGACGTCAGTGCGGGCGCGTTTTGAAAGGGGTTTGCTATGAATGCGTGATATAGACTGCCTTGTCTCACGCAGTTTGTCGTCACTGGAGTCGTTTATAAGCATATTAAGTCCAAAAAATCACGGGAACGGCTCACGCCATGTTCAAAATATTCTCAGTAACGCCCTAGTTGCGCCGCGCAGAACATCCGGCTACGGTGATAAGGCACAGCGGCAACTTCCGGTGCCGTTCTTAAGTTGTCACCGAGTATAGCGCACCGGACAAGACCGAATTCGTGGCCATTCACGGAGGCAGATGTACAACGGCGAAACAGGCGGAGGAGGAGGCATGCTGACGGCGAATTCGAAGCTAAGAGATCTCGAGGAAAAAGTTCATCAGATTTCTAGGTATGCACCTGAACAAGAATTGCACTGATACCTAACGACGATGAAGATGTGCAAATTCTTCACATTTTGAAACATATTTAATGAAACGGAGAACCGGCCGATCACGCAAGCACTGCTATAGCATGCGTCATCGTATACGGACTTCCATACCACCCTGTCAATCGCAAGCAGAAGCCTGCACTTGAAAGACTGCTCACGGAGGCGAAAAGCGAAAACGACCGCGTGTTCGAGATATCGGCGCACGTTAAAGGTCCCCAGGGGGTCAAAAATAATCCGGAGCCCTCCACTACGGCGCGCCTCATCGCCTGCGTAGCGTCGCCGCGTTAAGCATCATAATCAATCAAAGACTGCTCAGCGAAGCATCACGCATCGTCACGGGACTTCCCCGCGACACCCCGTGACAGCCTTCTATGACTCGGCTAAAACACTACCCTAAAGAACCCCCATTCAAATTTCAGAGATATCAAGTGAAAAATACGGGGTGAGCGATCTTTCGGGCGAAAGGCTACAAAAAAGTGGCGGCACCGCCAACCAAAACTGCAGCGATATCAAGAAAAAATGCGAGGTGGGTGAGCTTTCGGGTGGAGTGCGTAAAGGACAAATAAGCGACCGCATCAACAAATGAATCGATGATTCGCGTTTATTTTCTTCACTCATCGGCGCTAAAGCCATCGATTTGAGGGATGGGCGATCTTTGGGGTCTTTTAGCAAATAGAATATTTTCCTCGTAGACGGGATGGGCGACGTTTCGGGAATGGCCGTTCTCAGACCTTTACGGTAGTGGTCTAACATAACTCCCGCGACACACGTCCATGGGAAGATATTGCAATCACGGATTGCAAACCATGGTTCACGTCTCTCCAGTCCTGGTCCTACTGGGTACGCTATCAGCTTGTGGCGTGCGCCGCTGCTCTTCCTCCTGAACCCCGCAGCACCAGTCATCGGAACAGTTATCCCTTATCCCTTCAGTTATCCCTTCCCACTCCCCGTTCCCTAAAAATCCCCCTACCAATCCCTTTCTCATCCATAGGAGTGCCTAAGCGCAACAAAATAGAATAATCGTGTTTTTCCTTAGCCCCACTAAAAGGGCATTTGGTGTACGCGTCGGCACGAGCCATCGCTGTTACCCGACGCGCCTGTCATCACAGGGGCAACGCTTATTCGGAAGATCACAGCGCTCTGAGACATTTCTTTGGCTGCCCAGGACAAGCATTCCCAGCATTGTCACGCAACGAAGCCGCTAAGTTGCCTTTTAGAAACGCCTATTGGGGGCGGACCGGCGTCAAAGATTCAGTACGGCCTGAAGGCCGGTGAAACATTTTGGTTCTCTTGCACTGTTCGTGTTCATCCATCACACGTGTCTCGCTACGAGTAAGTCTGAAACATCACGTACTACCCGGCTGCAACAAAATATCCCCTCTTTCACGCATACCGTGTGTTTATAGTCACTTTCCCCTTCCTGGCCAAATTTTGAGACTTTCACGGTAAAAGGCTGTGTTCTACAGCACAAATTCCAAAAACAATGGGCAATTTGTTCAGACTAAGTTATAGCGGAAAGTCAAAAGCTTCGTTACGCACATACGTACGCACCATTATCTCTGCCGCGGCCCTGCCTTTGCAACTCCGTAGCAGCCAATTAAAACAGCCTCCTCCGCAATCATAGCGGCCAGTGTGCTCTAAAACTTCCTTTTTATCATCTATCCGAACTTATGATAAGTTACCCCCCTTTCTTTCGACTTTCGTTGAATCCGTACATCAATTCTTTGGTGTCATGCGGGGCAGGAAACAAGGCAACCGCAATTTGAAACGTTAAGCACCAGTTAGGCTTGTTGGCAGTACAACATCAAACGTTTGCAGAGCAGAACAACATGGACAAAGAACAAACGAAACAAGACGAGAGCTAGTTTTCTTTCATAGCGCTTTGTTACCGTTTCACAACACAGCGATTGTCCTGTTTCGCTCGTACTTCGTCCCTGCTGTTCTGCGCTGCAAACGTTCGATTTGAAACATCTTAGGCAAGCAATTGATAAGCAGCGTCTATTTGCGCATACACGTATACACCGAACATAGACGCTCCGTCACCCGCATGTGAGACATCGCCCCCTCCTCCACCGTGAAAATATCACAAGTTAAGAACGGCGATAACTCATGTAGTGAATCACTTCAAACGAAGCGACAAACCCGAATGTCAAAAGGCGCGCGCGTTTCGAAAGGAGAGTGCGATAAATGTGCGGCAGCGGCTGCTTTTTCCCAAGTAGTTTATTCGTCATCGCTGCAAAAGTTTTCAAGCAGATCAAGTCCGAAAAATCACGGAAACGACTCAAGTCACGTTCAAAATACTCGCAATAATGCTCTGTTTGCGGAGCGCGGAGAAAAGAGTATACGCTGCGGCGATGATACGAGGAGCAAACCTGAGCACCCCGCTTCTGGCCTCTCCTTGAAAAGGGCAATAAAATAAAAGTTTTTATTCAGAATAGTTTGTGCTTTATAGTACCGCCAGCGCTTGTCCGGCACCAAACGATGCTTTAGTCACTGAGAAATTAAACATTTTAGGCCAAAATTTTGATTCTCTCGCTGCTACGTTCGTTTTATGCCGTCAGATGGCGCAGCAATACCGCTGAAGGATCGCTGTTCGCACGTGGTCCGCTTTCAATACCGGACTTTACTTGAAGTACAGTGGGAAGCCGGGCTATACTCGGAGACAAGTTATACACGGCAACGATGATGATGATTGCTAGTGGTATCCCCTTTGTAGCAGGGTGATAATGTGTCATCTTACAAAAAAAACTGGGGTTGATTCCTCTCTCATAGGAATCGCTAAAACACGAAAGTGAAATGTGGAGCGAAATCTGCAGCTGAGCATGATTTGCGGGTTGGCGGCTGTCTTGTGGGTGTGCTTGGGGAGGGACGTCCTCCTGGCGGGTCTTTTCTGCAAAGGTGTACTGGCGCCATTTTCGTGAAGGATATGACGTCAGGTAACTCTTAGTATATGCCGGCATAAAACACTTTCGTGTTAAAATATAAAACCCGAAAATGAGCAACCCTACTCTTTGGTACTAAAGGTTGCTTCCTCGCAAGAAGACCCTATTTGCTGGGGTGCACACTTTACAGGCCGCTTGCTCCGTTGTACTGGTGTCACTTTCATGACGAATATGACGTCAGCGAAATCTTCGTGTATCCGTTCTTCGTGTATCTGTTCTCTTCGTGTATCCGTTCTCGGATATCCGTTCGTCGTGTATCCGTTCTCTTCGTGTATCCGTTCTCGGATACACGAAGATTTCGCTGACGTCATATTCGTCATGAAAGTGACACCAGTACAACGGAGCAAGCGGCCTGTAAAGTGTGCACCCCAGCAAATAGGGTCTTCTTGCGAGGAAGCAACCTTTAGTACCAAAGAGTAGGGTTGCTCATTTTCGTGTTAAAAAAAACTAATATACCTATGTTTTATACCCTTCGTTTAATACTAGCGCTGCTCTTCCGACAGGTACAAAAACTAATTAGGCACAAAATAGTGAGCTTTTCTGTTGCACGTGGTAGCTGTAATTGGCAATATTGCCCTTTCTGCTTTTCGTCCACAAGCATTTGAATCTTTTCGTCGCCTCGACAGCCTGGAAGTTAACTCTCTCTGTGCTACACTCAAATCCCGGGGCTTCTGGAAGCAGAATATTTTCCTGTAGACTTGGATGGATACCCTCGCATTGTGACACTATGTGCCGCATAGCTTATGTTTCCTTTCCGCAGACTACGCGTACCCCAACATTTTGTGTATACTTCCCCACAAAGCTCTTATTTCGCAAGCAACCTGAATTTCGAATGCAAAGCACCGCCTTTTAAATTATCCCCGAAAATTTTCCTTTCAGATTTCTATTGCTCAGCTCTTTGGAAGATGCCCCTGCGCCTCACCACCGCAGGCGGCTGTTACTCCGCGCGGCGCAAGTAGTGCCTTACGGCGAGTACTTTGAGCATGACACGAGTCGCTTCCGTGATTTCTCGCGCTTAATCTGCTTTTAAATTCCTGCGGCGACTGCGAAAAGACTACGTGCGAAAAACAAGACGCTTTTACCCATTAAGCGCAATCTCGTTCCATAACACGCGCCCGTGATGGCATCCGGGTCCGTCTCTTCGGCAGAGTGAAACACTGCGTGAGCTATTGCCGTTCTTAAAGGAGCCACGAAGACAAAATATAAGTTGGGTTTATTAGAAAGATTGCTTAGTCCCGACAACAATGATATCAATATCACCGCAATCTTCAAACAAATACCGGATATATTAAAGAAAACGTGTGAAGCAGTCGCGACCCCCTAGCCAATTTCCCGCAACTTTTCTATGACGTCACGGAACCTTGTTTGTGCGATTGGCGGCCGCCTAACTGACCTGTCGCGATGACACATGACTGGACGTCTGTAATGGGGCCTCTAGTTCCATTTGACCGCATCACTTGAATGCTAACGGGCAGTTAACGCACTGAAAAATTATGTTTTATTGTTGGCCCGTGTGACGTCATTCTTGCTCATAACACGTCACTGTGGCGCAAAATTTGAAAGTTTTTAAATACTTCTTGCTTTTTTTTGTTAAAAAACATCTTTTGTGGCTGTAATGGAGCTGAGTGAGATACTGAATCCCAGTTCTTTCAAATTAAATGAAGTTGTATTTTCTCTTCATGGCTCCTTTAACTTGTACCCGAGTAAAGTTGAAAATGGTTCACGCCTGGAACTGCGCATAAGTGTGCGGAATCCTTCAAACTGAACGAAGTTGAATTTTGTATTCATGGCCCCTTTAAAGGGGCATACAACTTTATTCTATTTGAAAGAACTAGCGCTGGGTAAACCATCACGATTCCATCCACGAGAGACTTTTTAACGTAAAAAAAAACGCTGTAAATAAATGGAAGTTTTCAAATTTCGCGCTACAGTGAGGTAGTATTGGTCGGGGTGACGTCATACGGGCCAAACTAAAAAACGTAGTTATCTGTGTTGAGTGCACGCTGGCATTTAAGTGATACGATCAAACGGAACTACATCTCTGCTAGAACCACTCCGCCGTGCTTCTTGGCTGTAGCTTAGGTTGATTGCCGGGTTTAACGCGCCCACGCAACGCAGTCGATGAGGCGCGGCGTAGTGGAGGGCTCCGGATTAATTTTGACCACCTGGGGACCTCTAACGTGCGCCGAAAATCTCGTACACACGGGCGTTTTTACTTTTCGCCTCCATAAGAAAAGCGGGCTGTCGCGGCCGGGAATGGTAGCTCGCAGCCGCGAGTCCACAAACATCCTGTGACGTCATAGAGAAAGATCCGGAAAGTGATGGGGAGTCACCACTGTTTCTGCAGTTTTGCCGGAGCATCTACGTGATTGTGTCGGAGTTGGCAACAAAATTTGGTACTATCAATTTTATGGGGGAACTTGTATTTTGCATTATTGCCTCTTTAGCCCTCAGTCGCGGTGAAGGGTTTTTTCCGCAGCCTCTTCATTTTCTCCTTAGGGACTCTTTGGAGAGCAACGAGCCCGACAACGAGACGGAGGGACCGGCACTCACGTTCACTTCTTCATCTTCCGGCTGTTGTCGGACATCTCCCTCTTGCCGCCGGCAGCAGGGGCCGAGGCCATGGCGGGATGGCCGCTGGGCATGGCTCCGCCGCCCTCCTTGAAGACCTTTCCGGCGAAGGCCTTCTGGAAGATGATGGTGGCGCCGTTCGCCTGAATGGGCGCCGCGCACCAGGCCAGGAAGAGCAGCCGGATGAAGTAGATTCGCCGGAAGTGCCGGTAGATGCCCACGAAGATGAACCGGAAGATGACGTTTACCAGGGCGTACACGATCCAGTAGGCGGTCCACTTTTGCATCGCCAGGACGTCCGCTCGGTCGATGGCCCGGATGCTGCGAACGCCCCATTTTAGCTCAGCGAAAATGATCGGCTTGAAAACACGCGTTAGCCGGTTGAATAAAATTAGCAGTGGCTTAGCTCGGCTACGCCAGGATATATGTAGCGTGAGCTAAGGTTCAGCTGGTTATTCTTATTTTCCCTGGTTGTCCAGGATTAGCTTGATCATCGTGCTCACTGCTACTTCAACACACACGGCATACGCATTATGTGACATGTATATTTATCAAGCGGCTCCGACGCAGCGTCACCGATCGCCCAAGAGCTAAGCTGGTTCCACAGGCGCACGCCGGTGTTGCCGCTCAAGTGGACCGGGCGGCCACGTGCGGAACGGAGGTCGGCGAAGACGCTGGGCGCGTGGGGTGTGTGAGAGACGCCGGGCAGCGAGCAACGTTCTGTGCGATGTGTGACGTCACTGCTCCTCGCGCGTGCGCAGCACGGCGCTCCAGGAGCCAGGCAAAACTGCACAACCTCGGCCAGTGTAGCTCACGCTACGAAAGCCCCAACCCACCTAGTCGAGGTTGCGATTTCAGTGTAAATGCATGCTTGTGTGGCGATAATACCGGGACGCCTTCGGCCTGTATCCGGAATCTGTGTTCTACAAGTCATAGCCCACCTAGCGTGGCCTTGTCTTGGTCTCTTTACTACTTTTGCTCCGTACGCTTCTGAATCAATCTACTTAGCAACAATTCATTTTGTGCATATGGGTTACTTTCTCGAAAAAAGGGGGGATTATTCATTGCAAGGCAAAAGAAAGAAGAGAAAGCACTACGTGAGTGAGTTCCAGGGTTCCTGGCATTGCTTGCTGCTCACCTTCCAAGCATGGGCCAGACCGTAGTGATGAACACGGACGCCTTGGCGCCCAGAATGTTGAGAAGGAACAGGAAGCAGGTCACACCCACCATGGCTGCGTTGGAGAACCGAGACACTCGCTCTGCCCAAGATTCCAATGGCATTTCCTCAAGCAGCAATCTGTGCTTCTCAAAACTCGGTGGTCTCTGCTAACGGGACAGTAATGGCCTAGCTATATGTTACATGTGGAGTGGCAGAAGCAGTCTTAGCCACCGCGGTGGCTCAGTGGCTAAGGCGTTGCACTGCTGAGCACGAGGTCGCGGGTTCGATTCCCGGCCGCGGCGGCCGCTTTCCTGATGGAGGCGAAAAGCGAAAACGCCCGTGTTGAAGACATTTCGGCGCACGTTAAAGATCCCTAGGTGGTCGAAATTAATCCGGAGTCCTCCACTACGGCGCGCCTCATCGCCTGCGTTACATCGGCGCGTTAAACCCTACAATCAATCAATCAACATTGCTCTTCGGCAACACTCAAACAGGGTGACGATAGCATCAACACAAATGACCGATTGCTGATCTGCGCGGTGTCCCTAAGCAATAAATTTAGAGATGAAGGTGAAACAGGAGCGTTCTACTGTTCATGATAAACTCGCGCGAGGAATAATTATCCCCACCCCGTCGCGTCCCGTACGATTTGCCGGAGATATGCACTACCACAAAGAAAGATATTAAGGAATCGAGTAATGCTATCCTGAACTCCATTCGACGACCTTGAATTAGACATGTGAACGCAGCGGATTGAGTTCAAGCACGTGATAGGCGATATGCTTTATTACTCAGCTTAAAATTCAGCGGCCACATTACCGCGATTTACGCTTGCCTATCGGTGACTTCCACACGCGCCACGGCAAATAAGGGCGCCCCCTCTTCCGTAAAACTTGGATATTTAAACTTTGGGACTGACGCTTTCAAGCCGCATTTCGGCTCGTTGTCTGTGGTGGTGCATTGACACCATCGGAATGGGAAGAGGGGCGGGGGGTATCTTCGCAGCACAAACATTGGTAGTGTATTACCCCGGCAACTGTGAGAATTGCCGTCAGAATTTCTCACAGCAGTCGCCTCTCATTGGCTAAGCACGCAACGTGGGGATTCTATGGGATAAATATTCCCTACAAAGCCCTGTTTCAGCTGTCCCTGCATGTAGCGCTGTGGTATATAGTATTTGGTTTTAAACGAATGGGTCAGGTTCAAATTCGACAACTTGACGCCTTTTTTTGGCTTTCAGAATTTTTCGGTCACTAGATTTTGCTAATACTTTTTTACTCTGGTTTTTACTATATCAAGAGATCGACACACACGACTTCTAAATGGGTTGAATTACGTTTATTATAGGCTGTGTTGTGTGTTGCTGGGCAGGGTGAGATTAGGTTTGTTGCAGTTGGGCTGGATTTGGGGAGGTTATGGCGCGTTCGGCTAGGTTACTCTAGGTTCGGTGAGGTTATCTTATGTTAGGTTACGTTGGGATGTAATATTGAGCAAATTTTAGGCCATCCAGGCTTTACGAAAATTCTCACGACTGCCGTGAGATTAGACGCAGCCCTCTGATAACTTCCTGCTCATCTTCGCTACAAAAACAATTCCGCGATAGGAAGTGAAATTCGAAAAATCGGGCTAAGGATCGAGCTGTCTCGGCGGGCGTCGTTATGAAGCTGTAACGGGCATTTTATAGGCTTACACAGATGGTCGTATAGATCAAACTTCTTCCCTCTCACGCATCGACTGCACTTCGTGGACATTAAAAACGTGGTACTTTAAAGTGCTGCCATAACGTGAAACATTGGTGCAGGGGAAGGCAAGCTTCAAAAATGATGCCAAACGCTAGTCATTTTCCACCGGTTCCAACCCCCTCTCCCCCCGCTATGACTGACTGGGCGCACATCCACACCTTGTTTAGGTTGGCACGCTAATCACCCTAACTATAACATTACCCTGTTCAGTAATAATTGAACAGGATAATGTGCCGTAACCGCACCCGTCTACCGCGAGTCACTCCAAGTTAGCTTCGGCGATCTATATCAACGCGCCCGTTATTCAGTGGCAAAGCCTCCCGCCTGCGCGGTTCATTGTTGCTTGCCGGCGCCTAACCACACAACAACGCCAAGAAAATGGAGGCACGCTTCAAGGCGCCCCTGTAGCCTCGTCATTGATGAAAACTTTCCTCGGGGCACCAACTTCCGTTGACATACTTCGAAGGCACCGACAAATTTGCTACAAAGCCGGGCGATCATATGCCACACCAACTAATCTGCTGCGAGCAACAGAAATGACCCACCGGGCGGATATATCGCGGTGGCTGTCTGGTCACACATGCGTTCCTTTACTGCGCTTTCCTTAAAGGAGCCATGAAGAGAAAACATAAGTTTGGTTCATTCAAAAGATTGCCTCGTTAGAATCCTACTCACACCACTTTTAACGTAAAATTCGCTCAAATAAGCTGCATAATTACGAAAAAAGGGAATGGCAATGCGACCCACTAACTCATTTCCCGCAACAGAACCTCTGATGTCATACCAGCCTGCTCTGCGATTGGCGGAGGGCGGCAAAAGCAAACGCAAACTATAGGCAGAGCTTATAAGCATGCCGAACGAGCGACTTGCGCTTGAATTTAAACCACATCCTTTTTGAAGCCGTAAGAATGGTGGGACAAACAGTGGAAGTTACGCAAGCGCAGATAAACACAGAAGTACCCATGCGTACTGCTGTTGGTACTGCGCGCACTATGCTTAATTGGTTTAGCTGCACAGGACTGCGAGGCTTTGGGGTTGTCTCAAACGACACTGGCTGATTGACGCAAGTAACGGTGTCTTACGTGACCCTATTTGTCGAGTGAGCACTATGTTTCACGAAACGATTATTTTCTCCCTGAACAAAAACAAGCCAGGTTTAAATACAGTTAAAAACAGACCAAAGGTCCAAGACGGCTTGATGATGATGATGATGGTGATGATTGCTGTTGGTTTCCACTTTGTAGTGGGGTGATGACGCGTCATCTAACCAAAAAGGACAAATATACCTATGTTTTATACTCTTGGTTTAATACTAGCGCTGCTTAGGGCAGGCACAGTAAACTTATTAGGCACAATACTATTTTCTCCTGTTACAGATGGTAACTGTCCTAGGCAATATTCCCCTCTCTGCTTTTCGCCCACCAGCATTCTAATCTTTCCGTCGTCTCGACAGCCTTGAAGTTAACTTCCTTTGTAAAGTTCCTCTGGCTTGCCACGGTATGGTGGCGCCATCTAGGTTCACTAACGGTAAACAAGGCTTCCCAATCGGCTGCAGGGCGGTCGGATCCTGTGATGTCATTGCGGACCACGAAAACACACGATTTAACGGGAGAATAAAAATATTAACTTGAATTAATTTCTCAGTGAATAAAGCATCGTTTTCGTTTGAACAAGCGCTGGGGGGCGCTATAAAACACGAAATCTTTCGAATAACACAAACTTGTATTTTGTCTTCATGGCTCCTTTAAGGGAACAACGGTTTTTCGCTGAGAGGGGCACTTATAGGCTTTCCCCTTGCAAGGACATACGGGGAGAGGGTGGGGTAAATGAGAAGTGTTGTGCAGGACATGATGTCCTGAGGCTACCTATTGCGAAAACTACCAATGGCCGCAACTCCGCCGCCAGACTAACGTGGGACAGCTGCATTCAAATTCACCGAGGAAAGGAGCCCTTCAAAAAATTCGGCACTAAGCATACGACAAATCAACGCTCTTTGCGGAAAGGCCGTCAGTAGGCAACAACATTAGTGACTCCCAATAGGGCACCTGCAATTCCCCGAGCTCTTTTTATGACGGTGGGAAAATACACCCACGTACGGGGGCCAAAAGGCGCGCCAACGTCAAGGATATTTAATTCCGCATTCACGCGGACATCTACACATGTTCTGAGAAAGTGAAAAAAGAAAGCGAGCACGGCATACCCGGCTTAGGTTAAGTTTTGACAGCTAGGAGGGACTGGCAGAAACAACGCTGAATCAAAACCATTGTACGGCATGAGAAGCGGGTGGACAATTCGACGTTTCGGGCACTGTTTCGCAAGGTAAAGGTTGGTGATGAGCCAATGGGCTATGAAGCGTGCAGAGCTACCTGGGGATCTTGAAAGTGAGCCTAAATATCTCTCGGTTTTCGCCTCCATCAGAAAAACGGCCGCCATGGCCAGTATTGAATCCGTGTCCTTAAGTTCAGCCGGACAATGAAAGAAATGAATCCGAGAAAGCAACGCTTTTTCGGCCCATTCGGCGCGTGTGACAAGCACGAGGCAAAACCCCGATCCCTTTTAGCGAGAACGAACTTCCTGGCGTGTTCTACAACTGCGGCATACCCATCGAAATCATAAGCCGTTTGAAACGCGACGAGACACGTTCGTTTTCCAAAGCCTCACGCTGAAAAGCCACGAGCAGCCTCGGGAGCTCTTGTTCGCATTTCCGAAAACACATGAAATCGTAGCCAAACAACGCTTATCCTAAAAAAGCACTTCCATTGGGCTTTATCGCAGCGCGCAGCGGAAACATAGGCGCCCAGTGCGCCGAGCGGTACGAAAGGCAGGCTTCGAATCTCGCGCGCAGGGCTCGGCACGCAGCCGCCATGACGGCCGCCTCCGCTGCTCGAGAGGCAAGAACGAACACTCACCGTAGACGACCTGCTCCCGCTTCATCTTGGCCTTCCTCTCGATGTTGTCGAAGGTGTCGCCAATGACCCCGCGCTCCCGCAGCACCCTGCCAAGCTCCTCATTGATCTCCTGGGCCATGGCGGGGCGTGGAGCGCTGGTCCGCTGCTGCTTCGGCGGCCCTCGGTGCGCGAGAATGCTTCGGCCTCCTCGGCTGCCCCCGGCCTGCCACGCGGATCGTGCACGAGCGTGCGCACGACCGCCCCCTGGGAGAGAGATTGGCCCACAACAAAAATAAAAACCAGCGCACGGGTTATTCAGTACGACCTGTTCAGAGAAGTTCTTAAAGAAAAAAAATCACGCATCTCCACGAAGTGAATCATGACCAGTGGGCGAAGCACTGGGTATCGTTCTTACCGTAAATCACTCGTGAGAGTGCTTACTGCTGCTAAAACGATTTCCAATCCAATCCAATTCAATGCTCTTCGCGCATGGGCAGAAAGGCTCTGCAGGAGCACTCTCTCTCTCTCTCTCTCTCTCTCTCTCTCTCTCTCTCTCTCTCTCTCTCTCTCTCTCTCTCTCTCTCTCTCTCTCTCTCTCTCTCTCTCTCTCTCTCCTTTTGCGAACCTTTTGTTCACAGATGTTTCCATTTGTACGGTGCTGTGACGTGAGGCCGGACGCCGGACGCCGGACAAGCCTCGGTCTTAATTAAGGCGCTTCGTCCCTAAAAATTGGCCGAGTATCTGCTCCTTTGCTTGCAAATGTCGAGAAAACACGGTAGTCTTCGTCGACATTTGCCAAGTAAATGCCCCCCTTCGCTTCCCCGCTCACCTCTCATGTTGTTCCTCTTGCCTCGCGCTCCACCCAAGGTAAACACGCTAAAGGTTTGCTCAAGTAAATTTAAATTTACCGCGTGCACTGCTCCAGGCCGGGTGCCTCGATGCCAGCGCTGCCATACGGCGGAGACGCGCGTGAATCGAAGCACCCTACTCACGCGTTTATAGAACCCCGTTGGTGGTGGTGGTGGCCCATAACTGGCGCATAATCACTCAGGGGAATGGGCAAGAAGATTTTTTTTTTCATTGAAAAGTACCGGATAAGGCAAAAGAGTACAGTCGAAGAAAGAATTTAGTACGCAGATTGAAGAGAGAAATAGAAAAAGACCCCGTTGCCCTATTGTTGTTGATTGTAGGGTTTTACGCGCCGACGCAACGCAGGCGATGAGGCGCGTCGTAGTGGAGGGCTCCAGATTAATTTCGACCACCTGGAGATCTTTAACGTGCGCCGAAATCTCGCACACACGGGCGTTTTTGCGTTTCGCCTCCATCAGAAAAGCGGCCGCCGCGGCCGGGAATCGAACCCGCGACCTCGCGTTTAGCAGCGCAACGCCTTAGCCACTGAGCCACCGCGGCGGGTCGTTGCCCTATTCCACGTGCGTTCCAAGCGGAACGTGGAACCTATCTAGTGGAACCTTTCGTTACTGTTGCCGCTTGATTTCTTAAAATTCCCCCAGAAGCTATAGTGGCGCGGGCGACAGTACGCGAGAGCATGATTTTTTTTTTCTGCAGCGGAAGTAGTATTTCATTTCGCAAAAATCAAGCATCTATGAAATTGTTTTATAAAGTAAGACTGTAAAGATTCCTTGTGTATTAATTTTCTGTCTTATTTTTGCGTGATGTCTTGTTCTTGTTCAAGAATGTTGACAAGTGTGAACATATAAATCGGCATTAGACGTTTAAGTTTGGCTGTGACTACATAAGACTATTACGCAGACTTCGTTTCCCTTTGGCCGGGTGGCTGAATCGAGTCACAGCCAGCCAGCCAGCCAGACAGACAGACCAAAATTTCTGAGCTTAAAGGGACACTGAAGTGAATTTGTCAAGTTCCCGTTTTTGCTTGCACTGCGTAGACTGGCTCAAATTAGCACACTTTTCATCGTTTATCCGGTTGACAAATCGGTAATTATTTTACAAAGCGCGAAAGAAGAAAAACTACCATGCGCGGTTTGCGGCGGCCGCACCAACTAAGGCTGTGACGTTGAGAGGAGAGGCGCCGTGATTGGACGATGCCCAAGGTTAGCAATCACACAAGTTTCGGTTTCGGTTTCAGTTCTGTAAAACATAACCAATGGCTTTTTTGGATGGGCATTCTTAATATCTCAGTAATCATCGTACCGCGCTTCTGCCATGTTGTCGGCTGTAAAATACACAAGATAAGCCTCCCAGGACGGCTTGTAGTCGTAGCATTCACTAGCCGAGACCTACGCAGTGCATGAACGCCCTCCGCGTACCCGCAGACGCCCAAATGTCATGCGCTTTTCCCCCATATTTGGAGCTTGCCTCCCTCATGCCTGTATCGTAAAAAGCGTGTTCGCACCAGGCCAAGGGTCTGTTCATTCTGGCCTGTGCCCACTGCCTGCAAGCAGTCGGTGCTTATGGCAACAGCATGCCAACGAGAACTCGCTAGCGCGCCAGTGCCAGCCTGCGCGCGTTTGTGAGACTAGTTCGTGTACCAATGAACGTTGCGGCCCCAAAACAAGGTGACTCAATATAGAAAACATCGGGCGGAAAAACAAAAAAGTTAACTTACAAAAAAAAAAAAAAAGCACGTACCCGCGGGGATTCGAACTCGTGACTCGCAAAACATTTGCAATGAATTCCTAGCGCCTCAGACTGCTAGGCTACGGAGCGGGACGCGAAGGCAATGCTAATATAGGGTATATATTGTAAACCAAACCGGTTTACACTTTATTTAGTTTTGGGCAGTTCAAGACCGCTTAGGAGACTATTTGTTGTACTGCGATCGTGCAGTAAGCGTCGCCCGAGTTTCCACAGTAGCTCACGTCTAGCAATTGCATTTCGTAGACGGAAAAGCGTTCGCAGGATGCGTAGTCGTGCTGCTGACCGCCTGTGCTTGTTCGCCAGCGAAAAGTGCTTCCCGCGCCCTAGTTTTACGCTGTACGGTAAAAATATCAGTTGATTTTATTTGCTTAGTACCTATATTGACTTCGCTGACTCTTCTCCCGCCTTCAGAGGCCTTATATTTCCTACTGGCGTACCAGTCAGCGAAGCGTCGCATGTGCAGCGCTTGTGTGAAGCGACCTTGACTTGGAGCTAGATACAGTGTACAAAACAAACCAAGTAAAGAAAGGCACATTCTTCCATTCACAAACGTGTCCTGGCTTCGTTTCAACTAAGCGAACGAATTGCGACCAAGCAATTTTTTTTAACCTCCTTGATTGCGACGACCGCCGGTGGCCGGCGGACGAAACGGCTGGGCCGACTGACTCTGTCGGCCGGGGAGCCGTGCAGTAGCGCAGCCGTGGCGCAGCCAGTTGCCAGCTCTTCCCCTCCTGACGTCACCCGAAAACGCCACAGAAAATGGGCGAGCGTAAAGAGAGGAGGACAGCGTTTTCGAATTAGTTTTTCTACTAAATAAAATCGCGTAAAACGCGCCTAGAGTGGTCGAACATGGCCTGGGGACTCCGGACTACAATTTGCGCTAGTAATCCCGCAATGTTTACATATCACTTCAGTGTCCCTTTAAGCTGGCACGCCAATGTAAAGAAGTTGGCGTGTTGATTACCCTGGACATTGCCAAAGCTTACGATATAGTTGAATAACAAATTCGTTTTGACACAATCAAGCGTTATTCTTTCCCTGACTACATTGTTTCATGGATTGGCATTTTTTTTTTGTCGGATAGAAAATTATTTTGTTCACAGCAAGGCATGTCCTATCGACTATCGACTTTAACATGCACTTAGCTGCAGCACAGCAACGTGACGTGAACAGCAACGTGACGAGAATGCAACCTGGAGAGCAGTCAATGCGGAGAACCGTATCAAACAATTACGCTGCGTTAACTTTCGAGCGATGAAAAAATTAGCAGTGGCTTAGCTCGGTTATGCCAGGATATAAGTAGCGTGAGCTAGGTTCAGCAATCCAATCCAGTACAATACAATCCAGTTCAGTCCAGTCCAGTCCAGTCACTGCTCCTCGCGCATGCGCAGCCCGGTTCTCCAGGAGCCACGCGAAACGGCTATCAAGCGGGTCCGGCATAGCGTCAGACTTGGCTACTGCGCAACGGAGACGCACAGCTGGGCACGCGCCAGCGCCAGTGCGTCTGCCGCGGCTATGACGTCACTGCTCTGGAATGCGCAGATCGGCGAATGTGCAGACCCACTTCTCTACACACCCGTACTCCAATTGGAAGAAATTTCCAATCCAATCCAATACAATCCAATTTAATCAAATCCAATCCGAATCCAATACAATCCAATCCAATGCTCCTCGCGCTTGCGCAGCAAGGCCCTTCAGGGTCCACGCGAAACTGCTCAACCTCGGCCAGTGTAGCTTGCGCTACAAAAGATTGCATTAAATATAGCCGAACAGCGAAGCATGTGCGCGAGTGAGATACCAGGCAATCGCGCGAATGTAGGGACAGCCTGCCTCGAATGAGGCGCTGACTTTTAAAAGGGGCGACGGAAACAAAGACGGCCGCGCAGAACCCGATTATTGGGGCAGCTGTATTAGCGCTTCGTCAGGACCACTGGAGCCAATACACGCTAGGGCGAATTCCGAACAAAAGGAAAACGTAAAACATTTCTTTACTGACTAGATGTTGCTTTCTAGACACCGTACTGGCTGGAAGTAAAAAACCGGAAACGAGTCGGCATAGCTATAGATAATGATGGTGACACCTTTGAAGAGTTTCCTGCGAGATACCGTCTCCTTTTCCCTTTTTCTATCATAATACCTTAGCGCTTTTGGAATTCTCTGAATGAATTCCAAAAGGAAAAGAGAAATCTGTACAGTCGAAACTGTTGGTTTTTATCTCCTTTTTTTTTGTTATTCAATGTTTATCAACCAGATTCAGCCGGGAGTTTCTTAACTAATAGCGCCGGTAAACCGAGTAAGTACCTCCCCCTTCTTGAGTAGAAGTTTGTAATTCGAACCGCAACTGGAAACCGTTTCAGTTCGAAACAATAAAAGGTCGAACTACTTGAAGTGATTAAGAACAACATTACACTACCACAGGAAGCCGTAGGACGTGTCAACAAGTATAATGGTCCAAAATATTGAGGATTGCAATCTCCCGTTTATCCTTGAAGGCGACAGCCAGCACTTTTCACTCTAACGAGTGAGTGAGGCGGAAGACCTTCTCTTCGCATTATTCAAAACTGAAGAAGATACGGGCGGCATTGCATCTGGCCACTCTGGGCGTGGGCAGGACATGTAATGTGAAGGCGAGATAACCGTTGGTCATTAAGAGCGACCGAGTGGATCCCTGGGGAGGGCAAGCGTGGCAGGGGGCGGCAGAAAGTTATGTGGGGAGATGAGATCAAGAAGTTTGCGGGAATAAATTGGTCGCAGTTAGCACAGGACCGTGGTAATTGAAGATCCATGGGAGAGGCCTTTGCCCTGCAGTGGGCGTAGTCAGGCTGATGGTTATAATGAAGGTGACGTCTGCAGTGCGTAACTGCCCTGGCGCTTCGCCTCCACAGGCTGCGGGGGGTTCGGCGCTTCTGAGATATGTCCTCATGTGAGTGAACCACATACCACTGCACTTGCGTCCCCGCAGGAGACTTTGGTTTGCAGGAATTTACCCTGAAACCAGTTTTTGTCCGACTTACCTCTCTCTCTATTTTTCCTTCTGTCGTGGAGGCGACGCCGGCACGAGTGTAGGCAGCGGGTGCGTTTCTTTTGAACCACTCGCGTTCGAATTGATGGACTTTGTTAAAGACATCTGTTGGGCAAGTTGGTGCAATATGATTGAAAAAAATAGAGCGCGACTTAATTAGACAACGACAGTAAGGAAGGACGACGGGACAAGCGCTCACTTGCAACTAACATTTATTGTTAGTGAGGGAGCTCTTGGGAGGGAGCGAGGGAGCTCTTGGAAGCGTTTTATATTAAGCAGAAAGGGGACAATTGCGTCAGCAATACTTCTGTGCTTTTGCGTGCCAGCGAGTTTGAGTTTTTGAAAACGTCACTTTGATCTTGTCCTCTGTTTGATGCGTTCCATGTAGTGTACCAAAGTGTGCGTGCTCCTGAGAGAGAGAGAGAGAGAGAGAAAAGACCTTTATTCGGCCGAAGTTACAGGCCGAGCATGTCCACCGCCTGGGCGACCAGTCTGCGCTGTTCTTCTTCTCCTTCAGAGCCGAGCCAGTCGGTCCAGGTGGTGATGGAAAGGGATGGAGAGGGATAGGAGTCGGATAGCTGAGCCACCGGGCAGTAGAATAAGCAATGAGGTAGATCAGCGTAGGCAGTGGGGCAGTTGGGACAAGAGGGGTCAGATCTATAGCGATAGAGGAATAGGTGGGAGGGAGTGATCGGGGCATTCATTTGGATGTGCCGGAGGAGTCGAGCTTCCGTTACGGTGAGTGATGGGTGAGGAGGCGGGTAGAGGCGTTTGTCAAGACGGAGCTGAAGATAGACCTCCTTGATGGTACGGCGAAGGGAGAGCCTCGCACCGTCCTCCGAGGGCCCGGGCCAGGAGATCAACGGTGCCCGGTGAAGAGTTTCGCGGGCGCGTTGATGCGTCAACTCATTACCGTCAATCCCGGAATGTCCAGGGACCCAACGGAGGAAAACGATGGATGGCTGTAGAGCGGAGACCGCTCGTTCGACCTCCTGTTGAAGGATAGAAGGTAGTGAGCGATTTTGTATCTGTATAATAGCGGCGTGAGAGTCAGAAAAGACTGTGTATTCGGGGACGGGGGGAAGAGAAGCAAAGGACTGAAGGGCATGGGCAATGGCGAGAACCTCAAGAGACATTGCTTCCGGAGGGTGAAGGTACGGGCCGCTAGTGTGGGTTTCTGCTTCAGCAAGGTGAGGGTGGTACAGAATGTAACCGCACGAGCCTCGAGGCGCCACAAAGGAGGCATCTGTGTAAGCAATTCGATACATGTATGAATATGAGACGATTCAAGTGAGCGCTTGTCCCGTCGTCTTTCTTTACTGTCGTTGTCTCAGTCGCTTGATTTGATTGATTGTGGGGTTTAACGCGCCAACGCAACGCAGGCGATGAGGCGCGCCGTAGTGGAGGGCTCCGGATTAATTTTGACCACCTGGGGATCTTTATCGTGCGCCGAAATCTCGTACACACGGGCGTTTTTGCTTTTCGCCTCCATCAGAAAATTGTCTCAGTCGCGCTCTATTTTTTCAATCATGACACACTTTGCTATAGCTTCTATTCACTGGCGAGGCACGCATGCAGACAACCATGTGAGTGTGCTGTCACTGGTTACGTCAAGCTCCGCGGGATGGCGGTACTTGTCCGTGCTAAGCACATGATTTGTGTCCGACGTTCCAAACGCGACTCCGCCCCCCTTCCCCCCCCCCCCCCCCCCGAATGTTGATAACATCTCTATTGACACCACCGTTGAGAATCGGGCTGAAACGGAGCAGACGACGCACGCCAGTTTTTGGCGTGCCGGCACAGCAGCACAAACCGCGTCATGTCCGGGGCCCATCGGCCATGTCCGTGGTCGTTTTCAGTGTTGCTAAGCGAAGAAATTGACAGCTAAACTTTTGAATGAATACCAACTATACATTGATTCCTATGGAGCTCTGGCTGACCAACCCATGCAGTTGGAAGTAACGAGCTTTCGCTGTACAAGGCACTCCCCACGTGCTGACGACGTAACAATCTAGACCAGGGGGGACAGCGACGGCGGCACGAAGTTGACAAATGCGTCTCCTCCCGCGGACTCGCGCGTTCGCGTCAGAAGCAGGGTGTCGAACCGAAAGCCAGATTTTCGCCCGGAACCGGAATCAAACAGGAGCCGTATTTTTTCCGTCATTTTGGAAATGAACCAAAGCCGGAACGAATCGAAGGAACCGTTTCGCACCGGTTCCGGGAACGGTCAGTGAAACAGTTCTGAGAGCGGGTAGAGAACGGAAAAAAATATCGAGTCGGTCGGACCAAGATTGATACTTTTCGCGCTGAGCACAAGGTCGCGGGTTCGAATCCCGGCCACGGCGGCCGCTTTTCTGATGGAGGCGAAAAGGAAAAACACCCGTGTGTACGAGATTTCGGCGCACGTTAAAGATCCCCAGGTGGTCAAAGTTAATCCGGAGCCCTCCATTACGGCGCGCCTCATCGCCGGCGTTGCGTCGGCACGTTAAACCGTACAATCAATCAATATTTTGTTGCGTAAGCTACACTGACCGAGGTTGAGCAGTTTCGCGTGTGCCGTGAAGGACCGTTCTGCGCAAGCACGAGGGATATTGCGCGGGATTGGATTGTATTGTATTGGCTCAGATTGGATTAGATTGGATTGGATTGGATTGCATTAAAGTGGATTGCGTTGGATTGTGTTGCATCATAGCCACGGCAGACGCACTGACGCCGGCGCGTGCCCAGGTGTGCGCCTCAATTGCGCAGTAGCCAAGTCTGACGCTGCAGCGGAGCCGCTTGATATCCGTTTCGCGTGGCTCCTGGAGAGCCGTGCTGCGCATGCGCGAAAAGCAGTGACTGGACACGACTGGCGTGGACTGGATTAGACAGAATTGGACTAAACTGGGCTGGACTGGACTGGACTGGACTGGATTGCACTGAATTGCTGAACCTTAGCTCACGCTACGTAAATCATGGCATAGCAGAGCTAAGCCACTACTAATATCTTGGGATCTATTTTTGGGGTCCTTGGTATTTAGAAATTTTGCGGTTTAGAAAATTTAGTTGCAATTAGAAAATTTAGTTGCACCAATTAGAAAATTTAGTTGCACACGAAAAGGTCGAAACTTTTTTGGCTGCCGACAGCCTAAATGCTAAAAAACGCCCTTCCGTGCGCACGCATTGCGCTGTTACGTTTCTAGCGTAAGATTGACATTTCGCACTGACGCTAGTAAATAGTTGCCTAATGCATATTTTGTTTTATCCGAGGGTTATTTATATAAGATAAGACTGTGGGAATCAACTAAACTGAAAGAAAGGAAAAGAGCGATCAACTGGTTTGATGCGAAGAAAATCCGATAGGATTCTTCAATGCCTTCATTTGTGCTACCGTTCTGCAGCCTTGGAGTACCACCGACCACTACCGCAGCTCACGAATTCACCACGGACCTTTACTACAACCCAATAGCTGCCTCCTGTCGCTTAAGTGTCACTAGCAAGTTGCAGTCGCCGCTCTTTCGCTATGGTCAGTGAATCATTATAACCGTTCCTCCCTTCTGGCCCGTCTGTTATAGCAGGCGGAGGGATGGTAGAATGAAATCCCTCTCAACGTCACCTGCCACGCGGGACAGTTGTAGGTTGACGCCGACGCCCGACAGTTTTCGACTTATAGCACTGCTAATGCTATCGCGTTAAGAATAAAACGCCGTTTGAAACTGTAGGTACATGAAAAGCGTAGCAGACCAACCAATTTCCTTTTCGATGCAAAATCATTACTTTGAGTGTGTTTGTGAGCGCGTGTTTGTGTGTACGCGCGCGCGTGTGTGTGTGTGTGTGTGTGTCTGTATGTGCATGTGCGTGCGCGTGCGTGTGTGTGAGCGTGCGTGCGCGTGTATGCGTGAGAGAGAGAGAGAGAGAGAGAGAGAGAGAGAGAGAGGCTCTTTAATGTAAACTGGTGAGGTCAGCCCTGCTAGGGACAAGGCTTGCTACACCAGATGGTGGGTGACTACGTTGATGAGTGGTGAATATTAGACATTAGGGTTACAGCAGGAAGAAGACAAACAAGAAGCGTTGAAAAAAAAAGGAAAGTAAAAACAAGAGAAATCTGCCAGCATAGTCCGGACATAAAAATACAATTGAAAAGAGAAGCGTTAATGTAAACACTGAAACAAAACGAAAAGTAAACGACGCGAAAAAAGAGAGTAACACCAACCCAAGAAAAATAAATAGATGAACGCCAGTGACACCAACACAAGCAAAGTAAAGAGATGAACGCCACAGTGCGAAAGAGTAGATAACACGACACACTTGCTCTGTCTGCTATCTAGAGAAATTTGTCTAGTTCAGTGTCTCGTAGGAACTGGTGTGTGTGCGTGCGTGTCTGTGCGTGTGTGCGCGTGTGTCTGGCGGCATTTGATGGTACCAAACAAAATGGAGGACGGGCAGGCTCTGTGCTGTCTAGAAAAATTGCCTGCCCGGCAAGGAGGCTGCCCAAGGATGTATTACTTGGAGGAGACGTGCGGCCCGTCACTGGGCGGCGGTGGAGGGGAGCACAAAGCGACACTCCCTCCGATAAGATTCTTCAATGCCTTCACTTCATTGGCGGCGGCTATGTAGAGTCATTGTTGTTTTCCTCACGAAAGCAATTGCGCTCTATAAAACCGCGGGTTTATGAGCCAAGAATTAAAGAAACTAATTGTATTAACGAACTAAAATAAATTAATATAATCTTGCAGCCATAAAGAGTAACGCTTTCACACTTACACACGTAAGCAGCCTTGAGTGTGCCCGGGAACCTTTACTTCGCATAAGTCAGTGTTGTAGTCATTGGCCTCCCCATGAAATATATTTTGCAGTCGATTGTACACTCAAGTTGGACACGTCGACGTTTACAAAAAAAACACATTGAGAATTTGTTTTTATATCGACCTGACAGAGAAACGAAGAAACAGAAACGCAGCGCTAAAAAAGTAAAACAAAACAACTCAAACCCTGCCGTAACCGGCATGTAGTAAGTGAAACGATCCTGGCCAATCCCCCAAGTGGGTATGCGCCACAAACTGCGCAGGAGGCCGCCTGGTTCTTGCTGCGGCAGGAAACTAAACATCCCCCTCGCGAGGGGCACGATCAAATGCAGAGCATTTCCGGGGGCGCACGACGTTAAGTAGTTTGCGTTAATGTTGTTGCACTTGTTGCTGTTGGTTGTTGTATTATAATTAAATGAGGAGACGTAATTACGTGGTCACGTGACATCATTTATTAGCAGGTGTGTATGATTATTGTGGCGCAGTGGGAAGAGCACCATGTACCTCGGGCTCCGCCCACAGGTAGTGAATGCGTTGTATCAGCAGCTTCTTGACGTAGTTTGAATGAGTCAAGGATATAAGGCGCGTTCGTAGCCTTCCATTCTGTGTCGGCTTTGTGGCGCAGTGGGTAGAGCACCATGTACCTTGCGTTCCGCCCGCAGGGTCGTGGGATCGAAACCAGGCGCCGGTAAGTATTATTTTTTTATATACAGTGTAGGGGAGGGGTGCGGACGACGATGGACAACTAGAACGGGTGACATCGTGATTTAAAGAAATGCTCTGCATTTAAAAACACTCCTGGTTTGTTCTCCAAACCCGTTTGCACAGGTTCGAACCGGAACGGAATGGTGCTCGGGAATTGAACCCGCAGCCGAACCCGACAGATCTGAACCCGAACCCGAACCGGACTCGAAAAAATTCCGGCTCGAAACCCTGGTCAGACTTCGGAAATCCTCTTCTTCAGACTTGCCACAACCACTATAGGAGGCCGTGGAATGATGCCGACATGCCGGTTCAGCTACAGCGAAGCCTCATATGACCTCGAACAGAGTGTATACGCAATCTCCAACTGCGCATACAGGAAACTGGAACCAATACGGCCACAATACAGGTTTTACAAAACACAGCTACTCAGATTGGCAGTCTAATAGCAAATAATAGCCAACAGACAGCATCAGCTCAAAGGGCAACATCCTACGTCTTGTACATGCTTTCATTATAAGTAGAATTACCTACGTCACTCCGTACCTCAATCTCACTAGAACATGGAAAAAGTTGAGCGGCATATACTCCGAGCTGTCAAGTTAGCAGCGGCCATCCCAGTATCGGCCTCAACAGAACGACTGATGGAGATTGTCATCCGCAGCCCACTGGACGAACTCATCGCAGCTCCCCAGTACAACAGACTAGCTGGAAGGGTTCCAAAGAGCCACCTTAGGCGTAGAAAACCGAGCTGTTGGTACAGACTCCTCTTCTCAGCGCACAAATAACGGGACAAAGGGGAGAATAAAAAATTTAAAATAATTTTAGTTTTGGTTCAGCGCTTGTCCAGTGTTATCCTGCCCTTTGTCCCGTTATTTGTGCGCTGAGAAGATGAATCCACCTTAGGATTTCTGCACATCTCCTACCCCGACCAACACGCGCCCAAAATTTTACTTGACGACGATCTCTGCGCGACCGTCAGTGTGTACCGAAAAATTGGCCACGTACCTGCTCCTTTTGCTGCAAATGTCGACAAAAGACGATAGCCTTTATCGACATTTGCCAAGTCCCTACACTTTGACGCTCACCTGTCGTTGTTCCTCTTGCGTCGCGCTCTTCCCAAGTTAAAGACGCCAAAGGTTTTCTGAAATCAATTTAAGTTTACCGTGTTCTACTGCTCCATGCCGGGTGCCTCGATGCCAGCGCTGCCGTACGGCGGAGACGCGCGTGCATCGAGGCATTCTTACACCGTGATCGAGGCGCCCTACTTCGACGTTTGTTTATAAAACCACGTTGCCCTACCCCACGTGCGTTCCAAGCAGAACGTGGAGCCTATCTAGTGGAACCTTTCGTAACTGTCGCCGCTTAATTTCTTAAAATGCCCCCAGGAGTTATAGTAGCGCGGGCGACAGTAGGCGACAGCGGAGTGATTTTTTCTGCAGTGGATGAAGTGTTTAATTTCGCGAAATCAAGCATCTATGATTTTTAAAGACGATAGTCTTTTAAATGAAGAGCATTTCAGTAACTCACGATGTCACCCGCGTTGACGTCCGTAGTCGTAGTCCGCATCGCTCCCCCTACACTATATAAAAAAATAATACTTACCGGCGCCAGGTTCCGATCCCACGACTCTGCGGGCGGAACGCGAGGTACATGGTGCTTTACCCACTGCGCCACAAAGCTGACACAGAATGGAGGGTTACGAACGCTCCTTAAATCCTTGACTCATTCAACTGTCGGCCACAGGTGCGCCCTCTCCCCCGCGTCCTTCTCGCCTTCTCTCCGCTCGCAACCCCTCTCTCGCCGCGTTCGGTTCGGGCGCACAACAGGTGGGGACGTGCGCAACACCCTCTCTCGCCGCGTTGGGTTCGCGCTGAGCAACACTCGGTTCGCGCGCAAGAACAGGTGGGGGCGTTCGCATCGCGCCCTCTCGCCGCAGTCGGTTCGCGCTTGAACCCCATATGTCGTTCGCGCGCGCTCCGGTCGCTAACATCTGTGGCGTGATCGTGACGTCAACATCACGCGTTCGTGTGGTGGCGCAATTTCGGCGCTATAACTAGAGGTGAATAGGGGAGTGGTGCCCGAGCGGCGACGGCTTAGGGACTTTCGGCAGTGTCGCTGCCGTACACTCGCTAGCCGCTGGTGCACGATCCGCAGCCGGTCAGCCGCGCCGGGCGCCCGCCGCTGTCGCCGCAGCCCTCGATCAGACCGGACGAAACGTAGAACTTGGAAGGCGGTGGGTGCACGTGCGTTCGGTTGAATTGGTGCGGAGGTTCTGACGTGTTTTTCAAAACAGTGAGAGAGTGCATTTCGTCAAGGACCAGCATATGAGGAAGACGAAAAGAAGGACTGATGCGCACTTTTTTGCCCAGGCATGTCACACCGGCTATCAGGGCGCTCCAAAGGCGTCTTTGCTTATTCGCCCCATGAGACGAGAGGTTCGAAAAAAGTGGAAGCGCAATTTGCGCGCAGGCGAAGATGCTCCAATGAAGTCACAAAGTCTAATGTATGCGTACCATTTCAGCAGCGAACCCCTGCCGTCGCGCAGCTAAGCGACTGGCCCTCTTCTATTCCGTTCGATGTTATGGGAGCTTGGATCAGATTAATCTCTGCCCCGTGCGCCGTCACAGGTAGTTTTGGGGAAAAGGATGTTTAGGGAGGTTCACTCCGATATTATGTGCTTTCAGGCTGTATGGCATACATTCCATTCTTCAAAATGTGCTTTCATGGCTGAGTGCAAGAAGGGGCATATACGCAGCGTGCGTTGTTTATTCACATGCAAATACCATGAGAAGGTTTGTGCTACTCCATCGCGCCTCAGGCAACGTTGTGAGTGGCGGCTTTTGTGAATTCTATGGTAGTTAACGAAACGCGTTCACTGACTCTCAGCCGAACATGATCGGTTTGAAGGCTTCCTTGGGATAGTCCTAACATTAAATAGTATGGTGAAGGCTAACAAGAATTGGTGCAGTGACATGTAAGCAGCTGTTGCGGCAGAGGTTTTACAGGCGTAAATAACAAGGTCTGGGAGGCATATTCTAAGAATTGAAGAAAACGATTCTTACTCTCTTGGAAAGGCCCACACACTAACGCTATATTGTTACTTATCTGTTCAATTTTTTCTATATTAGTACAGTTTTACTACAAATATCTGAATTTGGCCATGATATATGGCGAAAAATCCGAAAGATCCATCCAGGTATTGAATGCAAGTGTTACATTAGCGTTACTTTTTTAGTAATGACTATAACAAGCAACTCAATAAACCTCCATTCTGATGGCTTGAGGGGGGGGGGGGGGGTCAACCATCATGCGCCTATACACAGAGTGGGTTATTTCTTACAGTTTTTGCGCTATATGCATGCCGTCGTACTTTTTTGGAGATGAGGGGGGGGGGGGGGGGGTCAACGTGTTATTTGACATGCGCCGATAAAATACATCGAGAGTTCGGAAACACCTCGGTAAAAAATTTGTCGCTGTTTTAAATCCTGCTACGAGCAATTTTTTAGAACCGCGGATGCTCTACCCTGTCAGGGCCTAAGCCGCTGACACCTGCCAGTTCGCGAAAATTCGTTTTGGTCAGCATTTTCGCGTGTTATCGGTCACTAGCAGGTGACAGTTCATTGACATTCAGAAGCGCCCGCGCCAGATATAAAGCTCGAGGTGAATTAAAATCGCGGATAGCGAACTAAGGTGCCTGCAACCAGAAAGGGCGACGCCATCGAGGCCAATGTTTCTTCCGTGGAGCAGGAGTAAGTAAACTATAATTTAACTCACGTCTTGCTTAGCTATCTGATGCGATTTGAAGTCTATCATGAATAAAAAGTTACGCAGAACGCGAGAACATGACAGTGCAAGGCCAGACGCGTAGTCTCACTGCGCCAGACAGCTGCGAAAGCGCGCAGTCGCGCCACCTCGCGGTGTCGACGCCAACCGGAGTGGCTCGGCGCCGCCGCTCGGGACACTCCCTTATTCTAGTTCACTCTACTATAACACTCTCTCGCGAGGGGCATTGGATTGGATTCGATTGGATTGGCTTGGATTGGCTTGGCTTGGCTTGGCTTGGATTGGTTTGGATTGGATTGGATTAAAGTGGATTGTGTTGGATTGTGTTGCGTCATAGCCGCGCCACGTTGCGTCATAGCCGCTCCACGTTGCGTCATAGCCGCGGCAGGGGGTTCACGGCACGTTTCACCATCGACTTCATCGACAATGTCTACGCTGGAAGACAACAATTACAACAACAACAACCAATACGTAATCCATACGACTTGCAGGCGCGCCCCCGCGGAAATCCTCTGCATTTGATCGTGCCCCTCGCGAGGGGATGTTTCTTTAAAGACGATAGTTTTTTTAGACACAAATCTTGCAACCCTTGGTGCGTCAAGCCGGAAAAAGCAAAAATAAAAAATATAGGTTGGGCGAGTGCTTGAATGTTCGATCTCTGGTGGCCGATGAGGTGGACATCATATATATGCATACACTAATGAGGAACCAATGGGATGGCCCGCGGGATGAGATGGACATCATATATATGTATACACTCATGAGGAACCAATGGGATGGCCCGCGGGATGAGATGGACATCATGTATATGTATACACTGATGAGGAACCAGAGGGATGGCCCGCGGGATGAGATGGACATCATATATATGTATACACTGATGCCGCTCTCCCTCGCACCGCGGATACCGCGGAATGCGAGGGAAGAACCGAGGGGATGGCCCGCGGGATGAGATGGACTATTTACAGTGAGATGACCGTACTCGCCCAAACCATGCGACGGTGCTTGCGACCGACCAGAGATCCTTAGTAGGGAATGCTGTTAATCACATTTTATAGCTGGCACAAGTGTTAAGGAGGAGAGACATACTGCGAACCGAAAAGCAAAAGAATGAAGATATCTTCTTCGGTGGATATGAGCCACAAAGCGGTTGCCTGTTTGGAAAAACAATGAGGACATCGTGGAGGAATAACCCGAAGGTCGAGCAAGAGTGGGAGAGAGAAATAGACGTTTAATAAAAACGAGCAAATTTGGTGCTAGATGGCGAGGAGCAGAGCGAGTCCGATAAGCGAGCGAAAGCGAACGCGCGTGAAGCGTGCTCGTCTCGTGCCGGCCCAGGAAGACACCGGCAACACTGTCGCTCCAGGAGCCCTTAAAGGGTAAGACACCCCCGGGCGTTCAGCAAGCCGAGCATGCGCAGTGGGGGTGCGGACGCCGCACGGCGGAGGGAGGGACATAGCCCCGACCATGAGATGCTTCGCATCTAAAACTACCATGCGTGGTTTGCAGCGGCGCCTCCCAACTAACCGTAGTGACGTCAGGGATGTCTAAGATTGGCATGCAAAGTTTCGGTTGTGGTTCTGTGAAACAACATGCGTGGCATCCGACGTTATCGTTGGGTGGCAATTTGCGATATCTCAGTAATCAACATACCAAGCTTCTGCCCGCAAGCAGTCAGTGGTTATGGCAACAGCTCGCCAACGAGAAGTCGCTAGCGCGTCAGTGTCAATCTGCGCTCGTTCTGCGAACTCGCTTGTGAAGCAGTGAACGTTACAGCGCAAAAATGGTCAATTCACTATAGAAAACATCGGCGGAAAACAAAGAAATCAACTTACAAAATAACTGCAGTTTTCTGGTATTTTGCTTAATAAAACTAAACTTATTTTTTACTGCAAGGCTCTTTTGCTTGTGCATTTGGAAGTCGCAGTGCTATTAATGTACATGGTCTCTGACCCTACTGGACCTTAGTCGGACGTTATGGGGTTATGGTGCCCTGCAGCTATTGATTTGCAGTTTCCGCTGCATGCTTCAGCCATCGAAATACATATCCCACGTGAATGAACTGTCGGTCGAACACAGTTTTGTTTTACGAATAAACATCATCCTAAAAGCGAACAAAAAAAATCGCGAAAAGGTCATTATAAAGAAAAAATCCAATGCCCTTTCAACTCTGTGAAGAAGGATGACTTGCGAAGATATATTGGTTCCGGGACTATCTAGAATCTAACAATCTATATCCTCCCAATATGTTACGCTTCCCACCCCACCCTCTCCACACAGGATGCCCTTTTTCAATTCCCCCGCGACTTAACAGAACATCCACCTGCCAACGATAAATCTGCGGTACACTCACTTAAACTGCACAAGGCTTTTGACCCCTTATCACACGAAGCGATCCTCGCAGCCATCAGCAACCTCGGACTGGGAACCCGATTCCATACCTATATCCACAACTTCTTTTACCAACGCACAGCCACTATCATAACTCGGCCCCATCCACTCCATACCTTTACAATTGGCCTAATCGCGGGTTTCCCCAAGGGGCAGTCCTCTCACCGCTACTTTCTTAGTGCAGAGCAGTTAGGGGTTCGCCTTGTCGTCGTAGCTTCGCTCGCTGGACCAAGTGGAGCCACAAGGCGTTCGTCGTCGCGGCGTAACCCAAGAGGCTTCAAAGCCAAGCGGTTTAATATAGTCATAAGCGTTCGAAACTCGTGAACCGGCGCGCTTTGTCATACATCTCCTCGTTGTTTAGCGCCAAGAAAACTGTAGGCCCATTTGAGGCAAAAGATACGTAATTAACCGGCAGCACCACGTTCATTTGGTTAGGAACGCTCGTTGGGTTGGTTTTTACGATGGCAAGCGAAAAAAAGTGGCAGTGCAATGCCGGCACGTGCGGGAAGAAAAGCGAGCACAAAAGACGAGCGGCGTGGCGGCACCACCGCTCACCACTCGTTTCAATTTGGCGCCGCGGCGTCCTGGAAGCAGACGACGCGCCTCCGTTGCTATAGCGACGGGGCGCATGCGCAGAGAGCAGTGGAAGTGCGATCAAGTGCGAAACATCCCCCTAGCGAGGGGCACGATCAAATGCAGAGCATTTCCGGGGGCGCACGACGTTAAGTAGTTGCGTTACGTTAATGTTGTTGCACTTGTGGTAACTGCTGACGAGAGAGCACTCGTCAGCAGTAATTTGAATGAGTCAACGATATAAGGCTCGTTCGTAGCGTCCCATTCTGTGTCGGCTTTGTGGCGCAGTGGGTAGAGCACCATGTACATTGCGTTCCGCCCGCCAGGGTCGAGGGGATCGAAACCCTGGCGCCGGATAGTATTTCCTTTTATATAGTGTAGGGGGAAGGGTGAGGACTACGACTACGGACGTCAACGCGGGGGTGACATCGTGAGTTTACTGAAATGCTCTGCATTTAAAAGATATAATCTCGGGGATTCGAACTTGTGACTTGCAAAACAATATACCTATGCCCCAGATCACTTAGCCACGAGCCTTTTTTTTGTCTTGGGCTACTTAAACCCCAGAATTTTGGTCTGTTTGTATGTCTGTCTGTCTGTCTGTGACTCGATTCAGCCACCCTTTTTTTTTTATTGCTCGATTCAGCCACCCGGCCAAAGTAAAACAATGCCTGCGCATAGTCTTACATAGTCACAGCTAAATGTGCCCGTCTAAGTCCGGTGTAATGTTCATACTTGTCAATATTGTTGAAGAACAACAAGACATTACGCAGATATAGACAACAAATTAATACAGAAGTGATATTTGCAGCGTTCCTTTATAAAAAATCGTACATGTTTGATTTTATCGAGATTAAATACTTCATCAACTGAAGAAAAAAATATCACTCCGCCGTCGCCTGCTGTCGCCCGCGCCATATAGCTTCTGGCGGCATTTGAAGAAATCAAGTGGCAAGAGTTACGAAAGGTTCCACTAGATAGGCTCCACGTTCTGCTTGGAACGCACGTGGACAAGGAAACGCGGGTTCTATAAACGTTGTGAAGTAGGGCGCCTCGATTCACACGCGTCTTCGCCGTACGGCAGCGTTGGCATCGAGACACCCAGTTTGGAGCAGTGGAACGCGGGAAATTTAAAATGATTTAAGCAAACCTTGGCGTCTTTACCTTGGGAGGAGCGCGACGCAACAGGAACAACATGAGAGGTGAGGGGGAAAGCGAAGGGAGGCATTTACTTGGCAAAAGTCGATAAAGACTATCGTCTTTGGACGATATTTGCAACGAAAAGGAGCAGATACGCGGCCAATTTCTTTATAAAAGAACACTGCGAATATCACTTATGGATTAATTTGTTGTTCTTATATTTGCGTAATGCCTGGTTCTTCTTCAACAATGTTGACAAGTACGAACATTACATCGGACTTAGACGGATATAGATTACAATGTTGAGAAGTATGAACATTACATCGGACTTAGACGGGTAGATTTCGCCTGTGACTATATAGGACTTGCGAAGGCCTTGTTTTACTTTGGCCGGGTGGCTGAATCGAGTCACAGACAGACAGACAGGACAGAACAGACAGACGAGACAGACAGACAGACAGACAGACCAAAATTTCTGGGTTTAAGTAGCCCAAGAAAGACTATCGTCTTTAAGACATGCGTCCGGAGCACCATCACGACAGGCGGTCAGCCCGAGCCATGTCACTCTTCCTCAGAGGTCTCCTACGTTGACGCGGCGGACTACCCCAAACGACGAGCGCAATGGCTGTTTTAATGACCCGGTCACCTCAAAGAGTCCAAGCCCATCTCACTGATTGCGGCTTGGAGTTGTACCTCATTTCGGTCAAAACGTCTGTGCGAAAAAGCACCACTTAACGTTTCACTGATGTTGAGGTAGCGTTCTTGTACTTCGGGACGCTCCATGACCTGTATTTCATCTAGAATATTAGAATGTTTGGTGCTCAGAACCTTCCTCAGTTTTTTTTTATCACTGGGAATCCAGGAATTTTATGTCAGTCAGAAGGAAGTTTGTCAGACAGGACTGACTCTATCAGCAACCGGTCCTTTGAGGATGATGGCGGATTTGTCCTGTACCTTCGAAATGAACTGAGAATTCTTAGTCAGAGTGGCACCCCAGCTGTGAGCTTTGTGCTAAGAGCGTGAAAAAAGCAACCGAACGTTCCAAGTCGCGTTGAAGTGTCACGTGGTGTAAAATAAGTTTGTCTGCGACGTTTTATCGCCTGCAAAACTGTTAGCACATGTGCAAGCGGCGAGTGTTTTCTGCGGTAGTCTTCCGCTTTTTCCCGGTTTTTTTTAGGGGGCAACAGCGGGCCCTGGTGGAAGGGGCACAATCCGTAACTGCTGCATGAGGACAAAACCACCAATCGAAGAAAGACCCTAGTTGCTGCTATTTATTCGTTGATAGAGCAAAGCGACCTCCTTAGCTCTTCACAGTACCGGTGAACCCCAAAGATAGTACAGAGAAGGGCAACAATTCCGTAGAAATTACTGAACTATGCTGTTCTGCAGAAGGAGATGACTAGGGAATCTGCGGGAATAACGCCATTAGGGAATTATGCACTATATACAGATTATCAACATTAAACCGCTAGCAAGACTCTTTGCAACTAATTCCCTAATTGCGAGGTTTCCGAGTGTCGTTGAAGGTTGCCCAGCCCGGCAAACGACGCCTGTCACGACTGCAGTACTTCAAAAGGGTCGAGATGGCCATTCCTTCAAGCTACATTTATGGGTCTTTGCTCGTCCTATATGTGCATCATATTGCGGAGCGGTGGGGTTCCTGTGATCGGCAGATAAGTGTGAACATGTTCGTGGCGGCGTCAACATTGGTGTGTCAGTTTTTCATGTGGTTTTCTCTTAGAAGGCGTCTCTCACATTATGTGGCATGTGGGCGGGTGCGTCGCATTCATTTTCTATGTTTTTGAACTTTTTTATTGCATTAGCAATGGATATTGCACATGGGCAAAAGTTTTTGTCGCTGCTTCGCGGCCACAGCGCGTCAGAAGGACATAGAACAAAACAACTCGTGTATACAGGGGTGATGTCGGTGAGGTTGGCTGCGATGACGCTGCGTACGGGCCTTCGGCGGCTCGGCAGATGTGGCGAGGTCGAGGTTCCGTAGGCTGGTGCACGGTTTGCGTTTCTCGTCTTGTTTGGCACGGCTCGCAGAGTTTCTTGCAAACTGGGCGCGACAAACATACCCCATTGCGGGATTACAACGCGAGAACAGTGATTGCAGCCCGTCTACTCGAAAAACTAAAAGCGGCATATATAACAAAAAAAAAACATTTTTAGGCACTAAAAAGCCCACATATGCTCATATAAAAAAAATTGGCGCTAAAAAGCCCATGCAGTGAAAATATGCACTTACAGGCGCAATAAATTATTGCTTACAAGGCTCCGCTTCCTTTGGTTCGTGTTTATATGTTAAATAGGCTTGATACGGACTCAAAAAAGGCATTTTGCCAAAAGTTTCGATCTCTAGTCAAGACATCAGTACTGCCTTCTTCCAACCCACCTTTCCCCCATGTGGCATTGTGAGCCGCCCCTCCCAATAAATGTTATTCGTTCGTTCGTTTATGAGCACCCCGACAGCTGCCCGCCGCTCCTCCATCTATTAGTGCTTCTGCGCATGCTCGTTCCACCTCGACGGCAATAGGCGCTCCTCACAGGGCAGGAACTGTAAATTCTGCGCCGCCCTTGCTTGCTCCTTCTTGGGAGTTTGAACGTGGCTCAATCCCGGAGACGGCGAGCCCGCTTGCTCCAGACTCCCCGCTGCCCTTGCTGCCTCCGTCGCGGGGAGCCGTGGGTACACGGCTCAGTCAGAAAACACGCCTTATGGAAGCCGCGCCAGCTTGGGGAGCTCCTGACCGCCGTGCGCCCACAAACGCAACATTTCACTCCGAGAATGGCTATCCCGACGCACCTGCGCTCACTTCGCTAACGTCTTGGGACGGGACGTATCCTCCGAGGTTGTTAGGACACACGTGTGTTTCAGTGTGACTGTAGATGTCTAGCAAACTATAGTTAATTTGGAAAGCTTTGTTCAGCACTGTGGATGCTACACGGTTCTCAACAAAGCCGCCCAAGGAGCGAGTCTAACTCGCCGGGATATCCTACGGTGGTAGGCTGCACTAAAGCGAAAACAGGCGTTCGGGCATTCTTGGAAGGGCAGTTCTGTCCCGCCGCTGGGAAGGTGGAACAACAAGGCCCCAATTCCTGTTCTCGCTTTTGTGCCGCCCGGCCACCGTAGGATGTCCCGGCGAGTTAGGCTCGCTCCTTGGATCCGCAGTGCTGAACAAAGCTTTCGAAATCAAATACAGATAGGAGGGGTACAGTCATTGTCAAAATTTTCTAGGGCATGCCGCACTGCACAAGCCACAAAAAGAGCAATGTACCAGCTCACGTCACGAGCGAGGCTGAAACGTTATACGCCGCAAAGCTAGAAAAACGCACCCTTCTTTCTTACTGTAATAAAATAATTTTGTCACATTTAGAGGTTAAGCTTATTCTCTGAATTCTTTGTGGCTCAGAAGACTTAGGATTGGCCCAGAACATTTTGACAAAGACTGTACATTGCATCCGCACAAGTTCCCTTCCTGCAGCGGTTCTTTTCTTACAGGAGAATATTTCAACGTCTTGTTTTATTGACTGCACATGCGTCACCGGCATTTTCTGCTTGCCTTATTGCTGTGTCCCTGGTACCGCTGGCAAAGTGGTCACGGCGCACTTGGCAACCAGTCATCTCCATGCCCAAGTTCCGTCGGTGTCTGGGGGCAGCGAATGGTGGAAGTCGTGGCTAGCCTACTCCACACAAATGTGTTCTTCTCCAGAATGAAATAGCGCTAAAGACGAAGACGAAAGATGAGGAAACACGACGGCGAAATGCTACGCGCGCCCGGGAAGTGCTAGCGCTATGTTTCGATTGTGCTTGATTGCTCACCATCGCGATACGTACGGTGCGCAACACCCTTGTCTATAGTACTTCCAAAGTACATATACTAAAATTGGAACGATACAGAGAAGATTAGCATGGCCTCGGCGCAAGGACCCTTGTCTATAACACTGAGTTCAACTTCAACTGGTTACCTCTGAAAACTGCCGACTCAAACTTGTCAGAAAAGACGTTGAGGTCAAAATACATTGCCAAGACTTCAGACTGGCGCAATAGTTTTCTTCAAATGTTTTTCAGCCGAGGCAAGATAAGGCTATAAGTACGAAACCTGTGTTATAGACAAGGGTGTTGCCCTCTGTACCCGGGGTGCTAGTGTAAACTGGTGGAGACTTTATTGAGTTTGATGAGGCATGGCGCTCCACTGCGTCGAGTGCACTCAGCGATACTGTGTTAAACACATTCGTAGCTGAGCAGTTCAAGCTTTCCAGAGACATCTACCCGCCACTGAGATCATCCTAGTACGCCCCCATATTTTCTGGGCGTGTGGAGCGGATTCTATCGTTTGGAGCCAGACTATTAAAGGTGGAACCATTATCCTTTGGTTCTTGCATTAAATTCGTTGTAGAGCCCGGGAGCGCCTGGGGCTTCATTGCATGTAATTGAGCAGGGCTTGTACAGGGCAGTGCTTAATACCATAACAATATCCCGGGACGTTGTCTAAGTGGGGATGTTTTATGTGCCTCCCTTAAAATGCCCCGCCGTCATTTTGGCCGGAGCAGTCCAGACCACATCCCGAAGTGTGTTTTTTTCTTTGAGGTGGTTGGAAAATCGTCGTCTTCCTGAACAGGCTGTCACTCGAGGTCAGGAATTGCTGGAACCACGACACTCTTCACATCGTGTCGAAGCAGTTGGGATGTGATGTTTAATGCTCCACCACTGACAGTTGAGGACATGGCAACTGCCGGAATATGGTTTCGTTTGAAGAGCCGAGAAGAGAATCCGGCTACAAACAGAAAAAAAAATACCAAAAAACAAGGTGCAAAAAGTGGAGGAGCCGGGGATCGAACCCGGGACTTCTCGCATGCAAAGCGAGCGCTCTACCTCTGAGCTACACCCCCGGTTGAAAAGTTAAGTAATTCAACAACATTATAAACCTCGCGATCTACAAGGCACGTTCTATGCTCGCCGAAGTATTCTGATTCATCCCCTCGATGATTTGAGTTTTCCATGTGGCGTGAATTTGACGCGTATCCAGGCAATACCGTTGCAGTGAACCGCCAGTACCGCTGTGGACGTGCTGCGAGTGAACTATAGAACACCGCTAACGTCGGCCTTCCCGGAAATTGTCCATCGAACAGAGAACTTATGGAGGTTCAGGGCGCTCAAGCCGGCGGTACGGCGGACGTTTCGCACCATCCCGCCTTGTGCATTGCCTGCTTGGCCAGGCGTCCGGTGGCTAGGCCTGGTCACCGCTTTCCAATACGGTCTAATCAATAGGGCCTTATCGAAATCGACCCGGGCAACTCCGACGAGGACCTCTGAAGGCAAACAACACGTGAGTCCGCTGTAGCACTAGATATTCGTTTGCTTGGGAAGAATAATCATGCGCTCGTGACGTTTGACGAGACAACCCATCTTAGAAACGTCCGCAACGAGCTTGAGTTGTGTAAAGTGAAATCTTATGTCCCTCGTACACTGGTCTGTCGTCGTTACCACCGGGACAATGGGATCGGCTTTGCCCTGTGTCCGCAGCAGCACCCCTATTGAACCCGGCATTTCAGAAAGACCCATCGACGCTATCCACCACAGAACATGGCAGTAAGTGCTAAAGAGCCGTTGCTGGTACAGTAGAATTGCCGCGGTCTGCACGCCAATGCCGCAGAGCTCAACGAACATCTCCGAGCTTTGGATCACAAGCAGCTGGTGGTCCTACTCGCGGAGACGAAAGGCAAAGGCCCAGTTTTGATGGCTGCCGTTGTTATGAGGTTCCGATCATTCGGTACGCCACCATTTCTGACCCGGCCACTGCAGTGGCCGGGTCAGAAGGCCGCTTTATACGTACTGAAAGGAACACCTCAGTGTGAAGTGCCTACCGCAAGTATGAGCAACAGTGTTCAGGAAATAGTGCTGTCCCAGTGTCCCTCGGCCGAATGACTTGAATTTCAGGCCCAAATTTTGACTGGATGCGGTAGCTGCGGCTTTTATATCATCGAGACGAAGTCATGATGGGGGGGGGGGGGGGGGGATTTGAATGCCCTCAGTGCTACTTGGGGACACCGTGGCACTCATATCCAGGGTCGTAACCTTGAAGAGTCAGCTGAAGATCTGGACCTCATCCTCGTTAACTACCTGTGGTATCCCACCAGGCTAGGGCAGTCGCCGAGTCAGCGAGACACCGTGCCTGGTTTGAGCTGGGCCACTCCATCGGCGGTGTCGGTTTGGAAATGCGAGTCTTCATCCTGGGGAGGTAAACTCTACGCCATTTGGATCCCGATTTCCAGCAGCGCGTGGACAATTACCAAACGAGTTCAGTACGTGGATGGCCTCGTTTCAGGGAGCTACAATTCCTGGCGCCAAAAGGACATCCCAACCCCAATTTAGACTCCCTCACCTCTAAATCGCATTTTGCTTGCTGCAAATGCTGGTACGACGGTCGTCGAACTAGAGCAGGACGCCCCTGCGTGCTCCGGAGCGATACCGGATCAACCAACGGAAAGTTTGCGACGAATTGCAGAAGCGCAATCGGATAGGAGGCCGCACTTATGGCATCCTGATGCGCCTCCGCCACCGGACAGCGCACATTGGAAACACACAAAGCTCCTGGCCCGCAAGCGTTGGTAAGAGCACTGCGACTCGTTTTCCTCCCACACTGTGGCCCGGAAACTGTGCAGCCCCTGCCGAAGCCTTGTCGGGCGTACCAAGCTGCTGGGTACGGTGGACACTGTGCTACTCTGTACTAGGCAATCCCGTGAGTAAAGAGAGGCCGCCCGTGTTTAATTTCCACAACCACCGCCTCAACCGTCAGGTTCTAACTACGCCCTGGGGTCAGTGAACGAGAGCGAAGCGATTGAGATGCCTTTTACTTCCGCTGAGCTCATGGATGCCATTCACTAAATAAATGTGTCAAGCACACCAGGAAAGGACGGGGGGTGGGTCTTGTCATAAGTTTCGCAATCTGCCCATAGGACAGCAAGAGGAGCTTCTTCAAGCACTTAACAAAATACGGATCACTGGCGCAGTCCCTCCAGGCCTCAAGCACGCTGTCGTGGTACGCATTCCAAAGGCAGGCAAGGATCCTTCAGTCATGGTAAATTTACGCTCCATATCGCTCACGTCCACCATCTGTAAGTTGATTGAGAAGATGGCCACGACGCGACGAAGTCATCACACTGAAGAAAAAAACTACTGCCTCCACGTTGCGCAGACCGGCTTCCTAGAAAATGTGAGCACTCACAACAGTCTTTACCTTCTTCGAAAGTTGCTGCGAGCAAGCCGGTATAAGCGGCCACACATTCTGGTTGCTATTGATGTACAGAAGGCTTTTGACACCGTCTCCCACGCAGCGGTTCTCGATGCCCTGGTGTAGGCTTATCCGGGTACGCGCCGTCGCAATTTTGTACGAAACTTCTTGGATAATCGCACATACGAGATCCGATCTGGCCGCAACGACATCATTTCCTTCACTAATTGCTGCGGGGTGCCCCATGGGCTATCATCCCCCCCCCCCCTTTCTTTTTAATTTGGCTATTACATTGTTGATTCATGGGGTTTCTGCGGTAGGGGGCGTTCATGTCACGGCCTATGCCGATGATATGGCAATTTGGGCGGAGGCCGGTGGCCACCCCTCTACCGATGCCGCGATGCGTCATTTGCAGGAAGCCTTGAACACATTCAGCGCCCTCCTCACTCCCACGGGAATGGAAATGTCGCTGGGAAAAACACACCTTCTGGCCGTACGAAGCACTCCTGGAGAGATCGGGCAGAGCCAGGCGCTCCCGAATTCATTTGACCATAGAGGACATTCCACTCCGCCCTGTTTCACAGTTTTGGGTGCTTCTACTCAGAGTGCCCGTTCATCGGAACGGTGGCGCTACACAATGGATCAAACAGATTCGTCCACAGAGGCGCAGCCAAGCGATTAAAGCAAGCTGTATTCGTGTCCAGGGCCGCATATGGCGCCATGTACTGTCCACTCCCCAAACACCAGACTCACCAGCTGGAGGTCCTTTACTTGGAAGCACTTCGGGCTATAAGTGGGCTCCCACGACATACGTGGGTCGAGGAGCTGTATTGGTATGCGGGTATTCCTGCTCTCCAGTGGACCCACTGTCTAATCGAGGGCAGAGGGTACGAAAGACCGCCGCAGTATCAGTCAACCAGGGCAACCGCTTATATGCCGTCGAGGCTTTCGAGACGTCGGCGCCTGCCACATACCACCCGGGGAGGATGAGCTCATTATTGCGCCATAGCGAGCACCCAATCGTCGTTTCCAAAGGATCCACCTCTCGCAGAATCATGTTCCTTCTTTGGCCACCGCAACTACCTCGGACACACCAGACTCAACAACACTATCTGTCTTCGTGGATTCTTCGTGGCGGCGTGATTTACAAACGGCATTCCTAACGGCCATTACAGATGAACATGGCGTCCATTCAACCCGAGCATTTCAGACGGCCATGCCGTCCACCGCCACAGACCTGGAGCTCTACTCCATCAAGGATGGGATCCAGCTGCCTGGCCGCCTGCTCGAAGCTGATCCAGGTGCGTTCCGGAGCGTGAAATTATTTACGGAAAGCACAGAAACTTTACGAAACCTTATTGGACAACTCAGGCAGCACTCTGGGGATCATCACATCAAGCGTTCCTGTGCAATGCTCCGACTGCGCACTTGCATAACTGTCTCAGTACGCTCAATTTATTCGTTGACAGAGCAGAACGACCTGCTGAGCTCTTCACAGCACCTATGAATCCCATAGATAGTACAGGGAAGTGCAATGATTCCGCAGAAATTACTGAGCCATGCTGTTTTACAGAAGGAGATGACTAAGGAAGCTGCGGGAATAACAGCATTAAGGAGCTATGCAATATATACCGACTATTACCACTAAACCGCACGCAACACAATTTGCAACTAGTTCCCTTATTGCAAGGTTTCCAAAAGCTCTTGAAGGTTACCCAGCCCGGCAAATGACGACTGTCACGACTAGCCCTTCCAAAGTGCCGAGATGCCCATCCCTATAAGCTACGTTTCTCGTTCCTTCCTCGTCCTACATGGGCTGCATCTTGTCGAGCGGCTGTGTTCCCGTGATCGGCAGATAAGTGCACATGTTCGTGGTGTCAATATCGGTGTGTCAGATTTTAGATGCGACTGCATCTCATTCACTCGCCTTGTCCCTGCATCCGGCGTCGGCGTTGTTGTCGGCGTCCGCCCCTCCCCCATTCTCCTCGCCGCGTGAGCTGCGCTCTCCGCCGTTCACCCCCTCTCCTCTCCGATAGCGAACACTCTCTCGCGAGGGGCATTGGATTGGATTCGAATGGATTGGCTTGGCTTGGCTTGGATTGGATTGGATTGGATTTGGATTGGATTGGATTAAAGTGGATTGTGTTGGATTGTGTTGCGTCATAGCCGCGGCAGACGCACTGGCGCCGGCGCGTCCCCTCACCGTTATGCGCGCTATAAAACGCGGTGCCTGTGCCGCTCCGCTCCATCGTTCCAGCGCCGTTCCTCCGCTGTCCAACGCTGCAACGTGAACCCCCTATGCGTCGCATCTACACAGGGGTTCCCGCGAGGGGAGGTGGGAGATTTTTTCATGTGGTTTTCTCTTAGGAGGCGTCTCTCACATTAGGTAGCATGTGCGCGGGTGTGTCGCGTTCATTTTCTTCATGTTTCGATTTTTTATTGCGTTAGAAATGGGTAGGGCTCGTGGGCAAACGTTTTCGAGGCTGGTCCACGGCCACAGCGCGTGGAAGGACGTAGAACAAAACAGCTCGTGTGCACAGGGGTGATGTCTGTAATGTGGGCTACGATGACGCTGTGTACGGGCCTCTGGCGGCTCGGCAAATGTAGTGCGGTCGAGGTGCCGGTAACTGGTGCACGGTTTGCGTTTCTCGTCCTATTTGGCACGGCTCACACAGTTCTAGCAAACTCTGCGCGGCGAACACATCCCATTGCAGGATTCTAACGCGAGAACAGTGATTGCATATCATCTACTCGAAAAACCAAAAACGGCATTTATAACACAAGGCATTTTTAGGCGCTCGCACATATGCCCATAAAGCCAAAATAGAAATTTATAGGCACAATTAACTACAGTTTATTTGTTTATTTATTTATTTCAATACCTTCAAAGCCCAGAGGGCGTTACAGAAGGGAGTGGTCACTGGCATTATCACCAGAAAAAAAAACAAGAGTGAAGCAAATCATTGGGAACAACCACAACCAAAACAATGGTGGACAACAAAAATGCAAATATCATACACAACAGAGTCAATAGCATAAATGCAATTATAAGGAACAAAAGTAATTTTCGATGGCAATCTTAGAAGATACATCGATTATACTAGCTATTGCAGGGGGCAGGTGATTCCATTCGTTAGCAGTTTGGGGAATGAAAGAGGCAAAAATAAGTTAGTGTTGCATTGGGGAATGTATACCTTATGGCGATGGTCAATACGGGATGATACATATGACGGCGCAGAAAGAAGTTCAGTTTTGAGGTATGCGTTTGAAAAATAAATTTTATGAAATGCTGACAAACGGGCAATTTTTCTGCGTAGGGCATGGTTGGGAAGGTTTAAAGTTCGTTTCATAGCAGAAACACTAGATGTCCGAGCATAGTTAGAAAGGATCAAGCGTGCACTACGATTTTGAACCATTTCCAACGTGTTAATTGAGATAATCATAATGGGGATCCCACACCGAACACGCGTACTCAAGTTTCGGCCGAATTAAAGTTTTATATAACAGTAGTTTAAGCTGAGAAGGAACCATAGAGAAATTACGTCGCAAGTACCCAAGCATACGGTTCACATTATTAACAATAAAATTTATATGAAGTTGCCAAGAAAGTTTGTTGGTGATATGAATTCCTAAATATTTGTATGAAGCAACAAGTTCTAGTTTAGAGCCCTAGATATTGCAGGTATCAGGCTTACGTGAAAATCTAATTGTTTTGCATTTGTTAGTATTTAGACGCATTTCCCATGTGTTACAACATGTAGTAATAATATGGAGGTCACCCTGAAGTATGGAAGTGTCAGAATAAGAATAAGAATAAGTGTCAGAAGTGTCAGTTAAACATGGATATAACGAGGTAGACAACAAAACGTAATTTTTCGTTAACTGCATGTTCTCGTTACATGCAGGTTTCGAGTTAATGCTGGCGTGAATGCCTTCCTTGAGAAATATTGCTTGCGCAGGGTTTCCACGTTTGCTCACCGTTGATGGCTCGAAACGTTTGCCAGAGCTTTCGAAGGCCTGTTATTTCCCCGAAGGAGGGGCAGGCGTCGAGCTATCTTTCGCGAGCAAGTAGCTTTGCATAACGTCGAGCTTGTACCGTCTTCTCGCGTACCTTGAGAAGGTCCCCGTACCGCCTTCCAGCGGTGAGGTAAGCATAGTGCAACTGATGCCTCGTATTCCACAACAGGTTCAATAGATGTTAATCGGATGTGGATCGTTGACTGAGACATGCCGAATGGAGTCTTCCGCTGCACGCCAAATTTTGATGTGGAATGGCATGCTCATTTCGTAACGCATAAAGTTAGCGCGAAATTCGTCCCAATTCACAGTCTTTGTGTGCCGCGTACGTTTTTTTGTTGCAATATTAAGCTCCAACCAAATTGTGTAATGGTCGCTACCCATGGTACCGAGCCCGCATCGCCACTCGCGCACAAGACCAGGTGTGCTCCACGTTAAGTCAGGGGACGTGTCCTGCTGGCCTGCATAAAGCCCATGTCGAGTTGGGTAGGTGGTGTCGTTCGCAATACAAGGTCAGCAGCCTCAGTTTCGTCGCTAAGGCGCTTCCGATGGACTGAGTCCCGAGCATATCCCCAGTCACGATGCTGGGCACTGAGGTTCCCACACATGAGTATGACGTCACGCGGATATTGCGCGCGAAGATCCCGTAGCCATGCGAAATCTGCCCGTCTGCGCACACTTGTGTCTGGACGTAAGTACACCGATATTGCGAGCATTGCCTTGCCGGGTGACAGTTTGCATCTAACTGCTACTATCTCCAGGTAATCCGTGCAAACTGCAGCTGTGTTCAGTGCCGTGTGAGATACATCACGACGAACAAACAGTGCGGCTTGTGCCTGAACCAGTCTTTCCGAACTGTCGTGTCTCGCGGTATGTACAATAGCAGGTTGAAAGTAACCGTCGTAGCCTCTAATGCCTGGTTGAGTACCCCTTGTCTCTTGCAGTGGAAGGAGAGCAGGGTGCCCAATATAAATAAATAGTTTTCTTATTAAAGTTAGCAAAGTTCAGTAAAGTTTGTTTCTGTTCCTCCTCTCCTCCTCAACCTCCTCATCCACCTCCTCTAGAGGGCAGTTTTACAATAACTTATATCTGAATATTAAGATGTAGCTGTGGGAAATATACCGTAAAAATTGCCGCGCACCATGCTTTGGGTTTGTTTATTTATGTTTTTACTTTTACCGCCCGGTTGCGCCGGTCTGTGTTATCTGTGTGCCAAGGGAAGCGCGTGTTCCATTCTTTCTTTCTATGCCACATGTGTTATCTCCTCTGATAGGGAGAGCGTTCCGAACTAACGTGAACAGCCTAGAATAATCTTCTTTGTTCTGGATGTAAAGCCTAAAGATAAAAAGCCTGTAGAGCAGACGCCGCGGCATTCCATTCCACTCTCCAACGCTCGCCGACGCACGTCAAATTGTTGACTGCTGCTTCGCCGTCTGTGTACTTTTTGAGATGTTAGGGTCCGCGGCACGCCATTCCACTCTCCGACGCTGGCCGACGTACGTCAAATTGTTCACTGCTGCTTCGCCGCCTGTGTACTTTTGAGTTGTTAGGGGGGCACAAGTTCGCTCCAATAAACGTGCTTTTCCTTCAAGACGACACCGTTGAATTACATCCAGAACAAATAAGATTATTCTAGGCTGTTCACGTTAGTTCGGAACGATCTCCCTATCAGAAGAGATAACACATGCGGCATAGAAAGAAAGAATGGAACACGCGCTTCCCTTGGCACACAGGTAACACAGACCGGCGCAGCCGGGCGGTAAAAGCAAAACATAAATAAACAAACCCAATGCATGGTTCGGGGCATTACCAGGGGGATGAAACTCCGCCGTTTTTCTGTCCCGTGACTGCAGCGATCCTAACGTTTGGGGGCTGTACTACATACGAGCATAAATGAACGTTGTTGTTGCATCTTATATTTAATACTAGGTTAATTATTAATTACGAAGTTTTTAATATGCAAGTGAACTTAAAAGTTGCAGTTCGAGATTGCGAAAATACGAGCGCCACCAGCAGTGGAAAACAGGAACCGCGCCTTTCTGCTTCGCACCGTTGAAAAGGGGCGTTTCTTGTCGCGCCCACAGGTATGCTACGATCCACGGTGTTCCGAGGGCCGTTTTTACCACCGTAAAGTCTGTTTCATCGAAACAGACGCATGAATGGATTCGCGCCGTCATCACAGATCATGCTGTACTGAGTGGTGTCAAAATTCTTCGCGCCAGGCCGGCATAAACTTCTTTTGGATCCCGGCGGACGAAAGGTACGGTCTGCATGCTGCTTGTTTTGCTTTTCTACGCTTGCACGAGATAGCAGGATGCGGTTGCAGCAGTAGCTTTATAATTTAAGTGAGCATGCACGTGCACTATTTATTTATTACATTCTGATTGTCTTCTTTGACTCTTTACTGAAGCATGAAATGCGCGGCAGAGCATCTGGTAATTAATCCAATGACTACATTAGCTACACACGTTTGTTTATACGTGCGTTATTGATTTAATGCGTTTCGATCGTGTGTTTTGCATTTTAGCGCAAGTGAATGCGCGGTATGCAGCAAAGTGTATATGAGGCAACATATACAATAACTAATGGAACAGTGTGAGCTTATCTGCACTATTTTTATTATCTTTTGATTGCCTGCGTTTAGTTTGTTTTCGTAGCATGCGTTGCTGTTATTATTATTAATATTATTGTGATTATTATAATTATTACCAATATTACCAATATTACCAATAATTATTACCAATTATTGTTGTCGCTATTATTATCAGCCTGTTTATGTCCACAGCTGGAGGAAGGCATCTCCCATACACTTATGGCTCAAAGGGTGGGTCCGCAGGTTCATATCGTGTTGTTAGCACTATGTTGACTAAGTAGTGACTATACATCAATTATTTTATTGCGTTTCAATTGTGTGTTCTGTGTGTTCTGCATTTTGTCGTCACGTGAATCAACGGCACATAGCAGAATAAATTTGTAGCAATAACTATACAAAGTAAGCAATTACTTTATATGTTTATAATATAATCATAACTATAATTCCGCCACTTATAATTTATAATTTAACCTTCAGTTCCGTGCTTGAGTTTCAGCTTTAGCACAAGAACGATCGATGTATTCACAAGAACGCAGTTACAGCTATAAGCCGATAAATAATTAGACAGTGCAGGCTTAACCTTTGCTAGGAATTTATTAGAAGTTTTGAAATAAGGTTTTTATAACCGGTTTATTGCAGCGCCCGAGAAATACCTGATGAATACATAGGGCGCCAAAGTATATATGCATGAATAATTGCTTAGCGATTCTGGTGTGGTATGGCTGCTTTTGTCTGCAGAAGTGTATTTGGATTAGGAGGAAAGGTGGGGCGTTGCCACCGAACATTATCATCGCACAAATAGAAAAACGTATCCGCGTCTCTTAATAATAAAGGCTGATTTTAATTTAAAATTTGCCTTTACGATTGGTCACAAGTCGTCTTTGTAGCCAAAATCAATTTAAGAAAGAAAGATTCCTAATATATCAGATAACGTTTATTCCGAATACAGATGCTAGTTGAAAAGCAGCAGAAAGCTAGTATTCATTCTAACCCAAATATACACACGTGCTTGTTGATGTTCCAGATCTCGCGTTTGGCTCCAGTGTGCGAGAAGGCAAACTTGGCTCATTTACCACCTCGACAGATCTACAGCAGCTACCGGCTGTGTCCTGCCCATTTCACCACCAGAGACTACGAGGACCTTGGACAGACAAGGCACTGGACAGATATGCACTGGCTAGATACCTAATTAGCGTGCGGCCATGTGCCATACACTTTTGTTTGCGACTAACAGCGTAAAATATCCAAGTTGTGTTTTTACTGTATGAATGGTACATGTAGCAATAAAAATGAAAATACCTGTACTCTTTATCCTTGTCTAGATTGTGTGTACTAATAAAACCAAAACAACGTCGTACTTAGAATAAGTAGTGCAAAAAGAAGTGGACGCGTAAAACTTCATCAATCAGAACAAAACAATTGCCCTTTCCAGAATGTCGCGGGTTGCGCAACAGGAAAAAGGTCGTGCGCTGGCCATCTGAATATCTTCCACTCTCTCAATTTACCTTCCATGTGCGCCCCAATTGAATTTGGCGCTAATTTGCCCCCCCCCCCCCCCCCCATCCCCGCTCGGCTTTTCAGTCCTCATCAAGATGGCGTCTCCCAGTGCATGTCTGCAACACGCCGCCATGTTTTTAGTACCGCCCCCAAACACCAGGGGTTGTCCGGCGCTTCGATCGAATATCACGTCCCATGCAAGGTATAGGAAGTTTCACTCCCCTGGCATTACCATGCATTGGATTTGTTTATTTATGCTTTGCTTTTACCGCCCGGCTGCACCGGTGTATGTTATTTGTGTGCCAAGGGAAGCGCGTGTTCCATTCTTTCTTTCTATGCCGCATGTGTTGTCTCTTCTGATAGGGAGAGTGTTCCGAACTAACGTGAACAGCCTAGAATAATCTTCTTTGTTCTGGATGTAAATCGACGGTTCGAGAAACAGTCGCGCCTAAAGATAAAAAAATTCCCCCGCATTTCCCCGAGGGGGAGAATGTGAAAGTGCGAATGCACGGTTGTCGGCCCGCTTGCGGCGCTTGCGCTCGGCCCCCGCAGCCCACCGCCTCGCCGCCTTCTCTTCCATCTCTTCCATCGGGTTTGTAGTATCACGTGTACACCACGCAGTTATCAAGCCGCTATAACGCCGCTGAGTCGCCAACGCACGCCGCTGACGACGTAGTTTGAATGCGTTAAAGATATAAGGCGCGTCACTAACGCTGATATCACGTCGCGTCCGTGGCTTGGTCGGTAGAGCGTCGCGCTGCGGCCGCAAAGTCCGCGGATCGAAACCTGGCGCCGGATGCTGTTTCTTTATAGAGGAGCACTGCGGACGCCGACGCCGCCGCCGACGGTGGATGGTTTGGGGTCGCATATAAAGTGTATTTTAAAAGCCTGCAGAGCAGACGCCGCGGCATTCCATTCCACTCTCCGGCGCTCGCCGACGCACGTGAAATTGTTGACTGCTGCTTCGCCGCCTGTGTAATTTTGACTTGTTAGGGGGGCACAAGTCCGCACCAAGAAACGTGCTTTTAAATGCAGAGCATTTCTTTAACTCACGATGTCACCCGGCGTTGTCGGCGTGCCTCGGCGTCCGCAACAGCCGTTCCAGGTGCGCCCTCTCCCCCACTCCTCCTCTCCCGCATCACGCTACCCTCCTCGCTCTCAACAACAGGTCCGCACCCCTCCCCCTACACTATATAAAAAAATAATACTTACTGGCGCCTGGTTTCGATCCCACGACCCTGCGGGCGGAACGCAAGGTACATGGTGCTCTACCCACTGCGCCACAAAGCCGACACAGAATGGAAGGCTACGAACGCGCCTTATATCCTTGACTCATTCAAACTACGTCAAGAAGCTGCTGATACAACGCATTCACTACCTGTGGGCGGAACGCGAGGTACATGGTGCTCTACCCACTGCGCCACAAAGCCGACACAGAATGGGAGGCTACGAACGCGCCTTATATCCTTGACTCATTCAAACTACGTCAAGAAGCTGCTGATACAACGCATTCACTACCACCAACTCCCCAAACACTAAACGTTAACGCAATACACCCACCCCCTATGCGACGCATTTACTCGAGTCCCCCTCGCGGGGAGATGGGCCCTTTTCCTTCAAGACGACTGCCTCATCTTTGGCTTCGTGTCAATATTTCCCCATGACTGAACAAACGGAGTGATACCGCATTTTTACCGCACACATGAATAGCACAGCGTGCGTGTGCGTGCGCACGCGCGTGCGTGTGTGTGCGTGTATGTGTGTGCATTCGTGCGTGCGTGCGTGCGTGTGTGTGTGTGTGTGTGTGTGTGTGTGTGTGTGTGTGTGTGTGTGTGTGTGTGCGTGCGTGCGTGCGTGTGCGCGCGTGCACGCGCGTGTGTATGCGTGCATGTGGTACATTGCGGAAATAGGTCCTGGTGGAGCAACTGCAGAAATCATGGAAGCCGACCAGCACTAGCTCTTCTCCGTTTTTTTACAATCCGTACTGACTTTTAACACGAAAGTGTTTTATTCCCGAATACACGTAGATTTCGCTGACGTCATATGTGTCACGGAAGTGACGCCTGTACAACGAAGCAAGCGGCCTGTAAAGGGTGCACCCTTGCACCCACGGTCTTCTTGCGGGGAAGCAACATTTAGTGCTAAAGAGTACTTTATACTTAGGATTATTCGTTTTCAGGTTTTACATTTTAACACGAAAGCGTTTTATGCCGCGACACCCCAATATTTCACTGACGTCATATCCGTCACGGAAATGACGCCAGCACACTTTTCCCGAAGTGACCCGCCAGCAGGACACCGTTCACCAAGCACACCCACAAAACATCCGCCGACCCGCAAATCATGCTCAGCTGCAGATTGCGCTGCACATTTCACTTTCGTGTTTTACTGATTCCTATGACAGAGGAATGAACCACAGTTTTTTTATGACGGAAGAAAAGCAATAATGAAAAAACATCCCCCTCGCGAGGGGCACGATCAAATGCAGAGCATTTCTGCGGGGGGGCGCGCCTGCAAGTCGTATGGATTACGTATTGGTTGTTGTTGTTGTCTTCCAGCGTAGACATTGTCGATGAAGTCGATGGTGAAACGTGCCGTGAACCCCCTGCCGCGGCTATGACGCAACGTGGAGCGGCTATGACGCGACACAATCCAACACAATCCACTTTAATCCAATCCAATCCAAATCCAAGCCAATCCAAGCCAATCCAATCGAATCCAATCCAATGCCCCTCGCGAGAGAGTGTTATAGCGCCGAAATCGCCACCACGCGAACACGTGATGCTGACGTCACGATCACGCCACAGATGTTAGCGACCGCAGCGCGCGCGAACGACATATGTGGTTTAAGCGCGAACCGACCGCGGCGAGAGAGCGCGATGCGAGCGCCCCACCTGTTCTTGCGCGCGAACCTAACGCGGCGAGAGAGGGCGCTGCGCACGTCCCCACCTGTTGTGCGCCCGAACCGAACGCGGCGAGAGAGGGCGTTGCGAGCGGAGAGAAGGCGAGGAGGACGCGGGGGAGAGGGCGCACCTCTGGCCGACGGTTGAATGAGTCAAGGATATAAGGCACGTTCGTAACCTTCCGTTCTGTGTCGGCTTTGTGGCTCAGTTGGTAGAGCACCGTGCACCTTGCGTTCCGCCCGCAGAGTCGTAGGATCGAAACCTGGCGCCGGCAAGTATTATTTCTTTATATAGTGTAGGGGGAGCGATGCGGACGCGGACTACGGGCGCCAACACGGGTGATATCGTGAGTTACTGACATGCTTTGCATTTAAAATGGGTATGTCATCACTACGTCTCCATGCTGTGATATAACCTACAAATATCAGACGAGATTGCAACCACGATTTCTCTTTGGATGAATTGGTTATGGCGCCATGCCCACTATTTGAGCACAGCCTCCGAGCACGAAGTTACCACGTTATTGGTATCGTGCTCAATTGCTAACATTTTGCTCAATAAACCTCCATAGGGGGGTATACCTGGTATAAAACCAGCCTGTGCCTATACACACAGTAGGTTATTCGAAACTCAACCTATGTTTTTCGCGGCCTATAGTGCATGTCAGCATACTTTCATGCCATGAAAACCTAAAGTGATGCGATACAATACTTTCGAGCGTTCGGTAAGGTTGCAAGAACTGTTTTACCATCTCCATGCATACCATTACCGGGAATCTTAATGCCTTCTGCCAAAGCCGGCTGTCCCGAGGGCCTGGAATTTGTTTTCGTCTTTCATTTTCGTTGTTTTCGGAAATCAGCAGCTGGCTGTTCCCTTCTAAAGATTGCTCGATACAGAAGCTGACATCAAGCTCCAAGACTGCGCTCCGCACAGGACAGGCTTCGCAAGAAATTGGGCGATGTCTGCAATGTTTCTTCTTGAGCGGTATCAAAAACTCCACTTGAAATCACTCCTTGAACAATTTTAAGTCCTTTGTTAATATAAAAAGTTACGAACACGCAAGATCTTGCCCGGACAAGCATAAAAAGTCAACCAAGCGTTAAGAAACAGCAGGAAGAGCGAGCCCGAGTGAAGCAGACGACGAATGCGAGAATCCCAAAACCGACGACACGGAGACGCGCTTCGCAGCGCCGCCCGTGGTCGCGCTCACCGCCAATGGTTATCGCCAGTACGGAGCAGCACTGCGGGATTTCCTCGTCGCAGCAGATACGCCTTTGGTTTCTCCTTCGCTATGTGGCTTTGTTTTTATAGGGGCTGCCACATGAATTCATTGCTGCTACTGAAGGAAAGACGGTCCATAGCCTCTACACCGCTGTAATGAATTACAGCGGTCGAAGATTGATTGATTGATTGTGGGGTTTAACGCGCCGACGCAACGCAGGCGATGAGGCGCGCCGTAGTGGAGGGCTCCGGATTAATTTTGACCACCTGGGGATCTTTAACGTGCGCCGAAATCTCGTACACACGGGCGTTTTTGCTTTTCGCCTCCATCAGAAAAGCGGCCGCCGCGGCCGGGAATCGAACCCGCGACCTCGTGCTCAGCAGCGCAACGCCTTAGCCACTGAGCCACCGCGGCGGGTGCCAGCGGTCGAAGAACGCCAAAACCATGAAAGAGACAAAAATCTTTAGAGCAATTAAAAAGCAAAAAAACGTGTTTCAGGGTCCCTTTAAGCTGCTGTCGTACGAACTAATAGGGCTTCTTGGTACAGAATTAAAAGATATCAGCGCGAGAAAAGACGGGGATGGATACACGACAACAAGGATTTGTCGTGTCGTAATTGTCCACGTCCCTCTCTCTCCGTTTTTTTTATTCGCGCTGCTTATTATTATCACGAAGGCAAAGACAACGCAGTTGTCTTCAAGGAAAACAAGTTTATTGGAGCGAACTTGTGTTCCCCTAACAACTAAAAAATACGTTGGAAGCGAAGCAGGAGTCAACAAAGTGGTGTGCGCAGGCGAGTGTCGCCGATTAGAATGTCACGGCGTCTGCTCTGCGGGTATATCTTTCGACGCGGGTGTTTCGCGAACCGTCGAATTACATCGAGAACACAGTAGATAAAAGGCGAACCACGTTGACGACTTCGGGCCGCGTGCGTTCTCGGGATGTTCCAGAATCACCGTCAGGGATCACCTTGTAGGTAAGTTGGCCAACACGTCGTAGAACCCGGTAAGGTTCGAAATACCGTCGCAGAAGCTTGTCACTGAGTCCGCGTCCTCGGATGGGAGTCCACGTGGGCGACTTACTTCCGGTCACAAAGCTGTCATAATAAAGGACCGAAGAGCCTTGTGTTTGCGCTTTGTAGAAAGGAAAGATGCCACAGAGTAGTTGACGATAATGATGAAAAATGACGTGATATTAGAACATCTTCCCTTTTGGAAGATGTTCTCTTCTCTCACCACGAGCCATGTCCTCCCGCCCTCCGCGCCTTCCAGGCGGCCACCGGCCGCGGGACAAAAAGACGTCGTCGCCCGTAGGACGCGGGATGCAGACTCTTGGGCACGCAGAGGGAGCAGTGGGTGGTGGTTCGGTGTCTAAGCAGGGGGAGACTCCGATTCTGGACTCCTGAGGGACTGGTGGTGGGTGACCGGACGGTGTGGCTTAATTTAGGCATGCTGTAAGTAAAGAGTTCTTTCACGCAACCGAAGCGTGCTTCATTCCTTGGCATGCCGTAGAGAGCAGGCCCGCCGCTTTCACTGTTGAGAGACCTCAGCGTTTGTTGCTACTGCCACATGATGGCCGAAGCGGGTAAATATGGCAGTGATGATTTGTGGTCCATTACTGGCAGTCGAAGATATGGCAACTGCCGGAATAGGGTTTCACGAGAAAAAGCTCAGAAAAGAATCCGGCTTCTAAACAAAAAAAAAGCCGAGAAAAAAAATGAGGTGCAAAAATTGGAGGAGCCGGGGATCGAACCCGGGACTTCTCGCATGCAAAGCGAGCGCTCTACCTCTGAGCTACACCCCCAGGTTGAAAACGTCATAATTTAACAACCTTAAAAACCCCGCCAACTAAAAGGCACGTTCTATGCTCCCGGAGTATTCTCATCCCTCCCCTCGATTATTTAGGTTTTAAATGCAGAGCATTTCTTTAACTCGCGATGTCAACCGGCGTTGTCGGCGTGCCTCGGCGTCCGTAACAGCCGTTGCAGGTGCGCCATCTCCCCCACTCCTCCTCTCCCGCATCACGCTACCATCCTCGCTCTCAACAACAGGTCCGCACCCCTCCCCCTACACTATATAAAAAATAATACTTACCGGCGCCTGGTTTCGATCCCACGACCCTGCGGACGGAACGCAAGGTACATGGTGCTCTACCCACTGCGCCACAAAGCCGACACAGAATGGAAGGCTACGAACGCGCCTTATATCCTTGACTCATTCAAACTACGTCAAGAAGCTGCTGATACAACGCATTCCACTACCTGTGGGCGGAACGCGAGGTACGTGGTGCTCTTCCCACTGCGCCACAAAACCGACACAGAATGAAAGGCTACGAACGCGCCTTATATCCTTGACTCATTCAAACTACGTCAAGAAGCTGCTGATACAACGCATTCCACTACCTGTGGGCGGAACGCGAGGTACGTGGTGCTCTTCCCACTGCGCCACAAAACCGACACAGAATGAAAGGCTACGAACGCGCCTTATATCCTTGACTCATTCAAACTACGTCAAGAAGCTGCTGATAGAACGCTTTCACTACCACCAACTCCCCAAACACTAAACGTTAACGCAATACACCCACCCCCTATGCGACGCATTTACTCGAGTCCCCCTCGCGGGGAGATGGGCCCTTTTTCATGTGGTGTGAATGTCAGGCGGATCCAGGCAATACATTGCAGTGAACCGCCAGTACCTCCGTGGGTGCGCTGCGGGTGAACTACAGAAGACAACTGTTGTAGGCCGTAACCGTGTTGCTCCCCTTCCGCTAGCGTCGGCCTTCCCACAGAAAGAGAGAGACAAACGTTTATTGTACAAACATTTATTTTACCTTCCCAGAAATTGTCGACTGCTTGACCCAACAGAGAACTTCATCACGGTTCCGTATGCTCAAACATCCGGGACCTTGCATTCGGTACGACGGGCACCCGATACGACGGCCATTTCGCCGCGTCCCGCGTTCTGCAATGCCTGCTTGGCCAGGCGTCCGACGGCTATGCCTTGTCACCGGCGCTCACCGCTTCCCAATACGGTCTGGTGAATAAGGTCTGATCTAAGTCGACCTGGGCGACTCCGATGAGGACCTCCGAAGCCAAACAACACGTGGGTCGACCATGATACTAGGTGTTCGTAGGCTTGGGAAGACTAATTATGCACTCGTGATGTTTGACACGACCACCCCTCCTACAACTGTCTGCAACTACTTTGAGTTGTGTAAAGGGAAACCTTATGTCCCTCCTACACTGGTCTGTCATGGTTGCAAACCGGGATCGTCACCTGAAGAACCATTGCCCCAATCCCCATGTGTGTTCATAATATGATAGACAGCATGAGGGAGACCAATGTCCTGATACGACGCCGTATTGCAACCTTTGCAAGAATACTGGTGTCGCAGAGCGCGAGACAATTTTCAGTTGAAAGTTAGCTGCCTACAGATCATGCGCAAGCGAGTCGGTCTATTGGTCACCGCCGGCACATCAATGGCTGCGAGCCATCTTGCTTCCCTGTTTACAGTACTATATCAGCAGAACCGCGGAAGTCCCGCACCTTTCCCCGACACCCGACATTAAGTCCCCGACTGTGCGCTCGCCATCGCCCGAGCTTTATGGCACCGCGGCAGCGTGTAAGAGGGGGAACAAGCAATCATCGAAGGTGTCCAACACTGCTCTCTCCACTGACTACCTTGAGGGCCATTCTTCAAAACTCGCGGCCCTACAGACCGAGCTGTCATCATTACAGCGAGAATAGAAGCGCGACTACGCCGCACATGCACCACAGGAAACGTAATGTAAAAGCCGGCATTAAAACCACGCCACTGAGGCTCTCAGTCGAAGAAATGCGATGTGAAAGACGTCCGGTTTTCTCTCCTCCTTGACCGCCACAGAGGTAGAACAGCTCGTAAGCGGGTTGATCTCCAAACGTCTCGATAACGTGCTCGCTAAGTACACTAAAAGCTCGTTAATTCAAACTCCAAGTGAACCACAAAATTGTTCGAATTAAGCGGAGTTCGAATTAGTTGGCCGGCGCTAGAATTAACGGACATCGCGCCACACTGCTCGGGCAGAGCCCAAAGAGGCCACCTCTGGAATCATTATCGCGAATTAAGCGCTACTACACGTTTGTCGTAGGTGATCTTGCTTCATCTCCGTTTTTAAGCCCTTCGCGAGTTTTTTCCCCACTCGCCATGACTGCCAGAGCCGATCCGGCGTCGGTGACGAAGCGGCGACGGAGCGGACAAGGTAACACAACAAACTGGCTATCCGCCGCGGCACATACAAAAGCAGGACTACGACGACCAACGCACGCCATGCAGGCTGCAGCTGAGCTTGTTGCGCAAGCCACGTGATTGTCGGGGCCGACCAAGGTACCTTGGCCTAGCAGCAGCAGCAGCAGCGCCGAGGCCAGCCAGATGAAGGTGAACACGATGCCGGCCAGCAGAGACGCGGCGAGCCCGCTCGTCGACACCCGCTAGGCCTGCGGCTCGACACGTGCTCAGCTGCTCCACGCCGCTCTCATCGCCTTCGGCGTCCGCCGCCGTTGTACGGGAGAAAAGAAATGGGGGGGGCGAAACTGCATCTTCAGAATCGCGATATATGGCGTGACATTCGCAGTTGAACCCGTTTCGTAGCGCTTTAGCTTTGATTGATTGATTGTAGGGTTTCACGCGCCGACGCAACGCAGGCGATGAGGCTCCGGAATAATTTTGACCACAGGCGCTCTTTAACGAAGTGTACTGTTGGGCGAGTTGGTAAAAGATGCTACAGCGCGAAATAAATACGGACACAGAAAGAGGACGGGACGAGCGCTGACTTCCAACTAAATTTTATACGATGAACCTTGCACCTTTTATACACATTTTTATGTTAACATAACTACAAAAAATTCTAATCTGTAGTGTTACACAACCATATCAGCACTCGTTCAATGCACTTGATCTTTAACGCGCGCGGAAATCTCGCACACGGGCATTTTCACTTTTCGCCTCCATCAGAAAAGCGGCCGCGGCGGCCGCGAATCGAACCCGCGTCCCTGTGGTCAGTAGCACAACGCCTTAGCCACTGAGCCACCGCGGCGGGTCCCTTTAGGTTTGGGCGCGCTGCGTTGCAGCGCTCAGGCATCGGCTGCACCACGAAAATATTGCAGTGCAACATCCTATATGCCCCACCCTACACCAAAAAAAGGGAGATTGTGGAGTCATACAGCATGACATCAGGCTAACGCGGCCTATGCGTCAGCACTCCGCCCTTAACGTGACAATGTAGGAAATTGTATTTTTGACAATTTTGAAAACACGATCCGTCTCCTCCACTGGCATGTCCGCCATAGAATTCTTCAAAATGTCGTGTTGCCCTATGTCCTTAACGCGTTCGTCTTTTCCCCTTCTAAATTACCATTCCCTTCCAACTCGTCTCCCTGCTTGTCCCCCTCGCGCTGCACTTTTTCCCATCCTGTCCTCCTCCTGCCTCCTCTGTTCCCCTCCACACTCTACATTCTCAATTTCCTTCCTTTATTTTAACTACATTAATCTCCTTTCTCTCTCTCTCTCTGTACCCATTTCGTCCCCATCGGCAAGTATCTAGCGACTGTTCATTCCGTGTTGTTTCCTTGTGCCTATGCCTCTTCTCGCTCTCGAAAAACCTTTCTGAAAACGTGTTTTCGCTCTCACAAGTGCTGTTAATACCATCAAGCCGAAGTTTCCGCGGCAATTGCACCTTCGACTTGATCTTCCGAAGTGAGTAGGTGCAAAAGCAAAAGTTCAAGTGTTTACCCTCCCGCCGCGGTGGATCAGTGGCTACGGCGTTCTACTGCTGAGCACGAGGAGGCGGGTTCGACTCCCGGCCGCTGCGGCCGCGCTCCTAATGGAGGCGAAACACAAAAACGCCCGTGTGTACGTGATTGCGGCGCACATAAAGATCCCCAGGTAATCAAAAATAATCCGGAGCCCTTCACTACGGCGCGCCTCATCGCCTGCGTTGCGTCTGCACGTCAAACCCTTCAAGCAATCAGAAGTTCAAGTGCAACTCCACCGCTGTCAAACGCGCAGTCGGCTGGTGTACCATCCCTCCTCTGTGATGTCACTCCTCGGTGACGTCAATCTTGACGTCAGTCCTGTAACTTTGGGTCTGCACACCGACGGCCAATTTTTTACCCACGTGCACAATCTACTGGCCACGCAATAAAAACAAGCGACAGAGTTTGTAGGAGTCGTTCTTGCGGGGAAGCGGAAAATAGACCACGGTGCATACGAGGGGGACACCGATTAGCGGAATAGTACAATGGAGCGTCGCACTATGGCCGAGAATGCCAGAAATGTCCTAATCGTTACACACTGAAGGTACAGCGTCGTTCGTTCTGTTTTGACTGCTCGCCAATTAACACACAGAATATCAGATTGGCAAGGATAGCAGAATAATTTTGAACGTGTGCTTCTCATACAGAAGAACAACACGTTTATAAACGCATATCAAATGTGAATACTCATTCTTACATCGGGACAATTGTGCCTTCTTTTTTCTTTTGTTTGTTTCTGCAGCCGAGATGGCCGCATCCTCAATAAACTCCCGGAGTAAACAAGCTCTCTGCCCATTTCCCTTCTCATTTCGTGCGCTTCCCCACAACAAACGATGACCAACTTGCCCGAGATTTATTAACAAATATCGTTTCCAGCGATCTTCCGTAAGAACTGTTGCCACTGCGCCGCCGCAGGGCCACGCATGAGTGAGCGGACGACGGCCGGTACACAGCTGTTATCGGAACCGTAAATGATACCTAACCGTGCTGTAAAAATGTGCTCACGTTTTTGCCAGAGCGCTTTCTCAGATATACGTATGGTGTCCAGGGAAAATTTGTTCATTGGAGATCTTAAAATTATGCTGTATTTTATGCGGTTTCTTCCGGAAAAGTCACATGTGGAAGCAAATTTTACGTGAGAGCTAATTAGTTGTGCAAGCCAATCATATGATAGCTTTGTGTTCTGCTTGAATTTATGTGTAGAGCTTTAGGATATTAATGTACACAAACAGTGAAGTTTGCACTCTAGGTAAGCAATTTTCCTTAATTCACCGTCCCCGCTCCTTTCGGTGATTTTGAGACATTACCAAGAGGTAACTATGGACCAGTACGCGCACCTTGGACATCCTCGCCGGCGTTCGCAGGGGCCGAGGCGTTCTTCATGGAGTCAACCCGGGCTCAGGTCCGACAAGGGTCAGTCAGAGTATACAGGGGAAGTGGTCCGCTCAAAACTAAGGTGATTTTATACTATGCAGGAGTAACGAGAATAGTTGCAAAAGTCAGGGAGGGTTTTCGCACACGCACGGCTGTTCCAAATGTGCAGGGATAGAGCTACAATGCGAGTTGCAACCCTTTTTGTGCGACTCTTGTTTTCATTTTTATTCATATCGTAACCGCTATGAAATGATACATACACACAAATAGCGCTGTATGCGTGCTCACTCTCAGAGCACCAAGATACCAGATGACCGCACAAATCTACTCTACGTGGTTTGGCGCACTGCATTACGGCGTAATTAACAAATGAATAAATATTCTACCCCATTTCTGAATTTAAAAAATAAACACCTAATTTAGAACTTTCTGGTATAAGACCGTATGTTCTTTTCTGGAGATTTTTGAAAAACGTAAAAAGCGATGAAAATGGTTGCTAATTGTTTTCGCTCTTACCAGCGACGCTGGTGACGCCTCGCGGAATTTGGCCAAAGCCGGGAGACGGTGACGGCGGCCTGATCTTCTCGGCGGAAGCGGCCAGCGGCATTCGTGCGGCCCCGCAGAAACGAAAGGAAATGGTAATCGTAAGTATAAGCAGAGTCCTGAAGTACTCTGGTATAGTAATCGAAAATGCCGCATGAATAATCAGAAAATAACAAGCGTTCGTGTTCTCTCAACTTTTTTGAGGCTTTAGAAGCTGCGGGTTAATTGAAAAGTTTTGAACCTCATGCTGCGGAAAACAAGCGCGTCTTTTGGGCAGACGCAATTACTATTGCTTTTCTGGGCACCGGTTTTGCACGCTATTTGTATAACCTTGTGATCTTCTTTTCGGATACTATTTACATTCATTGCCGCGTAATATGTCAACCGACCTTCGCTGATGCGTTAAATTGAATCAGTTCCACTGCTTCAAAACATATAAGCAGCAGAGGCTGTCCAATCCGCTTGGTTTCATGTCAATAAGGAAACAAATGAAAACTTTTTGCACGCGAAGGAGAGAAGCAAATGTGAGGATGCGTTTATTGATTAATGACTGGATAGTATAAGTAATTATGTTGAAGCAAGATGTTTTAGCAATAACAATAACTTTGGGTGTGGTAGTTTTAATGCCAGCTCTCGAATGCATCTGCATGGTAACCCTTGTTTTTGTTTTCGTGATAAGCATCGACGGACTTTTAAAAATCTTACCGGTAGACAAATCAGCGTAGCGCAATTTCAGCCAGAAGATTTGTCTTAAATTGTTTATCGCAAGCCAAAAGCGCAACTGTAAATTAATACTTGTAATTTTCATGTACGCTTCAATATCGCACGCCAGTGTATGATACTCACGCCTGGATACGTAGGTTTGTCTATATATTTTTTTTTAATATAATGCTAACCCGTTCGTATGTCTACCACTTAATGCGACGTAATGGGATCCTCGTCTTCGCGGTTTTACTGCCCAAAGTCACAAGTAGGTTTTACTAAACCCGAGCAAAACACCGCAATACGCACATATCGCTGGCGCATATATGATGCGCATGGGCTTCTGCTCAGCATGCCCACAGGGAAAAGATGAACACACCTGAAGTATAACGTTACTGCAATAATGTCCCAAAACGCAGCGTTGCCCATCCTATAGCAGTTTGCCCAATGAGGCCAGATACGGGATTGTTCTCAAAACACTCCCATGCAGCCTGAGCCGTGCACGTTTTCGCACAGACACCCTGAACGAACCGAATGCTGTCTCGCATTCAGCAACGTATGCCTCTGTTTATTTTTCAAGAAAGCAATTGTTTCTAGCCGGACTACAGGCTTTTAGATCACTACTGATGCTGGCACGCATGTTGCTACGGGGGCCCGATCACCGTCTCGTCCGCCATTTGCCGTTTTCCGCAGCGCCACCTGTAGGGGCTGGAAAGAGCTAATACCTGTGCGCCCCTTGCATAGGAGACGAGGTACGAGCACGTCAGGGGGGTTCAGCATTCGATCACAACCGCTGGTCTCTGTCTGAAGATGGTTTCCCGGGGTTTCAAGGTGTTTCCCGTTCAATAAATGCTTAAAGGCCAACTGCACTCAAATTTTCAACAACGTAAAAATAATGTCACCTAATGGTACTTATAGTGCGAAATAAAATACCATATTTCAGACATGAACGCGAGTGACGCAAACGGCTCACGACATTGACGTTTTCGGAACCGAAACTTAATAGAAAAGGTGGCCATTACCGGCGGCCAGACGTGACGTACGTGATGGAACGGAAGCAGTCGCGCTAGAACCGGCGGCCTCTCAGCCGGTTCTGAGAGGCCAATGCTACCACGCCTCTCAGAGCGTTGTAGCATAGCGTTTCGCACTGTTATTTCACAGAACTGAAAACTCCCACCAACGTTTGCTCAGGATAATGGAGTTAGGCGCAATTCCGACATCGCGTTGCTATCAGTCGAAATGAAGTAGACCGTACGAAAGTTCTTTTTACATCAGAAAAAGTGCCGTTGTAGCAATCCGTGCGAGTAAAAAAGTGGGCCAGTGATTTACAAAGCTAGTTGCTCGTACGACATCGAAAAGCAGCTTTGGTTAGCCGGCGCCTCGGCTGTCACATCGCTCTCTTTGAAGGGAATAAACCGCACGCGGGCGGAGATCAATCACTATTTTTACTATACATTACGTGCAAACAGCTTCGTGAATATCAACCCAGTATTTTTCCCCTTGCTGCACATCGAGGATCGAATTATAAAAGAGATCTGAAACTATAAGCCAGCTTCCACAGCTAAATGATGCACTAAAACACGAAAAAAGTTACCTACCTACCATTGTTTTCTACTTTCACCAGATACATGTGCGGTTGAAAACATTTTACTCTCAAGTAAACTAAATCTAGCGCTCTACAAAAATAAATACTTCATTTGGAATTTTAAAAAAATCAAGTTTATTGTTTATGAGAGGAGCAGTTTTGTTAGCTTTCGCACTTCGCGAAGACGACGACCGATAATTGTGCGGATGTATTTTTTACCAAGAGCAAGGCTGATTTTGGTTCACTTAGCGAGTAAGGCAAAAGTAGTACAAATGTTTATATACAACAACTCCAGTTAGGTCGTCAAACTTTTAGAAAGGTCTAAGGGATCGAGGTGGCGTTGGGCCAGCCTCAAATATGGCAAATATTGTACGCGGAAGTGCAAGTGGTCAAGAATTTATAAAATATTCTTTTTTTCTGTGATAGATGCAATAGGAATGACAAATTAAGGCAAGTGTGCGTGTCGCGCTATTTTTTTAGTACAAGTATTATTTTCAAGTAAAAAGAGTGTTGCTGCTCCAGAACGTTCACTAGCGTTTGAACAGTTCGTAGGCTTCTAATCTCTTTTATTGCACTGGGAAACAATGGCGGATATTGCTACCTATGCGGTTAGTTTGAAGCATGTGATGGCGAAGGCGGTACAGCACGATGGTGTAGCAGAGAAACCCCGGGCGAACGTGTTCCTGCGCCCGGCGGAGCGCCGTGCAAGTTGCCGGAGAAGCGTGAGCTCCACGGGACAGGTTTCCCAACCTCCATCACAGGCCGCTCGGAACTCGTTTCGGCGACTCTCCGCCAGGTGCAAACGTCGTCTGCACGGAGCTACTTTGAACGATGGTACCTAGTGTGCTGTGTGCTTACGAAGCTTAAGGATTTCACCATGGTGATTTTAAGAGCACATACTACTTATTTGGATCAAATTTGGACAAAAACAAATTTGAGTGCAGCAAATTTGAGTGCAGTTGGCCTTTAATGGAAACATTTGCCGAGATTCCCTGGTAGAATTAGAAATCGGTGCACCAACCCTGAGTCGCGCTTGCTCTCACCGAATTTTACGTTAGCAACCACGTGGCGCATTGTCAACTACGATTGTTTAAGGGCAAGTTTTTATCTCTCAGTTTCTCTATAGAACTGACCCTCAAACTTCGGACGCGTATGTGAATGATTCTAAAGAGTTGTGCTATAGATATTTACCTTTTTATAGTCCCAAAACGCATCTTTAGACTTTAGTGTCTAAGCAGAATCGCAAAATTTGTTTGTAGAAAGAAGGCATTCAAATAGATGGTCACGATGGTTTGTGTCCGATTACTAGTGATATAATTGATGAGTAAAAAACAGAGGTTTAGGTTTGTTGCTTCAGCTTTCATCGCTGCTATTGCGGCAGCTGTTGAATGCGGGCCCACTCCAGCAGATACCACGAGAGGCAGCTCGAGATATAACCTAAAAGCGTAAGGATTCCGGCTAGTTGGTAATTCAGCGCTTGTTTGTCGTCTTCGTTCGTCCCTGGTCTTTTCCGCGCTGTGTTGACAATCGAGATATAAGATTGAATGTACTTCTATAGTGAAATCCCAACACTCCCTCAGTATGCTGGACGATAGTTAGTTTTAATTATTCGTATTTCTCTCATTTGATAATTGCGGTGGGCTGCAAATGACGTGCTTCGTGAGTGTTTTGTGGCATGATTAGAGATAAGGTTACAAATCACATTGTCGTCGCGTGAAGCTGGTAAAAACGTGGCCTTTTAAAATTTGAAGTGTTGATCAGGAGCCATGAGGACCATTCCCTTTCCACTACAAATCCCATATGCTGATAGAACAAACATAGGGGGTGGCCCAAATCGCGCGGAGCGTTTATGACATTAATTATTTCCTGTGACTTAGGGGTAGGTCATAGTTGTTTTTAAATAATGTCAAAAACATCAATTGCCTGCAAAGTACTTGAGCACATCTTGTACAAGAAAATAGTGCGACATATCGCACAGCACAAATTTTAAATAGAAAACCAGCATAAATTCCGTAAAGGACTATCCTGTGGCACGCAGCTCTTTGAATTTTATCCCGATTCATCATCTACTACCGACGAAAGTGGGCCAGATTGACTGTATTTTTTTATTAGCGAAAACCTTTGGATTTTGTTTTTGCATGATCTCCTTTGAAAAAGCTTAAAATTGTTCAATTTAGACGTAAATGTCATAATGTGGATCGAAAATTATTTACAGCATCGTCGCCAGTGCGTTGTTTTGAATGGAAAAGCATCCAAATATGCTGACGTGACATCAACTGTGCCACAGGGCTCTGTTCTGGGTCCCTTGTTGTTTTTAATTTATATCAATGATTTCTGTTGGTATTTCATTGTCTTTTCGGCTTTTTGACGATGAAAAACTCCCAACTTCAAAACTACTTGGTGCGTATTCATGAGTGGTGCACAACGTGGAAAATGTCTTCGAATTTCAATAAGTGCGTTAACCATTACTTTTGAAGGAAGAAAAAGTAGATCGAAAGAAGGTCGAAGGAGAAAAAGAAGATCGATCGAAGAAAGAGAGAGAGAGAGCTCAAACTTTATTTAAAGCGGCCCATGTCTGGGCTGCCGTAAATGTGGTTCTGGTGGGCCTGGAAGACGTTCAGGTGGGAATTCCGCAGGTGTCAGGGCCCCGCACGTGGGCAATGTGCCGGGCGAGGCGAGGCCAAAGGATGGGGCGAAGATCAGGCGGGGGAGCGGCCCAGTTTTCCGTGAGTATGGAATGTGGGATGCTAAAAGGTGTGGATGAAGAAAGTGAGGTGATCGCCTGGCGCGAGGACAAGTCCAGTAGGTGTGTTTAACGTCGGGATAGGCACCACACACCTGACAGTGGGGCGTGCCATCTCGGGTCATGATATAGTGAAGAACGAGGTCACAAGGGAGGGAGAGAGTCTGAGCCTGGCGGATGTAAGTGCCTTCGCGGCGTGTGAGGTCAGAAGTGGGAGGAGGAAGATTACGGCGGGATCTGCGAAGGTCCTTCAGCTCTTGCCTCCGGGCCTTGCGATGGGCGGCGCGTTCTTCCTTGGGGCTGTAGTCCTGGGGCCAGGGTTGAGGGTCGCTCGGGTTTCGATTTGCACGAGCAAGGGCATGAGCCCTTTCATTCCCTACAATTCCGAAGATCGATCGAATATTGTATACATGGTGTACCAGTTACCACGAAGACAACTTACAGATGCTTAGGTGTTTTCTTTTCTTCGGACTGTGCATGACATGTACTGCTTTTGTCAAAATTTTGTGGGCCAAGCCGGCAACGCGCAGGCTGCAAAAAAATCAGTATACAAGCTGACGTCCCGAGCGAGGCTGAAACTTTTTATGCAGGAAAGGCAGAGAAAACACCTTTCTTTGTTACTGCTTTGAAATATTTTTGTCTCATCGAAAGGTAAAGCCGATTCATTGAATTCTTTGTCGAGAAGGCTTACGATTGGCCCACAAAATTTGACAAAGGGTGTACATGGGGATTACGTTGTCGCGAAATCTGCGAAAGTGGTAAACGTTAGTCAGCGTAAGAGATGTTCGCATCAACGACTTAAAGAATGTGCGTATTTCACGTGGGCACGACCAGCTCTAGAATACGCCGGCGCAGTTAGGGACCCAGCAAAGGTATCTCTCTGTGATAAGATAAAAAAAATTACAGAACAGGGCGGTAAGGTTCGTCCTGCGACGGTATCAATGGCGGGAAAGTTGTACCGCTATGAAAAAAGAACTGAACTGGGAGTTTTTTGCATCGCGTAAAGGAAACTGCGATTGAAACTGCTATATTTAATACAAACAATAAAACTGGAAATAGCAAAGATACTTATTTATCACGCCATATTATGTGCAGACCGCATTGATCATTCCTTTAAACTCAGGGCATGCCGTCCCAGGACTACAATTTTTGCCAATTTATTTTTTGTTAAACGATGCCTAAGTGGAATGGGATCTCAAAAGGGCAAGTGTCTCCTGTAAATGAAAACTTGCTTTTTTTCGAATGTGTAACCCCCTGCTATAACGCTTTCTATAACGCTTTCGGGCGCTGCAGGTATACGCTGAATAAAGAATTAAAAAATGTTTTGTGCTACGGTTATGTTTTAGTGGACTTTTATTCCTTGTGACAAGTTCAGAAACAAAGCCAACGTAGAGGATTAGTGCAAACTTTATGTCTACGGGAACGGGCGCATCCTGCGGTCGTATTGCTTGGTTCTTCCAGCAAACCTCGCTCCGCAGCACGTGTAAAGGTGTTATTACTGTCGCACCAAACTGCAACTAGCGCCTGCCGCAATGTATGAAGAACACCTTTTTTTCTGAGTGGTCTGCATACAACCCCTGCGACATCCCTGCCATCATTCACAAAACCAACGTTAGTTGAAAGGTTCAGTCTTGTGCCGTCCAGCGGAAACGTGCAAAGATAATTCAGTCTGATACGTGGTCTTTCTTTATTAGCTTGAGGTTTTCTTTTTCTCGTCTGGACCAGAATTATCCGTCTATACAGTAATATTTACTTAAATAGGCGCTCCTTGACAACTGTAGCACTCGTATTGGTAGGAGGACCCGCCGGACAGAACGCCACTTTGCCATTGTCGGAGTTACGAGTGGTTATCTGTGCTGTGGCCATTGGGGAAATGGGAGCAGTTCTAAACGGGCAAAAGAATTCCGAATGGTGCCGCTTGAAGACATGCGTAATACGATTACTGGAAATTGTGGCACAGGACAAAGTTTCAATAGCGCAAGTAAAATGGGAATGGTCGCGGTGGTCTGAGCGAATGGCTCTTGTTACGCCTCGCTTTCTACACCGGAAGTATAAAGTGCAGGAACAGGCGTGGGGAGGGCATACCGTGCTTGTAGAATATAAATCAAGGCGGGGTGACGATAACGCACACTGTAGGGCAGATATTGCTGGCTTTTGGTGGCGAAATCGAGAAGCAGAGTGCACACAATTTCCCGAAACATTCCCTAATATCGAAGTGAAACGAAATACTCATAAGAAAAATCCCCTCGCGGGAACCCGTGTGTACATGCGACGCATAGGGGGTTCCGTTGTTGTTTCCGTTAGGTTGATTCTCCCATCGCGTGAAATGTGCCGTGAACCCCCTGCCGCGGCTATGACGCAACGTGGCGCGGCTATGACGCAACACAATCCAACACAATCCGTTTTAATCCAATCCAATCCAAATCCAATCCAATCCAAACCAAGCCAAGCCAATCGAATCCAATCGAATGACCCTTGCGAGAGAGTGTTCCTATCGGAGAGGAGAGGGGGTGAGCGGCGGAGAGCGCAGCTCGCGCGGCGAGGAGAATGGGGGAGGGGTGTGGACAGACAACAACAACGCTGTATGGAGGGACAAGGCGAGTGAATGAGATGCAGTCGCATCTAAAACTCGAGCTCACTGAAGTATGGCACAGGAGCCCCCGCCGCACCGACCTGGTGATGATGATGATGATGACGACGATGATGGTGGTGGTGATGATGATTATTATTATTATGATGTTCCTTGGTGAATGGCACATACCCAAACGGGGGATCGGTCAAACATCAGGGGTATGAAAAAGATGTTATTTATTTGCAGGCTCCCGTAAACAGTAAATTTAGAGAGGCTGGCAGTACTTTCAAAGTAAAATTCAAAATTAAAAAAAAAATGAAGAATTGGGAAGACCTCAAACCAATTACGTAAGTTTCAGCGTAAAGGAATGCAATGAGAGCGGGAATCGATTTGAGTTTTTTATGAAGCTAAAAAGGGCGAGCACACGACCCGGCGGCACAACCCTACCTCAGACGCCCCAAGCGAAATGGTTTCTTAGCTTCCTCTTCTTCTCTGGTGGGTGTGGTGGTGGTACAAGTTAGATGGCTCATACCCACTCAGATGAATTGGCCATGAAATGGGTGCCTTACCAAAAGAAACTATGTAGTTTGGGGGGGGGGGGGGGGGGGGGAAGACAAATATTTAAATATTAGAATGGATTAGCAATATACGACCAGAGAAATAAGTGAGAGATTATAGACAGATGTAAAAGAAAGGTAAAAAAGAACCATTTAATTAAAATTAGGAAGTAAGAATAACGAAGAGAGAGAGTGTGGTACAGGTGAAGCAGTGGGCAAGGCGGGCATAGGTTTGACAGGGGAATCCAGCAGGGTCAAATCATAGCTAACACGGCAGACGGCCTGATTCTAGAATGAATGAGTGCAACGCACGGCAAAGATCCCCGTGGCAGGATCCTAATTCTTTCACCCCGAATGACAAAATCAGTGTAGCAGACAGTGGGAGGTTTAGCCGGTTACATGTGCCTTTTAAGTACCCTCGTCTTATAGAGGAGAACCATTGGCAGGAGAAGAAGAAATGGTCGATGTTTCTGCTTCGTTTGCAGAATGCGCATTGCAGCGAAGGGGCCATATTACAGCGGTGCAAGTAATAATTTAAATTGGGCACGCGACAGCGAAAGCTAGTGAGGGTGACTTCGCAAGCTCGCGACTGGCTTATGTTGCACTTCCATGAGTACCGGAGGTGCTCGAGCTCCGAGACTTTGTAAACAGAATCAGGCATACTTCTAAGTAAGCACAGACTACGAAAGCGAGCCGAAGTGATGAGGTTAATGGGTGGCAGAACCTCCACTGCTGGACCGCCCAATGCCATTACCGACAAATATCCGACATGAGGGCCACATCTAATGGGTCAAGTAGAGATTGTACGAAGACAGACCGCCTATGGTTGTTTGAACCACGGCCATGGACTACCGAAGAACAACGAAGGCCATGTAACGAAGGATGTTTGCGGCCTGGATATGGGTGATTCCATGACTCGTAAAAATGCATCTACGGTGAGGGCATGCATGCGGGAGACTAATTGAGGAATTCGGGCTTCCATGTATAAAACTTTAATTGGCATACATAACGGGGAAGACCCAGACATAACCTTAGAGCTTGTCGTTCGAGCATTATCAACGGGCGAAGTTTGTAGTGGGGACTTCCGGAGAACAGCACACATCCAAATTCTAGAATTGGCCGGATGTACATTTTGTGAATCATTATTAGTGTATCATGACGCATGCCCGATCTCTTGTGACCTTACCCTCTCAAGAATGATACAGCCCGAGCCCCTTTAGTAGTAATATAATCTATGTGTGGACGCCAATTGAGAGTATGTTCGTATAACATTCCCAGATATTTTGAGGAATTGACCTAGAAGTGTCCTGTTGACGGTAACTAAGAGATGAAGACTGGGCCGCTCACTGAAAATGAAAGCAGAGCACATTTACTCACATTTAGGTTCAAACGGAGGCCATCGAGCCAAGCCTCTAAGGCGCTTAAATAGGACTGCATACGCCGATACATGTGAATATCTCTGGCTGAAGTGAAAAAAGCAATATCATCCTCGTAAACCTACACCTGAATGTCTAGATTTACCGGAACCGAACTCATTAAAATATTAAACAATACGGGAGACAGAACAGAGCCCTGGGGAACACCTCGAGTTTGGCTGTATATGGGAGAGAAAACATGCCTTGCTGTGAACAAAATAATTTTCTATCCGACAAAATAATTCCAATCCTCGAAACAATGTAATCAGAGAAAGAATAACGCTTGATTGTGTCAAAACGAATTTGTTATTCAACGCTATCGTAAGCTTTGGCAATATCCAGGGTAACCAACACGCCAACTTCTTTACGTTGGCTTGCCAGCTGAATACGGCTCTCCTAACTAATGTGGGCCCACCTCATTGAGCAGCCAGGCATGAATTCTATCTGTTTCGGTCTAAAGACGGTCTCGCGGTCTTTTCCATTCGATGTAGTAGAATTCTTTCTACTAGTTTTAAAATTTCGAGGTGATGGTTATGGGTTCTATAATATTGTCCAACGCGTATCCCAGACCTTGTCTTTTAAGGAGGGGACGAGCTTTGCCAGCCGCCACTCAGATGGAACTCACGAATGCTGTAGGGAGTGGTTAACCACGTGCAGCAGTGAGTCTGGAGGTTGAACAAAAGTTTTAGCATGGGGGCTGTAATACCATCAGGTCCACGAGCCGCGTCCGGGACGTTCCAGAAGGGAGTGGGGTTTGTACAAACAGTGGGAAAAATAACTACATAAAAGGGAAGTTTACAGGACACTCTAGAAGGACGGGCTCTACTGTTTCGGGCAATCCACAATTATCGCAATAGGGATTTGCAGTTAGACCGAGGCGATGGTGTTAAGAGCTCGTGAGCGCTGCGTTGAGACGCAACCGGTGGTAAAGAGTTTCAAGCTTACGTGAAATCCGCTCTGGTAGCCTCATTCTGAGTCCAGGGTCTATATGGTGCAGGAAAGGGTGCTGAGTTTCAGGACAAGACCAGAGGCGGTTTCGCTCCTCTAAGGCAAGCTCCTTCGCTAGCGCTGCGGCCTCGTGTTTTGTGAAAAAAACCTTTCTTACATTTCGCAGCTGTAGGCCTCTGCTAGCTGCCTCATCCGCTTTCTCGTTGCCGAGAATGCCGCAATGTGCAGGCATCCATTGTAGGGTCACTCGGTGACCGGCGACGTAGGCGAGATGGTGCAGGTACGTGACGTCACGGGATACATGCTAGTGAAGGCTGAAGCAGCTGGCACGCCATAAGGTTTGCAACGCCGCCTTCCAGTCCGTGAATATAGCCCATTCTGCTGGTGGCTGACGAAGAATGTAGCGCAGGGCTTGTTTAAGTGCATGGAGCTCGGCAGACGGGGATGAGGTTGTTCGTTCCAGACGGTAGGACAAGGCTTTGCCGGTTGACGAAATGAAGACGCCGGAAGAACTACCGTGAGGCGTAGTTGAGCCGTCAGTAAAAATGTGGGCCATATGTGAATATTGGGCATTGATGTGGGCAAGCGCGAGTGGTAGGAGGCAAAATTGTGGCAGAGTTTTCTTGCTGTTCAGACCAGGTATGCTAATTTTTAAGCATAGGGGATGTGCTCACCCAAAGATACCTCGGTATAACTCTGGACACGAACCTCTCGTGGGCCCCTGAGGTCCACAGACTACGCACTCGAGTTTCTGCAGTGTCGCAAGTTTTTGGGTACCTTGCAGGCAGTCGCTGGGGAAGTGACTGTCGATCGATGGTGCTGCTCTGCAAGGCTTGTGTCGATGGCTTGCTACGTTACAGTCTACCTGTTTTACAGCGGCTGTCGACTTCAAGCAAAAAGCAGCTTGACGGAGCAAAAAAAATTGTCTGCGCGCCTGTCTTGGTCTGCCTAAGGGCACTTCGTGCACTGGTACAGTTGCGGAGGCTGGTTGCTTGCCCATGGATGTTCTCCGGCTGCAGGAAACAGTTCGAATATACCTGAGGCATCGGTTGCACTCACAAACCAATTTCTTGGCCCGTAATGTAGAGCGCAACGAAAATTCCAGCTTCGCAGAAACGATAAACTCTATAAACATTTCTGTACCCCCTCAAGCACGACAAACCATGCCATCTGATTTCCCTCTCTGGACTCTCTCACCTCTGTGCATAACCTCCGCGGCCATCTGCTCTTCCCCTTAGGCCATCGTAGACAGAGCAGCTCGTAATTCCTTAGCAAAGATATTCATATTTACGAATGAGTGTATTTTGTGTCTGGGAATACGTTCATGTCATCGGCATAGGCCGTGGCATGAACGCCTTCAACCATAGACACCCCTTGAAAAAAAAAAGAATGGGGGAGATGATAGCCCCCTGGGGCACCCCGCAGCAAGTAGTGAAGGAAATGGTGTCGTGGCGGCCAGATCGGATCTCGTATGTGCGATTAGCCAAGAAGCTCCGTACAAACTTGCGAAGCCGCTTACCCGGATAAGCCTGCACTAAGGCATCGAGAACGCTGCGTGTGATACGGTGTCAAAAGCCTTCTGTACACCAATAGCAACCAGAATGTGTGGTCGCTTATACCGGCTTTCTCGCAGCAACTTTCGAAGAAGGTAAAGACTGTTGTGGGTGCTCAAATTTTGTCGGAAGCTGGTCTGGGCCACGTGGAAGCAGTTGTTTTTTCTTCCAAGTGATGACTTCATCGTGTCGTGGCCATCTTCTCAAGTAACTTACATATGGCGGACGTGAGCGCGATGGGGCGTAAATTTGCCATGACTGCGGGATCCTTGGCTGTCTTGGGAATGGGTATCACAACAGCGTGCTTGAGCGCTGGCGGAACGACGCCACTGATCCGTATTTTGTTCGGTGCTTCAAGAAGCTACCGTTTCTATGCTACGGGCAGATTGCGAAGCATAGACCAAGACGCTCCATCATTGCCTGGTGTGATAGATACATTTATTGAGTCAAGGGCAAGCGTGGACACAGCGGAAGTTGTTGTTGTTGCATCTCAATCCCTTCGCTCTCCTTCACTTGCTCCAGGGCGTAGTTAAAAGGTGACAGTTGAGAAGGTGGTTGTGGAAAGACAATACCCGCGGCTTCTCTTTCGAATACCTCACAATATTGCCAAGTACGGAGTAGCATTGTGTCCACCGTACCCTGCATCTTGGTACGCCCGGCAAGGTTTCGGCAGGGGGTTCACCAGCCCCAGTGTGGGAAGAAAATAAGTCGCAGTATTTTTCCCAACGCTTACGGGCGAGGAGCTTCGTGCGTTTCCTAATGTGCGCTATCTGGTATCGTAGGCGCACAAGGTAGACATAAGTGCGGCTTCCTATGCTATAGCGATCCTGCTATTCGTCGCGAACTTTCCTTAGATTGATAAGGTGATGGTCTGGAGCAGGGACGTCCTGCTCTACTTCGAGGACCGCCGTACCAGCATTTGCAGCAAGCAAAATGTGGTTTAGATATGAGGGAGTCTAAATTGGGGTTCGGATGTCCTACTGGCGCCAAGAATTGAAGCTCCCTGTAACGAAGCCATCGACATACCGAACTTGTTTGGTAATTGTCCACGCACTGCCGGAAGGCGTGATCCAAATGGGCTAGCGTTCACTTCCCCAAGATGAAGACTCCCATTTCTATAGTGACACCGCGTAAGAAGTGACCCAGGTCAAGTCAGGAACGGTGTCCCGCTGACTCGGCGACTGCCCTAGCCGGGTGGGGTGCGACAGGTCATTAAAAAGGATGTTGTCCGGATCTTTTGCTCACTCCTCCAGGTTGAAACCTCGGATATTGGTGACGCTTTATTCCCAAGTAGTACTGAGGGCATTGAAATCACCCCCATCACGACTTCGTCGCGAGGGTACAGAGCCCGCAACTGCCATATGCAGTCTAAATTTGTACCCGGTAACTGAGGGTGCACATAGGTTGATGCCAAGAGTAAACTTCTTCGGCCGAGGGACACTGGGACAGCCACTATTTCTTGAACATTGCTGCTCATAACGAATAGCGGGGACTTCATAGGAACGGTAGCCTTCCATGACCGGGCCTTTGCCTTTCGTTTCCTCGAGTAGGACCACCAACGGCTTGTGATCCAAATCCTGGAGATAATCATTGAGCTCTGCAGCATTGACGCGCAGCCGGAGGCAGTTCCACTGAAGAAGCAATGTGGCTTTAGCAACTGCTGCCATGTTCTGTGGTGAATAGTGTCGATGGTTCTTTCTGAAAGGCCGGGGTCGATTGGGGTGCTGCTTCGGACACAGCGGGATCTGCCGTCTGGGACAAGCGTGACCAATGCTTAGAGAGCGCGTTATCGAGGTGTTTGGAGATCTACCTGCTTTTATGCTGTGCAACCTCCGTGGCGGTCAAGTTGGAGGGAAAACCGGATGTCTGGTGCGTCGAATTCTTCCTACTGATAGCCTCACTGGCGTAGTTTTCCTGCCGGTTTTCACATTCCGCTTGCTTTAGGGTATGTGCGACGTAGGTGAGCTTGTATTCTCGTTACAAACAGCTTGATTTGTAGGGCAGTGATATTTTAAGAATGACCCTCAATGTAGTTAGAAGAGGGGAAGTTGTTGGACCCCTTCGATGATTGCTCCCTCCCCCTGTTACACGCTGCCGCTGTGCCAGAACACTCATGCGAGGACGAAATCAGAGTCGTGGCCGAAATGACGGGTGTCGGTGAAAGATGCGGGACATCCATGGTTCTGTTTATATAGTACTGTGTACGCGGAAGGAAGATGGCTCGCAGCCAATGATGTGCCGGCGGTACCGACCAACCGATTCGCTTGCGCATGATCTGTAGGCGGCTGACTTTCAACTTCAAATGTCGCGCGCTCTGTGACGCCAGTCCTCTTGCAAAGGTTGCAATACGGCGTCGTTTTAGGACATTGGTCTCCCTTATGCTGTCTACCACACTGGAACACACAGCGGGATTGGGGCAATGCTTCTTCAGGTGACGATCCCGGTTTGCAACCATGACAGACCAGTGTAGGAGGGACAAATGTTTCACTTTACACAACTCAGGGTAGTTGCAGACAGTTCTAAGTGGGGTGGTCGTGTCAAACGTCAGGAGCGCATAATTAGTCTTCTAAAGCCGACGAATGTCTAGTATCGCGGCCGACTCACATGTTGTTTGCTTTGGGGGTCCTCATCGGAGTCGCCGCCCGGGTCGACTTGCATCAGACCCTACCGACCACACGGTTTTCGGAAGCGGTAACAAGGCATAGCCACTGGACGTCTGGCCAGGCAGGCATCGCAGAAGGCGGGACGCGGCGAAAAGCCCCTTGTACTACCTGCTTGAGCACCAGGAACCTTGACGAAGTTCTCTGTTGGGTCAAGCAGTCAACAAATTCTGGGAAGGCCGACGTTATCGGGAGGGGAGCAACACGGTTACGGCCCTGCTACAGTTGCCTTCTATAGTTGACTCGCAGAGCACCCACGGCGGTACTGGCGGTTCACTGCAACAGTATTGCCTGTATCCGGCTCAAATTCACGCCACATGAAAAACCTAAATCATCCAGGGGGTGGATGAGAATACTCCGGGAGCATAGAAAGTGCCTTGTAGTTGGCGGGGTTTTTAAGGTTGTTAAATTACGACGTTTTCCAACCTGGGGGTGTAGCTCACAGGTAGAGCGCTCGCTTTGCATGCGAGAAGTTCCCGGGTTCGATCCCGGCTCCTCCACTTTTTGCACGGGTCCGTTTTTCTTCGGTGATTTTTTATGTTTTGAAGCCAGATTTTATTCTCAGTCATGAAACTTCATTTCGGTATTCGCACTTGACCTCCGCGAAAAGTTTTCGATCAGGTCCGCCGACCTTTTTCTTCACTTACTTCGGCACTGTTGGGTAGAAGAAACAATGATAGAATGGCTGCAAACGTGTTAAGCCAGCAACACAAGTGTATTGTGGCGGGGAGCACTCGGCCAATCCATAGAGGTTAGCAGGTCGGTCCGCTAGGCTGCCTATTGTCTCCGGTCCTGTTCGCACTCTAATTTGGAACCGCTCTGTCCGATGACCGCAATTTCTAACTAGGTCAAGGGACTGGTGCTTCTGCCTACGCCAGAACTCCGTGTTCTGGCGTATGCAGACGATACTCGCCGTTGTCAGCACTTCTCGGTCCCATGTTCTGAGAGAGGGGCGCCAAGATGCCACATGTCGCTTTTATGTCCGGAGCCGAGCTAGAACCGACCGAAACAAGACAGAAGAAGAATCACACACGCGTTAAGTGCCTATAAGGCATTGACCAGGAGAGGATCTTGGACACTAAGCGTACGTTTGTCAACCGAGACCTTTTGCATGACTCAGGTGAACGTGTGAGTGCTTAATTATTGCAACGTACCCCCACCAAGAACATACCTATATATAGTCTTGTATATGTCGATAGTCTGTACATGTGCCCTTTCTCTGTACTCTGAATATTTATTGTGATAATTAACCGTTTTTTGTTGAGAAAAAAAACCTATTCCGGCAGTTGACATATCCTCAACTGTCAGTAATGGAGCACAAAACATCACTACCGTAGTTACCCGCTTTGGCCCTGATGAGACAGTAGAAATAAGCACTGAGGTCTCTCAACAGTGAAGAGAAATGTTCTAATATCGCACCATTTTTCAGAATTATTCTGGACCACTCGGTGGCATCTTTCGATTCTACAAAGCACAAACGCAAGGACTTTTACTATGAAAGCTTTGTGGCCGAAAGAGGATTTGTTAAAGGGGCACTAAAACAACAGTTTTGCATCTTGTTTTTTTTTTTTTTTTTTTTTTTGCTGTGATAAGTAGCTAATGACGTATTCATCGCGTGTAGAAAGCTCAGCTGCCTCAGCGCGCGATGGTTATCAAATTAAAGACGTTTTAATGCGGCCAGTCGCAGTTTCGGTTTCAGCTTGTGCCGCGAAAAGCGAGATTTTGTGTAAACAAGCTGACCACGTGACCATCGGACGGATATCACAGAGCAGAGCTGCCGCGGCACTGTCAAATCCGCGTCACCGGCCGTTTCTGCGAATGCCCCCACGTACTGATCTCGTGAGCCGCTTAATTAAAAATCCACCGTGGTCGTGACGCAGGCGCTACGGGTGCAAATTGCTGCCGCGGCTATAGATAACGACGCACGACGCTCGAGACACTGGGTGGGAAGACGCGCGCTGGGAGCAGCCGGCCGGCCTGCCTACAGCTGTGCCTATGTGTTCTGGTTGCACTGCGGTGGATATTCGAGTGCCGCTCTCGTAAGCAGTGCAGATGACAATTTTTAATGCAACCCGCCATCAAATCATTAACTCTTTCCTCATATAATCTGCCATGTTTGGGACTTATTTCCAATTTCGTGCAGCGGTAACAAGCTATCGCTCGAGCTACCTGCGCCGGCCTGGGCCACTTCGCGGCCGTGGCCGCCGCCTGCACAGCGACTGTGCGACTCGCTCAGTGCACCTTTCGTGTCCACGGCGGGTTTTTCGCAACCAGTCTCATAAAAAGCAATGGAAATAGAGTGCCTGCAATCAATGTAAAACTTAGGTCGCGGCCGGCTGCCCGATCAGCCGACGAAATCACGGCGCCTCCGCCGCCAACGATAGGGTCGCTCGTCGCTCAGGAGCAGAAGCTCTGACCTCCGATTGGAGCGGCGAGCCGGCGAAAAACGCCGGCAGTGCGGAAGCGGCCAACACAAACTCGCGACATGTATGGATGTTGTTTATTTACAAAATATCCAGGCAATTTTGATTGCGCGGTGTCCTCCGCTGGCTGCTCGGTTGCGTTTCGCACACTTTCAAATTGATTTTAAATATGTTCTAGGCTGTATTTGCCGCTGATATTTTCCAGATGATGTATCTGTGTTTACACCAATATATCTCCGAGGTGATCTCGTCCTCAAAGTTTTGAGTCAGTAGGCCTTTAATTTCATAGAAAGGAGAGAAAGAAAAGGGAGAAGGACGGACGAAGAGAAAAACGACATAAAAAGAGTAATTCTTGTCTTGCATCAGTCCCCGTTTTTTCTCGCGCTGCTATCTTTGAATGATGCACCAAAGAGTCCTATTCGTTCGTGCGACGGCAGCTTAAAGGGACCCTGCAACACTTTTTTATACTTTTTTCGAAATATCAAATGCTTGAAGGACGTAGTCTACAAACACACCCAGTACTCATTTTAGGGGGTCGCGAGTACCTCAGACAAGAATTACTACTTATGCCCGTCAAAGAAACGGAAATATCGCTCTAAGGATTCTTCTCTATCTCCTGTTCTTGGCGTTCTTCGACCGCTGGAATTACGTCATTACAGCGGTGTGGCGGTTATTGGCCCGCTTTTCTTCAGTGGCAGCAATGAACGCATTCGATAGCCAGTTTGAAAAGAAAGACAAAAAAGCAAAGCAGAAACGGAAGGCGCCACTGCTGCGATCAAATGGAAGGCGCAATCATTCAGTGCCCGATAACTATAGCTTTCGCAGTGTTTCCAGGCGCGAAGGAAAGAGTACAAGCGGTAATTGGAGGCGTGGCAGAGCCCATTTAAAAACCTTGAATGCTAAAGCACTATTCCTTCCCCTTGTAATACGGAAGCAGGCGCCAAAGGTTTTAGTAGCCCGCGGATTTCTTTTAATATAAAGCGAAATTTTTATGGTTAGTATTCCGTTTTTTTTTTTTTTTTCACGTCCGAGAACAAAAAGTGACGTGTTTTCGCAGCGCGAAAAGTTCTATGATGCGGTGCGTTGGAACACGCGATCACTACCAGTCGCACGCCGTTGACAACACGATTTGAACGTCAAACTTACACGTCACGTCTTATCGATGTGCATTTCGACTATTTATAGCTATTAATAGCACCATTTTCATGATCAGTAGATCCAAGACAAAAGTGCGTGCTTGTGTGAATGTGCCTTTCTTAGGGATGACCGCCGTCAAAGTTGGAGATTGGATTGGACAAACTTTCTTGGTGCCTGTAGTACGCGCACGCGCGCGTTGACTGAGCTACGTCATCCTCGGGGCAGGCGCCCCGGAGATGTGCCGGACGGCCCAAAGTTGTTATTCTTGGTTTTCACTCATCGTCGCCGCTTTTAGTCGCGGCGGTATGCTTCCTGACTTTGCTTCGCTGGGGTTCTTGGTACAGTCCACAGCATGTGCGCGAAGGTTGCCGTCTCCCGGCGGCAGGCGCCACACCTGTCGCTCTGGTATTCTCGGGGTACATCCTGTTTAGTGATGCGGGACTGGGTAGGGTGCCCGTCTGCAGTTGTCGGAACAAAACAGCTGGGCTCTGTCCAGCCCTTTTACAGGGAGGTGGGAGAAGCCTGCGGCTCAGTCTGAAAGGACTTTCGTAATCTCGTTGTAGTTCACCATGCGGTCCTTTGGTGCTGAACACAGCGCTCGACAGCCGTTGCGGTCGCGGTCCGGGAAATTTGCTCAAACCTTTCACCCAAATTCTGCGCCACCGGTCGTGTGGTAAAAGCTTCGCTCGTCATTCACCTTCAAGGAGTGGAATGGCTCATGATTATAAGTAAACGCAGTCACTTCTATTCACGCACCAACTTCCCCAGAGTCATCATTCTTCAACTTGGATTGGATGCACCTGTTCTCCTCACGTGCCGTCACCTTTTCTCCCCCACGCCGTTTGCTCAGCTCGAGGCCTTTTAAAGCAACGCTTAACTACTTTCGTCCAGCGGTTTCGCCGCGGATGCTCAAATTCATTTAATTGCTTCCTGTAGTGTTACCGCATATACAGTAGACTATCGATAAGCGGAAATCGCTTAAACGGAATTGCCGCTTAAACAGAACAGTTGCCTGGAATTTGGTTGGTTTTGTATTCAGATGACATAAAAAAAACTCTCGGTAATCGGAACTAAAATTTCCGCATCACCGTGTAAACGGAACCAGAAATGGAACTTGTGAAATCCAATGGCATGAGAATCAGCTTTTTACGGTTCCGGCTGCTTCGTTCTTGTTTTTTTTTTCTTCCTCCATGCTTTTTTAGCGTTGTTGGCCTCGTAAGCCTCGTCTCGTAAGCGGTTAGCCGTGTTAGCGCAACGAATGCAACATCGCAGTTCTTGTTCCAGTCGTTCGGTCTCGATTCTAGACGCCGAGGCTACAGGGCTCACCTCCTGTCACCTCGTTGGTGCCATCGTTGTGCTATTCGTCCTTCATTACCACGTTGCCGTCTTCTAAATTCGGTGGCTCGTAAGCACTCGCGAAGTTGAGGCCTCTAGCCTCCGTGAAGATGCAGTTGCAAGGACTCAAACAAACATAATTGACGCATTTTGTAGTGCACAGCGACTCATTGTTGCAAATCAACTTTGTGAATGCTGTGCCTACGCTTCTTGTAGTTCTCTTGCTTTCTGAAAACTATCAGCTACAAACACTTTCTAGTGGTTATAGTTCCATGAAATGCCCTTAGAAGTGTGTACGCACATAAATTTGCACCTTAGAACATCTCTCTCTGTAAACGGAACTCCTGTTAAACGGAACTAATTTTTCCGGTCCCTTCAAGTTCCGTTTATCGAGAGTCTACTGTACTACTTTTAAAAACTCTCGGGTAACTATAAAATATGCATTAGACAATTATTTATTAACTTCAAGGCGAGATGTCAATCTTACCCTAGAAACAACACTGTACCCCACTGGGCTCATAGCGCCGTGAGGCGCCGCTAGGAGCACAGTGGGGGACAGACGAGACCTGTGCGCTGCGTCGACGAAGCTAGGTTCCCACGGAATCCCGCAGCATCGAGAGGTTGTTTACGCAGTTTTAAGTAATTAGTCGATGCCACGCCTTTGGTCATATTGTACGGTGACACTGGCGGAAATTCCCAAGACTTGCTGCGTACCGGGATGTCGCTCCGGCTACAGAGATACGAGTGAAAAGGTCTCGGTTGTAACTTGTTTTGTTTACCGAGTGACGCCGGTAAGCTAGAGCAGTGGAAACTTGCGATACCGCGACAGCAAACCGCGGATTTTTCTTTACTCACAAGATGACGGTGTCTGTAAAAAATATTTTGACACCACAGACGTGTTTTGTTTTTATTAATGCATGAAAGCGCCCTGCTGACTGATCTTGTGTTTGGAGCATAGCAGAATTTACTACTTCTGTCGTAAGCGACTTCCGGCAGTCTTGTTTGATAAGGAAAGGGTGTAACCTTGTCATCAACATATTCATAAATCTTATTCATTGCCAACGTTGCCGGACTCTACGAATTTTTTCTGGAAAGAAAAGCACTCTCACACAAGAAAATGCAGAGGTAAACATTGCGGGATTTAATTCCCCCCAACGCTAGTTTGTGCAAGTCACTGTGGCGACTGTTTCTTGAGGGGAGGCGGTTGTCCTGACCTTAACAAAAAACGCCAAGCGTGATTCAGGGTTATTCCATTTTCCCAGCCGCGCAGAACTCAACTTCCTGCACTGCAATGCATTTCGATAGTAGTATGCGCCCTGCACCTCACTGCACCCAGAAGAGATTGAACCACCGTTATTTACGAAACAATTCCGCAAAGTCAATTTTAAACATTTTTACATAAGTTTAACTTTAGTTAAAAAAGATTCAAGATCGCTAGGGCTCAAACCCACGTTGTTACAATGTAACCAAATACTGGTCCTCAAACCAACGGCAGTCGCATGGCGAGTTGTTCAAGGCAGTTGGTCAAAGGATATAGCTAGTTTTGAAAAGCGAACAGTAGACGCCACTAAGGTGCCTGCACAAGGGCTAGGCTAGAACAATGTCCACGCTCGGTAGCAGGGCATATCACCGCACGAGTGTCATCAACATCACCATCAATTGGCAGTTCTGGCCGGTTAAGTAGAGCAACGTTGCTGGTTGATCAGAGGAACTGGAGCATGGCTGAGGAACTCGGGTTCTTGACTGGCAGTGTATCAGCGGTCATTATTTCTGCTCTCCTTGGCGCGCTGATCTTTCTTACTCTTCTTCGTGCCTCGCAAGAAGAAATACGATGTCAAGCAGAAACCGAAGAAGAGACAGGTGAGGAAGAAGAAACGGTGCCGACGGTTTTATTCATTAATAGAGATTTTAATCATCTTAAATTCTCATGGAAATCTGAATGGTCCCCTCACGCAACTTAGAGGTGGTTATTACAACCTTACATTGTCGAGTACCCAAGTTAAATAGGTATTTACCCAGGTCTCGTCTGGCGCCAACAGCTCTGTGCAGCTATTGCAACGAAGACGAGTCTGTCGAACACTACCTTTTGACATGCCGACGTTTTTCCCGACTGAGACGTCAGTCCCTGGAGGTGCCGCTTTACAGTTTGGGGATATCCCTAACAGTGCCGGCTATACTATCGTTCGGGGCATCCGAAATGGCGTTCTGCCGCCGGGATGTATGCTCTGCCCTCCTGCGCTACATTGAAAATTCAAAACGATTCGCTTTATGATTGCGATTGGTCACCCTCGCTTTGATTTTTCTGGATTTTTTTTTCTCAAAACTTTTTCCAACCGATCTAAATTATCTTTCCTAAGCGTCTCGTGATTAGATAAGAATTCCATTCATTTTAACCATCCTCTGTTGATTGGCCGATCCCCTGATTGGGTATGTGCCATACCTAAAGGCGCAACAACAACAACAACAACCGGCAGAAGGACTGGGACATGAAAGGCCAGCACCCGTTCCTCACCTGAGATCCACCATCGTGCAAGGAGAGAGGGCCAATGCTCGTCACGTAGACGTTCATCGCACCAGAAAGTACCCTGTGGCTGGGGATGATGGCCTCTTTCTGCAGTATGCTTCCAGCACCAAGGATGACTTGCAGAAGCCTTCGACAGACGCCATCCTGCTCGGCCACAAGGTGCAGTGCGGCCCAACTCGCCGATACCCTCGCCCCTCCGGCTACTCCGCTACGTGCTCAGCCCTCAGGAAGTGGATCGCGTGGCTACCCCCGGCTATGCCCTGAAAAGCCCGGCCGCGTCCTTATTTATGCAGGGGGGCGAAAAGGCGTACTCAAGCCTGCAAGACGTGCATCCGATGCCTTGCGTCCTTCGTGATCACGCACGGCGGTGCGTACTGTGCCAAAAGCGCCAGCTTCTTTCCACTTGGACGGTGCAGCGCAATCGGGGTCAGCTGCTGTGGGGCTTCGGCAGACCACCCCGGATGCAACAGTTTCCTACTGCCACGGTCTGCCCACTCGGGGATCGAGACAAGTGGGACACAGCGGCGTTGGCCTTCGTTTGCTCACGTCGACGACACGGCGGCGTCCGCGAAGTGTTCGCATTGGACTGCGAAATGTGCTTCACCATTCGCGGCTTCGAGTGGGCAAGGGTGAGCGTGGTGGACTGCAATGGAACAGCTGTGTACGACTCGTACGTGACCCGTACGACTCGTACGGCTCTCAGGGGCATTACCACTGCGCACCTACGCAACGCGCACACCACGCTTCAAGGCGTACAGGCGAAGCTGCCTGCGACTTAACGCCTCGACGGTGTTAGTTGGCTACCGGCTGGAGAACCTCGTGCGCATGTTCCGGCTCGTCCACGACAGGGTGGTGGACACTGCCATGATGTTTCCCTTCCCAGCGGGACCTGCCCTATCGACGGTCGTTGCGGTCGCTGGTCGGCGACTACCTTAACCGTGGCTACCGAATAGACCTTTGGGCCACGACAGCGTCGAAGATGCTGACGACCACACGGAGCTGATGCTCTGGAAAGCGGCGCATGATAAGGAGCTGCGTGATAGACTGCCGGTGGGCCGGGGTACGGCAGAGGCAGCCATACGAGTGAGGTGGCGACGTGGACGCTCTTTCCGTTGCGGTTGGGCGGATGGGGGTGCGAAGGCTGACAATCGCCGGGTGCACCGGAAGAACCTGACAAAGTTGCATGCTCCCACTGCCGCCTACGATGGGAGCGAACAGTGACGTGCTCGTGGGCTCCTCGCTCGCCTGCTGGCATCGTCATTGGTTCTGCCGAGGATGTGGCTGTATGCCGCAGGCTAGGGCTGAACTATTTCTTCCAACTGTAGCCTGACTTGCCGGCCCGATTGAACAGCGTGTCATCCACCTCCTAGCAGTGTTTTGGCTGCGGTCACGTGGCCGTCGTCAGGCCATCTGTCATTCCTGGTGCTGCTGAGAGATGTCTACTAAATGCTGTCTCTTCATTAGTGCGCAAGTGGATTTCTTGTCGTGATATACGAAGCCGGCGGAGCGCGCCTTAAAAGTGACAGCACCGCGACATCAGCGGAGCGCAGTAGGTTCAAGCGGGAGAACAGGCCACGTGGCAGTAAGCGCGCCGTGCACAAAAACGGGATGACGTCACGTTTGCGGGGAACGTATTTTGCCGCGGGCTAAAACAAATGCTAACCAAACGGGTGTGCTGTCATCCTAATGTTTGCTAGAGGACTTACAGCGAAGCCGGTCATTCTTATCCAATGCATAGGAAAAGTTGTGTGGGTCGATATCGGATAAATAAAAGGGAATAAGAGCGTTCACGCGTAAGTCCATTGTGTACTTTATTTTCCTAATCGCTTTAAACAACTTGGGGTTATATAAACTCAAACAAGGGGACAAGAAAATACGGCACAGTGGGCACATTGCTAGTTTCGGGGGCCCTATTCTCCTGCTCCTGAATTCTCCGTGAATTCGTGAATTCGCCCGAAGCTCTGTCTAATTGGATTTATGTTTTGGTCACCCGTTTGAGGCTGATGAAATGGCTGTGTGTGCTGTCGCCATTTTGACGGTTCACGACGTTGTCTGACACCAGTTTTAAAGTTTTCCTCATTTTTCTCTACTGAAAGAGCAGAAATTTTGGCCGGTATTGAAAAACTAGACCAATGCAGTAGACATGACAACATAGGCTTGTGTTAGCTATTCAACAACAATATGGCTTGTAGGACATGCCCTCTGTGATTGGCGGAGAAGACGTGACGTAATATAAACAGTTTGCGGGCACGTATACGTCTTACATTGGCAACTTACGCCTGTATAAAAGTGACGTGATGTTACGTAGCAGCTCGTGAGTGGCGGGTGCCATCGCCGTGAAATATGGCAAAAACATTTCCCGAACTTCGGCGCCATGAAGCCCCCTTGAATTTGTAACAGGCACTGTTTCGCACGAAGCGTAGTTTAAAAATGTTTTATAGCGGAAGAAATATAGCTTTGACTGTTTACGAGTCAGCAATAACGGGGAATAGGAGGGCGTTGTTCTGTTCTGTCAACGAATAATTGACCGAACCATGACAGTTATGCCACTGCGTTGTCGGAGCATTGCACAGGAACCCTTGACGTGATGAGCCCAAGAGTGATGTCTGAGTTGTCCAATAGGGTTCCATAGGTTTCTGTGCTGTCCGTAAATATGCTGACGCTCTGGAACGTACGTGGATCAGCTTCGAGCAGGCGGCCAGCCAGCTGGATACATGGCGCAGGGCTTCAGGTCTGTGGCAATAGGCGGTATGGCCATCTTAAATGCTCGGGTTGAATAACCGCCATTTACATCTGTAACGGCCGCCAAGGACGCCGTTTGTAAATTAAGCCGCCACTATTCGTCCACGAAGATAAAGTGCTGTTGAGTCTGGTGTGTCCTAGATAGTTGCGGTGGTCAAAGAAGGAACATGACTGTGCGACGGGTGGGCCGTTTGGAAACGACGATTGGGTGCTGGCCGTGGCTCAATGATGAGCTCATCCTCCCAGGGTGGAATGTGGTTGTGTATGGCAGGCGCATACGTGTCGAAAGCCTCGTTGGGATAGAAGCGGCGGCCCTGGTGAGTGAAATTGCGACGGTCCTTTGCACCCTCCGCCCTCGATCGAATGATGCTTTTGTGAACGGGAAGGCTCGCATACCCATGCAGCTTCTCCACCCGGGTGTGCCGTAGGAGCCCAGTTGTTGCCTAAAGTGCTTCCCGGTAAAGGACCTCCAGCTGGTGAGTCCGGTGTTCGGTGAGTGGGCAGCACATGGCGCCATATGTGGCTTCAGACACGAATACAGTTTCCACTAATCGTCTGGCAATATCCTGAGATGTATCGCCAAATGTGTTGGAGGTACGGCGAACGAGGTGCAGGAGGCTACGATTCTGTGGACGAATCTGTTTGATCCATTCAGTAGCGCCACCGTTCTGGTGAACTGGCACTCCGAGGACGCGTACCCAATCCTGTGAAACAAAATGGAGTGGAACGCCCTCTATGGCCAAATGGATCCGGGAGCGCCTATCTCTGCACGATCTCTGTAGGATAGCCGGGTATGGCCAGGAAGTGTGTTTTTGCCAGTGATATTTTCATTCCCCTTGAAGCGAGGATAGCTCTGAACGTGTCTAAGGATTCCTGCAAATGACGCATCGTGGCGTCGGTGGAGGGGTGGTCACCTGCCTCCGCCCAAATTGCAATATCATCGCAGAGGCCGTGACATCTACGCCCTCTACCGCAGACACCCGGTGAATCAACTTTGTCACAGCCAAATAAAAAAGGGGGGAGATGATAGCCCCTTGGGGCACCCCGCAGCAACTGGTGAAGAAAATGGTGTTGCGGCCGGATCGGATCTCGTAGCCAAGAAGTTCCGTATGAAACTGCGGAGCCGCTTACCCGTATAAGGCTCCACAAGGGCATCGAGAACCGTCTGCGTGTGATACTGTGTCGAAGCTTTCTGTAAGTCATTAGCAACAAAAATGTGTGGCCGCTTCTACCGGCTTGCTCGCAGCAACATTCGTAGAAGGTAGAGACTATTGTGGGCCATCAATTTTGGTCGGAAGCCAGTCTGGGTCGGGTGGAAGAAGTTTTCTTATTCCAAGTGATGAATGATGAAGTGTCGTGGCCATCCTATCAATCAACTTACAGATGGTGGACGTGTGCGAGATGGGGTGTAAATTTCCAACGGCGTAAATGAATACCACAACAGCATGCTTGAGGCCTGGACGGACGACGCTACTCATCCATATTCGGTTAAGTGTTTGACGAAGCGCGTTTGCTGTGCTATGGGCAGATGGCCGAAGCATATGCCAAGGACACCCGTCCTTACCTGGTGCGCGGGAAATATTTTAGTTGCTCAAGGGCAACTGCGAGCTCTGCGGAAGAAAAAAGGCATCTCAATCTCTTCGCTCTCCTTCACTAGCTCCAGGGCGTAGTTAGGAGGTAGCGATAGATACGGTTGTTGTGGAAAGAAAATACGTGCGGCCTCTCTTTTTTCACGGGATTGCCCAGTGCGGGGTAGCACAGTGCCATTGTACCTTGCAGCTTGGTACGCCCTGCAAGGCTGTCAAAAAGCCTCTCACAGTTTCCAGGTGACAGTGTGGGAGAAAAGGAGCCGCTGTGATTTTCTCAACCCTTTCGGGCCAGAAGCTTCGCGTGTTTACTTATGTGCGCTCTCTGGTGACGGAAGTGCACCAAGTCGAAATGAGTGCGACCTCCTATCCGATAGCGCTCCTGGAAGTAGTCGTGAACTTTCCATAAGTTAGTCATGTGTCGGTCCGGAGCAGGGGTGTCCTGCTCTGCTTCGATAACCGTCGTACCAGCATTTGCAGCAAGAAAAATGGCGTTTAGAGGTTAGGGAGTATAAATTGGGGTAGGGATGTCCTCTGGCACCAATAATTGTAGCTCCCTGAAACGAGGCCATCGACATACCGAACTTGTTTGGTAATTCTCCACGCGCTGTAGGAAATCGTGATCCCAATGTGGTGGTGTTCACTTCCCCAAGATGAAGACTCAAATTTCCAAACTCACACCGCCGAAGAAGTGGCCCAGGTCAGATCAGTAACGGTGTCCCGCTGACTCGGTGGCTGCCCTAGCTGAGTGAGATACGCTTGGTCAACAACCAGGACGGGGGGCGCATCTTCAGCTGAATGTTCCAGGCTACGGCCCCGGATGGTGGTTCCATGGTATCCCCAAGTGGGGATACCGTGGGGACACGGCAGTGAGGGCATTGGAATTACCCCAAATCACGATTTTGTCTCGAGTGTACAGTACCCACAGCTGCCGCATTCAGTCAAAATTTGCGCTTGAAATTTACGGAAGCACATATATTGATGCCACAAGTGGAAGTTCTTCGACCGTGGGACACTGGGACAGCCACTATTACCTGAACAGCGTTGCCCATGCTTCCGGTAGGCACTTGGCAGTGAAGTGTTCCTTCCAGAACGTATAAAACGGTCTGCTGGATTCCTACTGCAGTGGCATACCGAGTGGTGGGGACCTCATAGAACGGTAGCCCTCTATGACTAGGGCTTTGCCTTTGTCTCCTCGAGTATGACCACCAAAGGCTTTTGATCCAAAGCCCGGAGATGTACATTGAGCTCTGCAGCAGCCCGCGGCATTTCCACTACCGTAGCTACGAGGTTTAGCCTATGCTGCCATGTTCTATGGAGGATAGTGTCGATGGGTCTTTCTGAAAGGCTGGGGTTGATTGGGGTGCTGCTACGGACACAGCGGGATCTCCAGGCTGGGGCAAGCATGGTCAGTACTTAGAAAGCGTGTTATCGAGATCTTTGGAGATCAACCTGCTTATAAGCTGTTCGACCTCTGCGGCGCTCAAGGCGGAGAGGAAACCGGACGTCTGGTAAGTGGAATTCCTTCCACTGAGAGCCCCATATCGTGGTTTTCCTGCCGGCTTTTACATTCCGCTTCCTTTCGCGCATATGCGGCGTAGACGCGCATGTATTCTCGCTACATTGATGGCAGCTCGGTTTGTAGGGCAGTGATCTTCGAAAAAAGAAAGACCCTCAAGGCAATCAGAAGAGGTAGCAGGGTTGAATCCCTTCGATGATTGCTTCGTCCTCCTGTTACAAGCGGCCGCGGTGCCAGAACGCTCGAGCGATGGCGAAAACACAGTCGTGTCCGAAATGTTGTGTGTCGTTGAGAATACGGGACATCCACGGTTGGGCTGATATAGTACTCTCTACACGGGAAGCAAGATGCCTCGCAGCCAATGATGTGCCGGCGGGACCCACCGACCGATTCGATTGCGCATGATATGTAGGCGGCTGACTTTCAACTATAGATTGGTGTCGCGTGCTCTGTGACGCCAGTCCTCTTACAAAGGTTGCAATACGGCGTCGTATCAGGACATTGGTCTCCCTCATGCTGTATATCATATTATACACATATTTGCACAGCGGGATGGGGCAATGCTCCTTCAGGTGACTAAGTATCCAGGTACCAACGATGACAGACCAGTGATTGAGGACAGAAGTTCTCACTTTACACAACTCAAGGTAGTTGCGGACAGTTCTAGGAGAGGTGGTCGTGTCAAACGTCACGAGCACATAATGAGCCTTCCCAAGCCGACGTATATCTAGTATCACGGCCGACTCACAAGTTGTTTGGCTTCGGAGGTCCTTGTCGGAGGCGTCGGAGTCGCCCGTGTCGACTTAGATCAGACCCTATGGACCAGACCGTATGGGAAGCGGTGACAAGGCATAGCCACTGGACGCCTGGGCAGGCAAGCATTGCAGAAGGCGGGATGCGGCGAAACGCCCTCCGTACTACTGGCTTGAGCGCCCGGAACCTGCATGAAGTTCTCGGTTGGGTCAAGTAGTCGACAATTTCTGGGATAAGCCGACGTTAGCGGTAGCAACACGGTTACGGCGTTACTACAGTTGTCTTCTATAGTTCGCTCGCAGGGAATTCATGGCGAAACTGGCGGTTCACTGCAATGTATTGCCTGGATCCGCCGCAAATTCACGCCGCATGAAAAAGCTAAATCAACGAGGGGATCGATGAGAATAATTTTGAATAGTTTTTGAAGTTGTTAAATTATGTTGTTTTCTAATGGGGGGTGTAGCTCAGAGGTGGAGCGCTCGCTTTGCATGCGAGAAGTCCCGGGTTCGATCCCCGGCTCGTCCACTTTTTGCACTTCGTTTTTCTTTTGTCTTTTTAAAGTCGGATTCTTTTCTCAGCTTTTCTCATGAAACCGGCCGGGAACTCAATTGGTCCGAGCATGTATCCGATATATGTATATCGTCTTTTCGTGAGCTGTATTATCTTAGGCGGAAGCTCAAAAATGCTCCACCAAACTCTAAACTAATGGCGTAAAATGCAAGTGGTTCGAGCGAAAATTAGAATATGCTTCAGTAGTTGGGGTCCGTTTACTAAAAAAGGCAATTCTCAGTTAGAGAAGGAGCAGAGAAAAGCCGTCCGATTTATTTACGGGAAATACGGTATGCAGACTCACCATCTCTTGTGATGAAAGAAATAACATTCAACGTTAGATGATTGCAGACAGGTCAGTCCGGGTGATATTCTGCATGATTGCTTGTCAGGAAAATAAAATACGTCTCCCCGGCTGCGTTAAATCTCGTGTAACTAGGCTACCAGGCGTACTCATGCATTCTTACTGACACCTATTTTCGCTCGAACAGATGCCTTCAAAAGCAGCTTTTTCCCCAGTACTGTTACAGACTGGAATTCTTTACCTTTTGATGTTTTAAAAGCAAAAGATTTTTCAGAAGCGTTACAGTGTTGTGTTTTTTTCAAGTTAATGTGTTCTGTCGTGTTGCTATTGTAATATATGTGTATAAGATGCAGGGTTTCATGAAGTGCTTCTGATATATTTATTGCCTATGTTCTCTTTCGTACTCGTCTCATTCTATGTTTTGTGTAGCCCCTCCTGCTTAGCTCAAGTTTTGGCCTGCAGAATCTGTAAATAAATAAAATAAATAAATAAATAGATAGATAAATAAATAAATAAATAAATAAATAAATAAATAAATAAATAAATACTCATAACCCTGTTCCAGAAGTTGCTATATATTAGACTATCAGAGGTGGAGTATAAAACATGACTACCACATTTACCCGCTTTGGCCCTGATGACTGATGAGGCCGTCGCAATAAACGCTGAGGAGAGCTCACTGCCCAGCTCGGACCCTGACGACCAGCGGTGGCTGGTGGAGAGAGCCCAACAAGCCGGAAGGGCTCAAGGGGTCCTGGAATAAGGACTCTTTTCCAAGGCTAACTGCTTCACAGGGATGTGTACTCCTTCCGTCCTTATTCCCTTAATATTGCACATTTTTCACAATTGTTGTCGACCACTCGGCAGCATATTTCTATTCTACAAAGCGCAAACGCAAGGCTCTCTTATCCTTTATTGTGGCAGCTTTGTGGCCGAAAGTGGGTTTTTAAATGCAGAGCATTTCTTTAACTCCGATGTCACCCGGCGTTGTCGCGTGCCTCGGCGTCCGCAACAGCCATTCCAGGTGTGCCCTCTCCCCCACTCTTCCTCTCCCGCATCACGCTACCCTCCTCGCTCTCAACAACAGGTCCACACCCCTCCCCCTACACTATATAAAAAAAATAATACTTACCGGCGCCTGGTTTCGATCCCACGACCCTGCGGGCGGACGCAAGGTACATGTGCTCTACCCACTGCGCCACAAAGCCGACACAGAATGGAAGGCTACGAACGCGCCTTACATCCTTGACTCATTCAAACTACGTCAAGAAGCTGCTGATACAACGCATTCACTACCTGTGGGCGGAACGCGAGGTACATGGTGCTCTTCCCACTGCGCCACAAAACCGACACAGAATGAAAGGCTACGTACGCGCCTTATATCCTTGACTCATTCAAACTACGTCACTAGCTGCTGATACAACGCATTCACTACCACCAACTCCCCAAACACTAAACATTAACGCAATACACCCACCCCTATGCAACGCATTTACTCGAGTCCCCCTCGCGGGGAGATGGGCCCTTTTTTAAGTTCATAGAGCCCAGCGTAAAAAAAAAAGGACGGGGCCAAAAAACGACACAAAAAAAGTAATCCTTGTCATCTTGAATCAATCCCCGTGTTTTCTTGCTCTGCTATCTTTGAATTATTTACCAACACGCCCTATTCGTTCGTAAGACGGCCGCGTAAAGTGGCCCTGCAAGGTATTTTTCTACTTTTTTTCGAAATATCAAATGCTTGGAGAACGTAGTCAACCAACACATCCAGTACTTAGATTCGGGGGGGGGGGTGGCAGAGCACCTCAGACAAAGATTACTGCTCCATGCCCATCAAAACACAAAAATTTGCACGAAAGAATTTTCTCTTTTTCCAAGTGTTCGCCTTCTGCGACCGCTGGAATTACGTCATTACAGCGGTGTAGCGGCTATTGGCCGGTTTTCTTTCAGTTGCAGTAATGAACGCATCGGGTAGCCTCTTTAAAAAGAAAGACACAAAAACAAAGCAGAGACGGAAGGCGTATCTGCTGCGACTAGCTAATCACGCAGCGGCGTTCAGTACTGGCGATAACTATACCATTCGCAGTGCTTCCAGACGCGAAGGAAAGAGTGAAAGCGGTTATTGGAAGCGTTGCAGAGTGCCTTTAAGCGTTTTGAATGCGAAAGCAATATTTCTTTCCCTCGCGACACGGAAGCAGACCCCAAAAATTTTAGTACACCAAGGATTAAATTTACATTTTTTAGTATCAAGCGAAGTTTATATGGTCAGTATTCCACGTATTTTTTTTTTCCAATGTATGAGAAGAAAAAGTGACGTGTTTTTGAAGCGCGAGGTATTCTATAGTGCGGTGCGTTGGAACACGCGGTCCCTACCAAAGTCGCACGTTGTTCAAAACACGATTTCAACGCCAAACTTATACGTCACATCTCTTCGATGTGCATATCGAAAAGGTATGCTGTCGATAGCCCCATTTTCAAGATCAGTAGAGCCAAGATAAAAGTGTGTGCTCTGTGCATGTGTCTTTCATGGTGATGACCACCGTCAAAGTTCGAGAGTAGTAAAATTTTCTCATACCTTTCAACTAAATTCTGTAACCTCTCTAAGTCGTCTGCTAAAAAATCCCTGGTCATCTCCACTAACGTGAAACCTGAGGAGGAGCGAAGCATGCAGTCTATTCAAAGATTGTAAGTTTCTCTCTTGCCACGCGGCGCACGCTGATTGGGCGCCGGAGAAGCACCGGTGGGAAAGACAATCACACGCTCGCTGAGGCGGTGGCGCCCTCTCTTGCGTGGAACAGAATTTTTAAGCAATAAAATGAGGGACAGACTGGCCGTAAGTTGTCTTCGTGTCACACGCCGCAGCATGCCAAGAAGTATGATTTACAGGAGAAAACATGGCGTTTGAAAAGGGTGGTGAGCTGGCCAAGCTGGTATGGCGTCATTTAGGACAACAGCGCTAGTCCTGTCCGTTCCCTTCGTCCACGTCTTTTTTCGCGCTGTTTTCCAGGATGGCGTTTGAAACCAATTTCGAGACGGGATTGAACGAATTGCTGTAATTAATGCCATTAAATCCTGAATATTCCTGCATTTTAAATTAATTTAAATGTTGTTAGTCTCTTTTGAGTCGGTTTTATTCATTATAAATATGTTTTCTGACCATCGCCTAACAACTTGCTTTATCATGACGACTCGAAACGACGACAGGAGACGCCGACATCCCGAGCCCCTAAAGGGCTCGGCCCCTAAAAGCTCCACTGCTGATCCACCTTCACACCGTGGTATGGCTCATGTCTTATATGTCAACGCAGTCGCCTTCTACTCAGCATTACTTCCCCAGAATCGTCGTTCCTCTCTGTGGATGGGGTACAACGGTTCTCTTTAGGTGGCCTCCCGTGTTCTTCTCAAGCCTTTCGCTACGCGAGGCCTTTTGGCACTATCTGCTGGGGACGCTGAACAGCGCCCGATTTTTCGATGAATGAAGCATAAAAGACTTTTTCTGTCTTAAAAAAATTCACAGGGCGATCACCGCAAGGGGATTCGACCTGCAGAGACACCGTTTACGTACAGCCGTGTGATAACGGCGATTACCGCAGAAGGCCGTATTCCCTAATGTACAGGGCTCAGCGATTGAAACGCGATACTCGGAGCGCGTGGCTGCCGGTGCTTGTTGCGCCACAGGAGAGCGCTTGTGAAAGCGAGCTGATGCATTGTGGTATACGGTGAGGGTGAGAGCGTTCGTGACGCATGCTGACTGCATCCGGCAGACAGCCCTTCAGTGTGTGGTTCTTGGCGGGCGTCATAGGGGTGCTACATGCCATGGCTTCAAACGCTGCGCCTGCGTGCCGCGCCGCGCAAAGCTGGGTGAGCTGGCACCGCGCGCGTTATATAAGAAGAATTGAATGCGCATTTATCGCGATGTGTTATCGTGGCGCGCACGGCACGCAGGCGCAGCGTTTTGAAGCCATGGCATGTAGCACGCCTATGCCACCGCCAAGAACCACACACTGAAGGGCTGTCTCCCGGATGCACTAAGCATGCGTCACGAACGCTCTCACCCTCAATCGTATACCACAATGCGCCAGCTCGCTTTCACAAGCGCTCACCTGTGGCGCAACAGGCAAACGCAGCAACGCGCTCGAGTATCGCGTTTCAATCGCTGATGCACTGTACATACTACAGGTTGGAGCTTTAAAACGAGGAGGAAATGCCCGAGCCAAACATGGCCATGCTTACATTAGAGTCGGTCCTCGATCAGATGGCACTCCGTCGATCGATCGATCGATCGATCAATCGATCGATCAAATCGAGTGATTGATTGATTGATTGATTGATTGATTGATTGATTGATTGATTGATTGATTGATTGATTGATTGATTGATGATTGATTGATTGATTGATGATTGATTGATTGATTGATTGATTGATTGATTGATTGATTGATTGATTGATTGATTGATGATTGATTGATTGATTGATTGATTGATTGATTGATTGCCCTGTGTGGTGCCACTGCGCATGCTATTCTCTTGAGCTGCTGCTAAACGTTCCCGCCATTCGGGCTCTGTGGCCTCGAGGTTTAAACACAGATTGAAGGCGGGCCTGTTGGTACATAATTGAGTTATAAAACAGCGCTGGAAACAGGACTACAGAAAGGGCACACAGACAGCGCCCTGTCTGTGCGCTCTTTCTGTAGTCCTGTTTCCAGCGCTGTTTTATAACTCGAGGTTTAGTTCTGGGTACGTGTACTGACCCCCCCCCCCCCCCCCCGGATTCGAGCCTCAGCGGGTCTACTTCGAGTATTTCTACTGCAATTTTTTTCTAAACTGAATTCTTCTGTTTTTATTGCGGAAAAACTCACTTCTTCTCGTTGGTTTTGTTGTAAACGGTGATTCGGTAGGTTTAGGTCTCTTTAGGTTCAGGGATCAAGCTATGTCGCAACGTGGTGCTACGCTTGCGTGCGATTATCGTCTACATGTCTCTGCTGCCAGGGGCGATCTGCTGGATCCTAGCCATCGACAGCTTTGCTGTACAAGCAAATGATAATGGTTGCCTACAGAGCAAATGATAAGGGTGGCCTACAGAATTCGCTATAGGCCACCCTTCACAGGTTCAGAAAATGTACGGATGCACGGAACATTGTCCCAGTAGCGGGGTAGTATGTCTCAAAACCCCGAATCGTTCATCTGTGAACGCGTCTAATAGCTGTATTGCCAACCGCACTCGACGTAGGGGAGCCCCATGCCTCATTAAACGCAGTAAAGCCCCCCCAAGTCACACTCGGCATCCGGTGTATGTAAGGCGTAAGTGCACCCAGGACAGTCGGCATCTGCACTACCACTCGCGGACACACGTAGCACTATAAGAACACGTCTGTATGGGGTAGGAGAACCAACACTGCAAACCCCATCCAGCCGTGAACTGCACGCAGACACCAACGGTGCTTAGGTACGGAGGCAACTGCATGGTTTATTCATTTATTTTGTAATGGAGAAGAGAGCGGACCACTTAATATGGGCGTGTCCTGCACTAACCTCAGCCAGAAAGCGACACCTAGAGGCACAGGCCTCCATCCTGGAAGACACCCCGACCTTCAGCGGTGGCTCTGGGGACCCCACTACCGCTCCCTTCTTGACTTCCTTCAAGAGGACGGGTTGTCCATGTATATTTGTAAATAAGTATTTTTATGCGAACGGGCATCTACTATCGCAAATAAAAAAAGCTCCAGGGCAAGATATTCAAGTTAAACCAAAGCTGAACCCGGACAATAATCACGCATCAAGCGCGCAGCATGCCTAGCCCGATCGTGATCAGTTCTAGCTTCCCCGCTTCTTCGGCGGCTCCAGCAAGACCGCCTCTGTTGCGTGATGGGTCTCAGTGCCTTGGCCTTCTAAATAAACCGCACTACAATTTGGTGGGTGCTGAGTACGCAGCGGCGCAGAGTGCGTCGGGACGAGGTGGCGGCATACGGTGGCAGTTGTTAATTCGAGTAATTGTAGTGGGGTTTATTTAGAAGGCCAAGGCACCTAAGAGATCAAGCAACGGAGGCGGTTTTTGCTCGAGCAGCCGAAGAAAGTAGAGAAGCCAGAACTAATCACGATGGCGCTTGGGAGGCTGCGCGCTTGGTGCGTGGGGATTGTCCAGGTTCAGCTTGGGTTTCGGCCTCAACTTTAATCCCTTGACCTGGAGCTCTTTTCTTCGTTACAATTTATTTATTTTATTCATTATACCTCAACACCCCCAGTACGGGTGTTACACGAGGGGTGGGGGTTAAGGGTTTCTTCGATGTGCGTTTTGAAAAGAATGAGGCTGGAGTGGCGTACGACGTGGGGCAGAAGGTCATTCAAATCATTCGCTGTCTGAACAAAAAATGACCGAAGGTGAGCAGTTGTACGGGCATGCGCAGGGTAAACTGTGTTGTGGTGGTTAGTGCAGGTAGATGTGCGGTGCGCGGGCATAACAGATTGCGTCGGACAGCGAGTGAAAAAAATTATGAAACAGAAATACTCTTGCGGCTTGCTGTCACAGTTCAAGGTTGGGAAGATGGGCTTGATCTGTGATGGTCGGGATTCTTAACGTGACCCTGGTTCCACACTGGGCATGAGGAGATGGAGGCACAGACACATGAAAGTTTTTACATGGAATTTAATAAGATCAACTGGCTAAATCTTGCTTACGGCTCGACGTCGCTGGGCGCTTCGGCGTCATGCGGCACGGGCTTGTAGGAAGGGCTTGACGTTCGCCGCGGTGGCTCGGGCTCAAACGAAGAGAGAGCGTACGCGGCGATGAGTCCTCTCCGGTTCGATCTCGTACGAAGGCTGGACGTCGGTTGGGTAAGTGTGGAGACGGGTGGTCAGACGCCGCACTCAAGCGATGGCTAGACTCCGGAGTCCTAATCTTCCCTGCCTTCTGCCTACCGCTTCTTGCGTCTCGTTTCGTCCGCTCCCCAGGTCGCTCTCCCGTCAAACGTCGCACCCGAGTGATGGCTAGACTCCGGGGCCCGAAGGCCCCCCTGTCTTCGGCCTAACGCATCTTGTGACTCGTCTCGTTCACCCCCGGATCGCTGTCCCTCGATATCTCCTGATCTGACTGGCCCTCGATCTGACTGCCTGGATCGGACCGCCCTCGCCCTCCGGTCGCTTGATAACCGTTCGCGTGGCTCGTGAAGAGCCGTGCTGAGCACGCGCGAGGAGCTGTGACTAGACAGGACTGGACTGGACTGGGTTAGACTAAATTCGACTGGACTGGACTGGACTGGACTGGACTGGACTGGACTGGATTCTGTACCTTGCTCACGCTACGTATATCCTGGCATAGCAGAGCTAAGCCACTACTAATTTTTTTCTTTCCTCAATGAGGAGTGCCCAGTGGCGTGGAGGTGGAACGAGCATGCGCACAAACAAGCATAGCAGGAGCAGCGGCGGCTAGCTGTCGGTGTTCTCGTATTGGGAAGCGGCGAACTAGGCCTATCTGAACACCTGGACAGGGAGGCATTGCAGATGGAGACGAGCCGTAGCGCCCACCGTACTAGCGGCTTGAGCGTTCGGAACCTTGCTGAAGTTCTCTGTTGGATCAAGGCTTCAAGCAGTCGACAATCTACAGGAAGGTCGTCGTTGGCAGGACAAACGCAGTTACGGCCATACTAGTTCACTCGCAGCGAGTCCATGGTGGTACTGGCGGTTCAGCGCAATGGGTATTGACTGGATCCGGAAAAAATTATTACCACATGAACAAGCTAAATCATCGAGGGGATGGATTAGCATCCATTGGTGAGCATACATGTACCCTGTAGAGAACGCGTTCGACATGGGGGTGTAGCTCAGAGGTAGAGCGTGGCTCCCTGATGCCATTCTGCTTCCGGTAGCGCTAGCGAGCGGACGCAGGATGGCGAGCTCCGTCCAAGGAGCGGCTTCGGCGGGCGTTTCGGCCCGCGGTAACAGGATTTCTGCCCAGGACACCGATGAATATCAAGTTCTTTTGCCCCAGTTCCCAACAGGTCAGTCAGTGTTAAATACTGTGTTTCTTCATGCTGATATGCGTGCCCGCCCCTATCGCGTCGAGGACTTCCGTGACACTTTGGCTCGTCTGTCATTGCTCCCGATGTTGTCGCATTGGGGGCATACCAGATGAGTCACGTATGGGCAGTGACTTTCAAGTCGGCCGAAGGAGCGAAGAAGATTTTGGCCGCGAACGACGTAAAGGTAAAGGACCGGCGCTGCATCGTCGTTGATCCGGGAAACCAGGAGGTTCGCCTAAAACTTCACTGGTTGCTCTATAACGTGCCTGAAGACGCCGTCCGCGTTGCGCTGGCACCTTACGGGCGCGTCTGCGGAGGTGCGTAGGGAGCGATGGCGCGTCGATGGCATCCAAGATAAAGGTTCAACGCTGCGTTCGGTGACCCTGAAGTTGAAGGCAGTGTGACGGTAGACGACCTGCCACACGAACTTCGTGTTGCGGGAGACAGGGCGCTCGTTGTTGTCGCAGGCAGGGCCCCCCAGTGCTGCATTGCAACACCAAGGGGCACATCAGGCGTGAGTGCAAGGTGCCGCGGTGTTCGTCGTGCCGTCGTTTCGGACACGAGGCGAGTGCGTGCGTGAAGTCCTACGCGACTGTCACCGGGCCTGTAAGGGACGAAGAGCTCCGTGAAAACCTTATGGACGAAGAGGACGCGGAGGAGACGGCAGCTGGGACCAGTGACGAGGTGGTGACAACGCGCGTCCCGGAGGTGCCGGTCGTGGCAGACGCTGGCTCTGGCGTTCCTCCGATAGACCAGCTAGGCCAGCTGAAGACGCCAACTCCGTGCGCTTTGTCGAGCCAGGCCAGCAGCATCAAGGTGAAGGAGGTGATGACGACGACGACGCCAGCTCCTGTAGCGGACGTCATGGACATGGAGCTCGGTGGTGCTGTCGCAAAGCGGCAACGCGAAGGCAACGACACCAGCCAAGGCACCGAGGTTACTAGCGTTGAGGAGCCGCCTACGAAAGCGGTACCCGGGCGTCGTTCGGGCTTCAAGTCGAAGCCTAACGTGCCCCCTGACCGACGGACGCCACCGGGTTTACCTTCATAGCACCACTTCGGGGCTTCGAAAGGAATGTGTACTGAAGCCCGTAGGACGCTGTCGTCGGTGAGGACTATGCTCTTGCGTTGGCTCGGTCTTGCATTGCTTGGTAGAAGCGAACGCGGGTGGCGTTCCAGTTCTTAGACTGGTTTGTGTTTAGGGTTGATGTAAGTTGAAGGCAACGTAGTGTTGAAGGCAACCGCTGAGCGACAGGTTTGTTTCTCCTCTCAACATGGTTTTTTTAAACAAGCCTATGCGCATTGCCACGCTAAATGTCAGGGGACTTGCTGACCGTAGGCGTCAAAACCAGTTGTATCGACTCGTGACTGACGGCGACCTGGACATTGTGGCCTTGCAAGAGACCAAGGTTGAGAGCGAGGACCAGACCGACCGTATGGTACGGCCCTTCATGGCTCGCTACGATGTTTGTGTTTCTCATGCCGTCGGATTGTCTGCGGGCTGCGTGCTTTTAATAAGGCGTAGTTTAGGTGCTACTCTAAAGGCTGTCACTGCGTCGGAAGCGGGCCGGTTTGTTGTGTGTGACTTTGATTTGGGTTTAAAAGAATGGCGTGTTATTTGCGTGTACGGGCCCAATAACGGTGCCGAAAGAAAGGCTTTTTTTCGAGGATTACGAACATGGTGTAACACTGAGCGGCTGTTGATTGTGTTGGGGGATTTTAACTGCGTGTGTTCTGCGCGTGATAAAAGCAGCCTGTCCAATTTCCGAGATGCAAGTACGGCGGCGCTGAACGACATTGTCACAGATTTCGCGCTGGAAGATGTAGGTGATAGCCTTGGTGGCGCTGGGACAGTACAATACACTCATTTTCAGGGCAATAGTCACGCTCGTCTGGATAGACTGTATATGTCGCTTGAGCTTCTGCCTGAGTGCGGCGATTACCAAGTGTCCCCGGTGTCGTTTAGCGACCACTGTCTCGTGTCGGTATCACTTGGTAAGATCGGAAAGCGAAGAAACGCGTTCTGTTGGGGGTTGTTTAAATTTAATAACAAGTTGCTTGAGGATGAAGAATTTGTTGAGGGCCGTCGTCGTATGTGGGACGGGAGTATTTTTGCAGTAATGACAACGTTAACTATGCTTCTAAATGGGAACATTTTAAACAGAGGGTTAAAATGAAAGCCCTTGAAAGATCGTCTGCAATGAAATATGAGGAGAAAAGGAAAGAGGCCTGGCTGCGGAGTAGTCTGGACGTTTTTGTAAAGGAAGAATGTAAATCACCTGGCATGTTAAAGATGATATTCTAACTCTAAAAGCGCAACTTGAAGTCATCGACAGGGAACGCTATCACGGTGCAATTGTACGGGCAAGGGCTGAACGTTTCTTGCTTGGCGAAGCGCCAACAAAAAAGCACTTAGTTCGGAAAAAAGATACGCTCGTAGGAATGTGATAGCCGAAATTGTGTCCGATGGGGTAGTGTACAATGACCAGAGCAATATTGAGCGGTGTTTCTGTGAGCATTATGAAAAGCTATTCGCGCGTCACCCTGTCGACGGTGGCTAAGTTTAAGGAGGAGTTCATATGTTTAATGCCAAAGTTGGCTGAAGAAACCATAGAGTCTCTCGCAAGGGATATCACCGTAGAGGAGGTGAGGAGAACCATCGACGAGCTGAACACTGGAAAGACACCGGGCCCCGATGGGTTTATCTGCAGCCTTTTATAAAAAGTTTAAAGAAGACCTTAGTCCAGTGTTGTGTAGAGTGTATTTGGAGTCTTATCAGAATGGCGTGCTTCCGCCTTCATTTTTAGAGTCGCATACCATTTTCATCCCGAAATCTGAGGATGACGCTAAACTCAGAGAAATCTCTGGGTATCGCCCCATTAGCCTGACGAATGTCGACTACAAGATTTTGATGAAAATATTGGCTTCCCGCATGCAGACTGTGATCAAAGACATTGTTGGACCGCACCAAACTTGCGGAATAAAAGGGAGGTCGATTGTAACGAATGTTCACACGGCCCGGAGTGTTTTGGAATGTTGCGATAGCGTCCAGGGAACTTTAGCAATGCTTCAAATTGATCTGGCAAAGGCCTTTGATCAGGTTTCGCACGAACTTCTTTTAAAACATGTTAGAGCAAGTAAATGTAGGGTCTGTTATTCTTGATGGTGTGCGCATGGCGTATACAGGGTGTACAACTAAGCTCGTTGTCAACAAAACAATTGGCAAACCCATCCCAGTTCAACGGTCTGTACGCCAGGGTTGCCCGCTGTCGCCGTTGCTTTTTTGTGTCTACATTGAAGCCTTTTGTTTGAGTATTATTAAGAGTCAAAGGTTCAATGGTTTTCTACTCGAGTCATGCGAGGTGCGTGTTTTGGCGTATGCGGACGATATTGCTCTCTTTTGTGTCGATAGGAGCAGTATAAAGCGTTGGTGTAAACACGCTTAAGACTTTCTGTAAGTACAGTGGCAGTGGCGTAAACTGGCAGAAATGCTTGGGTTTTTGGCATGGCTACTGGGACACTACACCGAGTGTGTTTGAGTGCATTAGCTGGCAGACGACGCCAGCGAAGTATTTGGGAGTGCCGTTGGAAAATTATGTTGATAGTGATCCTTATTGGCACAGGCAGGCTGCTGAACTGCGAGAAAAGGCCGAGAAATGGAAAGGCTCTGGCCTTTCAATGTTTGCTAGGGCCTCAGCGTGTAACGTGTTTTTATGAGCAAACTCTGGTACGTTCTTCAGGTACTTCACTGTTCGCGTAAGAACGTACAGGCTCTGCATCGTGTGTTTGCAGTGTTTATATGGGGGTCCACGTGGGAGCAAACGAGCCGGACGAACTTGTTTCGGCGGGTGCGCGTCGGGGGTCTTTCTCTATCGCATTTGTTTTTTCGACAAGTTGTCAATCGGTTTTTGTTTCTGCGTGACGTGAATGATCCTTTCTTGCGCACTGTGTGTCAGATGAGGCTAGCTAGGGCGCTACCTGATTTTGTTGTTTCTTCTGCGTTTTTTACTTTTGGTGCACCCAGAGGATATTTTCGGGAGGTGGTACTGGCAACAAAGTTTTTACGGGCCCGCTTCACGCTTGAATACTTATCAAACGTGACGCGCAAAAGACTGTATCATGACCTTGCGGATATTGTTTTGCCTGAGCCGATGTACAGATCCATGTACCGTGCAGGGCCTGGGCAGGACGTACTTAAACGAGTAAAGAGAATGGCAGTGCCGCCATGGGTTAAAACGTTCTTTTTTAAACTTCACGTGGGCGTCCTTCCAGTAAAAACCTGGCAAAAAGAGAAAGGTCTATACATTCCATGGGGGGTAGACTGTTACCCATGCAAAAAACCCGAGACGGTTGAACATGTTTTCTTGGAGTGTTGGGATGGGGTCTTCTTTGGGATGTGCTTCAGCGCACATTAAAGAAGGACTTCCCCCTGGATGCCTACGGGATCAGGTTTCTACCCATTCAAAGCGATGATGGGGTACCATATGACCTCGTCATGGTTCTGGCCCTGCACGGCATTTGGAAATCGCGCATGGCCATCCGCCATCGCGACATCGATGCCAAACGGTCCAAAGAGTACTTTTCTGAGTCTGTTCGTCTGATTATTGAAGTTGGAGGGCTCAGCCCGAGCCTCCGGGATGGTTGCCCGTGTTTGAAACTTTAACAAACATGAAACAATTTAGCCATTACTCTGTCAGTCAAGTGCTGGCTAGCGTCTTTAAGAGTGTAGTGTTTTGTTTGTGTGTCAAAGTATGGCAATAAAGAAAAAAAAAAGGTGTAGCTCAGAGGTAGAGCGCTCGCTTTGCATGCGAGAAGTCCCGGGTTCGATCCCCGGCTCCTCCACTTTTCGCACCTCATTTTTTGTATGTTTTTTTTTTAAACCGCATTCTCTCCTCCGCTCTTCGCACGACACCCTGTTGGCTGCACACACTGATGTTGAATTCCAATGGTAGATCGGGAGCGGTTGCTGAGCTCCGCCGCAAAGCACGCTACTCCGTCGAAGAGCAGGTGCTCCGAAATTGCCTTTAGCATGTGCTTTTTACCACATGCTCCCACCGGAGCAAATACTGAAGCATGGCGGGAACGAGAATTTCCCAGCAGCCTTTACGTCGGGCCCTTCCTAAAACGTATGTTTCCCTGGAATCGTTTTCTTTTTGAGAGGTCTTAACAAAAGTCGCTTCATCGGTTTTTTGCCGATGATGGGAATTTATTAGCCTCGACGGCGTCCAACGGCGCCCGTGACGAAAGTTTCGAGGGGCTTTTCGCAAACAGGCGAAAAAAAGAAAAGCAGAAACGCCGAAGACGCATTTATACAACATGTCCACCCAGCCTTCGTTCGAGTTTGGCTCCTCGCCACTTCATTCCGAGTTTGAACTGTTGCACTCGGCTTCGTGAAGTAGCAAGCTAGAACGCGACACGGCGTGCAGCATCTATTTTCTCGTTGTGACTGTGGCAGTTGCGCATTTTTTGCTGGAGCGGGCGCCATGGCAATTCGAAAAGGGGAGTAGAATGGAAGCAGACGGCTACGACGTCAGGGGAGAAGGCAAGACCACCCCGCGAGTTCAGGCCGACTCCGCCGATTTCGGTGGAGCAACATTTCTTGCTCCGAGGAGTGATCTTGGCTGCGACTGCGCTCTTGATCTGCCCGTGGAACAGGATTTGGTTGCTCCCGATCTGCCATTGGAACGTGTCTGCTCCAGAAGGTGCAAAAAAGTTGCTCCGAAAGTGCTCCGGATCTGCCACTGGAATTCAACATGAAACTTTCTGTGCACATCCGCCAGGCCCACCATCATCGCAAGATCGTGGAAAACTCTTTTCCTCCGAGGACTCATAACTCTGCGGCTCGGACTTGAGTTGCTGAATCAAGTTCTCTCTCTCTCTCTCTCTCTCTCTCTCTCCTCTCTCTCTCTCTCTCTCTCTCTCTCTCTCTCTCTCTCTCTCTCTCTCTCTCTCTCTCTCTCTCTCTCTCTCTCTCTCTCTCTCTCTCTCTCTCTCTCTCTCTCTCTCTCTCTCTCTATTCGGGCAGTTGTCGTATCTTCGATTTTCAAAGGTGGAGGGGGGGGGGGGGGGGGGGGGGGGGGCGCTTCGGTTGCCAAGGTGAGCGGACGTGCTCAACATCGGCTCCCCCCCCCCCCCAGTTAGTGGCAAATTAACAGTGCCAATTAGTCTGCAGAGTTAATCTGTGATTCCCAACGAATTCTAGATGACGCAAGGTATCGACTGACACCAATATCGACGAAGGCAAGTCATTTTCGTCGATTCATCGAACTTTGAAGCCATTGATCGGCAGAAGGCAGCTAAGCCTGTAGGCGTACTCGCCGAAGTTAGGCCTTGCGCCGCACCGGTCGGGGTTGGCTCAACTTAATGAGGTGACAGGTTTAGGCGCGGAAAGGAGTCGCCCATTCCGTCACCTAGCAATTTCGGCAGAATGAGCGTGCAATTGGAGGACGTAGACATTTCGCCGGATACAATAGAGGAGGCAGGATGGAAAGTTGCGGGTGATCGACTTTCCCGTAATCAGCAACGAGAGACCGCGTCGAGAACTGACGAGAACGCTACCCGCGGCTAGGAAAGCGGCGATTACTGCAAAAAACGAGATCATCGACAGCGATTAAAGCGGCGAGAATGCCAGCGTTACCGAGGGATAATATCAAGATCGTCATGATGCCGAGAGGTGGAATCAACGTGGTCAAGTTAGGCCTGGTCGAAGTGACCGCAGCCGCTCACGCGGCGGCGGGGACCGCCAGGGAAGCCGAATACGAAGACATCCTGTGCGTAAACGAGCAGCAGAACATAATCGGGATCTGCAAGCCAGAAGAAGAAAGAACCAGCCGCCGCAGCCAAGTTCACATTGAAAAGGCGGATGTACGAGGTGTGGGCCTACAAAACCGCTCCGCACGACACGGTCGAGGGAATCATCAGGGTAATCCCGACAAATGAAACTCCCGACGACATCGATGAAAGAGTGGTGAACCGACGTCCGAGAGAATCGGAGAGACGACGACGGCCACCATCTCTCAAGGGAACAAAAGTACCGAACTACGTGAGGTCCGGATCGGTGGTGCTGAGATGTTCATTATACGACAAGGTGGACGTGTGCTACCATGTGGTGGAGTAGGCCACCGAAAAGACGTGTGCCCCAAGCCAAGCGAAAAACAATGTCCGGGCTGCGAAAAGTTGGCCCGGGGGAAGAATACCCATGCAAGCCGAAATGCGAGCTATGCAGAGAACACGTGACGATCGCCAGGGCCTGCAAGGCGCGCTTCAAAACGCGTTACGTGGTCAGGAAAAAATAATGGGAGCGGTGCCTCGCTTCCGAAGAAGAGGAGCAGCTGCTGCTGGGGCTAGATTTCCTGGATCTGAAGTCCGCAAGCAGGACGGTCCCCACCCAGGGGTCCCTCGGAATCGAGAAGCATATCGCCCTCGAGCGGCGGCATTCTGCAGAGGCAGAGTCGCAGTTTTAGCGTCACGCAGGAAGGAAGTTGTCCGCCGAGAGAGCACGTGAGCTGGCGTACAAGGCCAAAGCTACAAAGAGGACCGGAGAAAAAGAGCACAAGAAGCAGCAAAAAAATTACACCATCTTCCCGTAGGGGAAACCCTGAGTTGTATGCGAATCAGCCATGGGGTTGACTGAAGTTGCCATTAGTCTTTAGTTCGTCGTTTTTGTTGACGTTCAGCTTCGCGTGCCTTTGTTGTATCAGTAGCTTCTTGACGTAGTGTGAATGAGTGAAGGACAAGGTGCGTTCGTAGCACATGCAGCCGTCTCGGTTTGTAGCGCAGTGGGAAGAGCGCGTGCCTCCCGTTGCGGCCAGAGAGTCGTGAGATCGAAACCGGGCGCCGCCTAACTATTTCTTTTATAGCGGACTGCGCTGACGTCAGCCCAAACGCTGACGGGGCTGAAGAGACGCACATGCGCAGTAGAGTGCGGACGGCGAACAACGACAACGAGGGGAGGGAGGGACACAGCTCATCTAAAAGAACGAAGCAATGGAGGCCCTTCGAGAAGAGAACCGAGAACTACGTAGACTGCTGGAAGAGATGAAGAAAACCATACAGAACATGACGGAAACAAAGAACAGGGACGCTACCCCGAGCCCCCCAGTAGCGGCGACCCGAAACGCAGCCGATGGAAGTAACGAGCGATGTCCAGGAACCCAGAGATCCGGCCAAAAGAAGTGAGCGGCGAAAAAGCGCGGCACCCAAGAGAGTAGTAGTATCGAAGCCGGCATGAAAGAAAGACTGAGCGGCATCGAGGCGCGCATCGACGCGCGCATGGATGACAGGTTGAACCAGTTGGAAGCGAAAATGGAACAGATGTTCGAGTGGATAAAGGCGGCCATAGCACAGAAGAGCAGGCTGGACCACGAGCTGTTCCTGAAAATAGAGGGAGCCGTCCAACAGCTACAGAGCCAAACGGCGGCAGTCATCCAGTATCAGGACCCGCAAAACTCGGCGCAGGGAGGGATCATTCGAACGCAACAAACATGGACCCAGAACCAACACTGATCGTCTGGCAGGGGAAGTGCCGCGGCCTGGAAATGAAGTGAGCAGTACTATACACGTCGAGAACAGCAACAAGAAACCGGACGAAATCTTACTGCAGGGAACACTGGCTACGCGTTGGCCACTGCACGAAAAAAGGTCTTCTGCGCTGCGGAGAAAATCCTGAGAGAAGCGCCAATAATCTTGGAAAAGGAGAAAATTAAGTGGTTCCCGGCACACGCAGGAGAGGTGTCGGACGTGAGTGCAAACTATGACGAAACCGCGCACACCCGGGCAAGCGAACTCGGCTCGGCCGCGCTGGGCCTAGCGGGGAACACCCGTGGCACAGAACAACACAGAAAGACCAGCTACAAATAAACACGAAGGCCTATCGACTCGTCATACCAACGCTCAGCCGCCCTGCAAACAGCTGAGCAGAGCAGTCATGTACAGGCAGCTTCAGACGAGAACGGTCATGAGCCCGTACCTAATGCACAAGATTTACCCGGAGACGCACACAGATGACACGTGCAGGGTGTGTCGTAAAGCCACCGCGACCCTCGAGCACATCTTCTGGGCTATCTCAACTTCCCCAAGAATCCACGACAGGAAGACGGCCACCCGCCTTTGAGGAGGTTAACCGGTTCGAAGACCAAGACATGGCACTCCAGGCCGTCCAGCGGGTCATCGTAGCGCTGACCCGAGGGTTCCGATGACAGGAAGCGAGGCTCGGGCCTGGCGGCGACGGCGAGGGCGACTCCGGCCAAATCTGAAGTCTTAGTGTAAGGCTTTAACGCCCGGCTGAATTAAAAAGTTTTTCCAATCCAAAAATCGACTCGGAGCACAAAACATCACTGCCACATTTACCCACTTTGGCCCTTATGAGTCTGTAGGAATAAACACTCAGGGCTCTCAACATTGAAACGATGATGTGTTGAAATGGTGGTGTGTGGTGAGGAGGAGGAGACGGAAGAACACATTGTGTTGCGTTGTGAGCAATTGAATCCCTACCACCCTAGTGATACCACCATGGCGGAGGCGCTAGGTTTCATTGCGCATCCCCCGCCAGGAGGCACACTGGGCACGGACGACACCACGGAGGCGAGTGGAGCGCCCCCGGGGCGGGTGGCTGGTGACGTGGCGCCGAATCCGGTCGGCACTACGAAGCGTCGACTGGAGGAATGGCCAAGACGCGCCCGTTAGCGTGACGAAAGGAGACAACGTACAAAACTCTTGATGCTAGGACGCCAGGGTGATTATTTGCCCTCAGGAACGTCCTCCCGCTTCAAAGGGGCAGCTACCAAGCCATCATCATCATGTTCTAATATCGCGCTTCGCGCAAAGGAATCAGCAGCTGGACGTCTGCGGCGGAAGGCTCCCTCCCCGGTTCCTCCGCGAGAGGGATGGAGAGGAACCCTCCGATGATGGGTGATTATGATGATGATTGCTATTGGTGTCCCCTTTCTAGCGGGGGTCTCCCCTGCGAGACCACTGCGCCCTGTATCGGTAGTCTCCTAACCAACCCGCCGGTGGTTCCCAGACCTACCAACCCCCGATAAAGGCCACCGGATGGTCTGGAAACCTGCCTCTACCCCTATGGGACGCATGATCTGCAGCATACGGACTAAAATGACTGAACTACAACATCCCCGCTGTTAAAAAACTTCAGGTGGGCCCTTTAACGTTATGCCTCATTCCACTCTGCTCTTTTAAATCTGTTCTAGCAAGAGGTGTGTAGAGCCGTGGGTCTTCTCCCTTCACCACTTGCCGAGCTCACAAACGTTATCCCGGACTTCGAGCAGGTGTACCAGGAACCTTTAATACGGACCCCGAAATATTCGGGACTAAAAAAACACCCCCTCCGCCACCGCCCATTCTTCCACTTGGAGAGAAAATGTTCTAGTATTCCTGTGTCACTAAGTTTTCCGAATCCTTATATCATCCAGCCATTATATCATCTTTATATCACCTTCCGAATCCTTATATCATCTTTCTCATCCCGCCATTACAACCATGGTGCATGAAAGCCGCTCAGTAATTTCGTTTTAAAAAGAAATACACACACATCTACTAACACTTCAAGAGTATTTTTTCTTTCTTCTGTTTTTCTTCTTTTTTTTTCTTTTTTTTCTCGTGAATTTCATTTAGCTCGCATCACTCAGGCTGACTTTAAAAATAGACATGTATGGATGTGTCCCTTTTAGTGTGTAGTGAAATCAGATGATTTAACTTCGTTGACTTTAAAAATTCGACGTGTATGGATGTGTCCCTTTTAGTAAGTAGTGAAGCCAGACGATTTTAACTTTTTTTTACGTCTCAAAACATGCCTCGTTGTGCCCTTTATTGACTGGTACAGGTTGCGGCACTTTGTCAGGCATTGAATCGCCTTTTTGCCAACCTTGCCCCTTTCATGTGTGACAAATGTACTGTTCCCTGTAATCGGTAATCATCGTCAGCAGCAGCAGCATCGTTACAGTACGAATGCCTCTTCCATTGACCCTCACACCGCTCCCGTCCCTGTGGTGCACGAGTCCATTCTTTGCCCCCGAATTTCCTTATGTAGTCTGCCCATCGAGTTATTGGTCTTGCCCTTCGTCTAGGCCCATCACTCGGTTACCACTCTGTTGCCCTAATTGTCTAACGGTTGTCATTTCACCTAGCCACATAGCCAGCCCAAGTTCATCGCTTTTTAATGCGTAGCATTCTTTCCTGAGTACACCGAAAGCCAGGAGCGTGTAACGCCCTGGATATCGACAAAAATGCAGATTTCGCGAAAGTTCCAAGTGTAATAGGAAGCATAACGATTGGAGATCGTTATGCTAAATGGAGACCATTGGTCGAGCGAAATTTTGAAAAAATAAAAAGTAACAAAATAGAAAAAATTACGGAAAATATCAAAACGTTTACCTCATGGCATTTCCGCAATAATGTAGATTTCTCGAAATTTTCACCTGTAATCGTTATAATTGCGTAAATGGAGATAATTGGCTGAACGAAGTTTTGAAAACCTAGAAAAATAGGAAAATATAAAATATTACCACAATAACATAAAATATTTCCAAAATATTGCAGATTTCGCCAATGTTCCAAATGTAATCGTTAGAAATACGTGAATTGAGGTAATTGGTCGGGGTGAAATTTTGAAAACCTAAAAAATAACAAAAATATAAAACCGTTATGGAAAATAACGAACCATGTAACGCCCTGCATTCCCACAATAATGCAGCTTTTGCCAAAGTTCCAAATGTGATCATTATAGTAACGTAAATTGAGATAATTGGTCCGGCGAAATTTCGAAAAACTAAAAAATAAGAAAAATATTAAACAATTACGGAAAATGGCAAAATGGCAAACGTATAACGCATGGTATTTCCACAGTGTTGAAGATTTTGCGGAAGTTTCCCCTGTTATCGTTTTATTAGCGTAATTATGAGGAAAAAACCAAAAATTTGGCTGGAAAAGACACACACTCAAGACACGCGGCATAAGAATGCTACGCATTAATCGATAATTAACTGAATTGTTGCAAAATTTTTCTTTATTTCAACTATAATATCGTCAAGTCGAGTTTGTTCTCTGATTAAGGAAACCCGGTTTCTGTCCCTATAAGTGTTACTCCTGTTATTCTTCGTTCCATGGAGCGTTGAGCCGACCTAAGTTTGCTTTCGAGTTGTTTTGTTAGGCGCCTGCTTTACGCTCCACGTGCATCACTGGCAGGATACATCGCTGTAGATTTTCTTTTTGAGTGACAGCGGGAGCTTACTTTTCCTTATTTGGGAGTGCCTGCCGAGTGCTTCCCAGCCCATACCTATCCTGCGCAGGCTTTCTCTCTCGTGGTTGAGGTCAGTACTAACTATCTGTCTGAGGTAGTTATATACTTGTACTTATTCTAGTGTTTCGTTTCCTAAGCTGAAGAGGGCGCTTCTGGCATATTTATTCATCATTACTTTAGATCCGTTCATATTTACTTTTAGCGCAACGGTGAAGCTTTTTGATTGTAGTTGCTCAAGTAGAAAGGGATCTCAAGAGAACGAGAAGGGAAAAGCTGCAGGTGACGACGGCTTAACCCGTGGATCTTTTAAAAGAGGGAGGAGATGCTGTTCTAGAAAAAACTTGCTGACATTTTCAGAATGGTTAAGGACTCGAACAGTGCTCGTAGCACGAAAAAACGATAGCATACTCCTCATTCACAAAAAGGGAGATTCCAATGACCTTAAGAATTACAGACCCATTATCCTGCTCTCGGTTATGTGCAAACTGTTTTCCAAAGTAGTAGTTAACCGCACAAGTGACAACCTAGATTTCCAACACCCCAGAGAGAAGTCTGTGTTTAGAAAAGGATAGTCAACAATAAGTCGCATCCATGTCATCAATCAAGTGAAAGAACAATTCACAGAATATAATAACCCCCCTTAAATGGCATTTAAAGACTACGAAAAAGCGTTGACTCAGCGCACACAACAGCCTGTGGAGGAAGCATTAAATGACCAACGAATAGAGTGGGAATTACGTAAGTCTTTGAGACGACGTATATAAGGGAACGTATACTTGCAGGATAATCCTTCTCAAGCAAAGCGGCCAATTCCCGGTCCGAAAGGGCGTACGACAAGGAGATACCATCTCGCCGTTACTGTTCACAGCATGTCCGGAGGGGGTATTCAGGACGCTCGACAGGAAAAACACAGGATTACGGATAAACGGAGAATATTTGAGCGATTTCAGATTAACAGACGGCATAGTCTTGCTAAGTGAGGGCAGTACACTTGCATAAGAAGTGCTTAGAAGAACTAACCTTATAAGGTGTTTTTATTCTGTTTCACTAGCAACCAATCCGATAAGGATTTCTAATTACGAAAGCACTGCAAAGCATTGCAATGTAACCATGTCTTTCCTCAAAGGGGCCCAAGGTTCTCTTGGCATTGATCAATGTTCATAAGTTGGGAGCTGGTCTTCGATTGTAGTAGTAAGACAATTTGTAAGACGATACACTTTTTCTTTATAAAAACTGTTATTGCAGGCGTGTTGGTTGAAACCGCGCTGTCCCGGTTGGCTTAAAATAAGTCGAAAAAAGTGCTGAAAAGAAATTGCTACCACAAAAAGTTGCGGATCGCCTTCCCGCTCAAAAATAGTCTGCTCCCTCGTTGCAAATGACTTTTGCGATAGTCTTTATGACTTTTGCCAAGTCCTCCCATCGCCTTCCCGCTCACCTCTCATTTTGTTCCTCTTGCGTAGCTCCTCCCAAGGTAAAGACGCCAAAGCTACTGCTCCAAGCTGGGTGTCTCGATGCCAACGCTGCCGTACGGCGAAGACGCGCGTGAATCGAGGCGCCGTACTTCAACGTTTATAGAACCACGTTTCCCTACTCCACGTGCGTGCAAGAAGAACGTGGAACCTATCTAGTGGAACCTTTCGTAACTGTTGCCGGTTGATTTCTTAAAATGGCGCCAGAAGCTATAGTGGCGCGGGCGACAGCAGGCGACGGCGGAGTGAATTTTTTATCTGCAGTTGATGAAGTAGTTAATTTCGCAAAAATCAAGCATATAATTTTTTTATAAAGGAACACTGCAAATATCACTTCTGCATTAATCTGTTGTCTTATATTTGCGTAATGTCTTTATCTTCAACAATGTTGACAAGTATGAACATTACACGGGCTTAGATGGGTAGATTTAGCTGTGACTATATAAGACTATTGCGCAGGCATTGTTTCATTTTGGCCGGGTGGCTGAATCGAGTCACAGGCAGAGTATTTGCTTGCTGCACGGAATAGGAAAGACTCCGTTTAACTTTATACCGACGCAAATGAGTCTGCTCAAGAGCACTGCTGTTCGTATGATAGTTATTTTCTGTATGCGTTTAACTCGCCCTTTTGAGCATGCGCCGTAGTTATCTGTAGCGCTCGCCGCCAGCATGCGCCGTTATCAGCCGTGCTTATCAATTGCATCTGCAAAGACGTCATTACCGCCAGCAGGGAACGACGATGGCGGCATACAGAAGTGAGCTCGGACCCGAATCTGGAATCGGCTGCAGCGACAACTGTAGTGTGAAAAAGAGGAGGCATTCCGGTATGGCTGCCTACATTGGTGCTACGACAGTGGGAGAAAAGATGCCTGACTTCAACGAGCGATGCGTCTGCGCAGTGAAATTCGTTCTCCCCCATCAGTGCTATACTCGGTGACAACTTAATCAGTGCTATACTCGGTGACAACCGTGTGTACAGCCAGTGACAACTCACACACTTTCCTCACTGAGCATCTTATTCGTTTCAACTCTCAATTTTTCAGGCCCGTTTAAGCAAAGCACAATGATATTCTTTCCTTATGAAGGAAGTACACGCTAGTTCAGGGGACTGCAAGAACGAACAAGCGTTGACCCACACTTCTCTTTTGAAGGTCCTACGGTCTCTTGCTTGAAACAGTGGCACCAGCATTTACTATACTCGGTGACAACTTAAGAACGGCACCGGAAGTTGCCGCTGTGCCTTATCACCGTAGCCGGATGTTTCTCCGCGCGGCGCAAGTAGGGCGTTACTGGGAATATTTCGAACATGGCGTGAGCCGTTTCCCGTGACTTTTTGGACTTAATATGCTTATAAACGACTCCAGTGACGACAAACAAGCTGCGTGAGTCAAGGCAGACGATATAAGGCATTCATAGCAAACCCCTTTCAAAACGCGCGCGCACTGACGTCACGGGTCCGGCGCTTTGGCGGAGCGATACACTACATGAGGTGGTGCCGTTCTTGAGTTGTAAACCGAGTATAGCACGGTGTTCAGCAGGCGCGGTCGCCAGTTGCGCCCGCAATTGGCGGCCTCGTACCCAAATGCCTCTCCAACAAGAACTGATTCCAGCTTTAGCACTGCATCACCTACCTACAAATCATCATCATAATCATAATCATCATCATCAGCCTACTTAGGCCCCGCTGCAGGGCGAAGACCTCTCTCGCTGACGTCCAACAGCTCCTGCACTGCGATGCTCGTGTCCACTTTTACCCCCGAATTTTCTTACTTCATCCCTCCATGGTGTTACTGGCCTTTCCCTTCTTCTAGACCCGTCTTATGGTATCCACCCTGTTACCCTAATTTCGCCCACCTGTTGTGTTTTTTCTCACTACATTGCCCTGCCAAGTCAATTTTTTAAAGCACTGGCCAACCTGCGTCCACGTGGGGGATTGGCCAGGAATCTCCTCGTGGGGGATTGGCTTCCTTGGGGGGGGAGATGGGCGCGCGCTGCCTGGCCCGCTGACATGGCACATACCCACGTGGGGGATTGGCCAGGAATCGGGCGTGAGAAGGGCTAATGCACCCGCTTAAAGGAGTACTGACACGAAATTTCAAAGCTGAGATCCGCTCTAGCAATCAAGTACAACGACAACACAAATAGGTGTCTGTGAATAAATGCATCTTTCTTTCTTTGTAGTTGTGTGTGTGTGTGTGTGTGATCTCTCTTTCGCGAACATTACCGAACCGCGCAAATTCAACTCGTGCATTCGCACTTTCACATTCTTCCCCTCGGGGAAATGCGGGGAATTTTTAAAGTGGCCAAACGTTACGCTGGGCTATCACAAACCAGCTGAAGGTTATGAACGGTAACAAACTAAACTGTGTTCTAATAGAAATTATGCCCTGTAAATAGTATATAATTACGCGAACTTTCAAATTACGTTTCGTATCTCCGGCGGCCTCTTCAACGCCGCATGCTCTGCCAAACGACGAACTGTGTCACGTGGCCAAGCGGGCTTTCCCACGACACTCACGGAATATGCATACACTACGCGTAAGTCTTAAAACTTTCGCATTCTAACTCAGACTCTGCACCACGTCGCAACCGCACGCTTTCGCGCCAGCATCTTAAGCAACCCAAGCGAAGATTTCCTCTACCTTTTTTAACCCTTTAAGTCCTGATTTTTTTTATTTCAAGAAAAACATTGTTTTCTGTGTGTTTTTCTGTATTTTAGGTTCTCTTAATTAAGCGCACAAACAAAAATTAGAGCTGAAAGTGCAAATATTAAGAAAATTATTGATGAGGCAGTTAATTAGGACCTCTGGAAATTAAAAATTTTCTGTTGAGTAGAGACATCACTTGTGCATATTTTCCTAAACCTTATAACTGCATGCACATACAAACAAAAAATGAGCCTCGTGGTGGTTTAACTGGTTTATTGATTGGAGAGGTTGGGAGCGAATGTGCGCCCGGCTGCTCCATTTCGCCAATAAAGGGCCATAGACTCGGCTATACAAATCAACTGCTCACGACAATTTCGTAAGTTCTAATAGTCGTCTACAAAATGTCCTCCTGGGTTCAAGGACTCATGGTAAAAAGTTAATACGCCACCTAATACTGTGACGCTATTCCTGTCGAGGTAAAACACACATTCAAGGCGCGAACAACCTTATTTTGAAGACCCGCATCAGACCATGGTCGTAGTAAAGATACTAAACACATCACTCGAGGGTTATCTAATGGCAGTTTGTTATAGAGTTCGCGTCTTTGCCGGAAATATAATGGGCAGTCTAACATCACGTGGGAAACATCTTCCTCGGGTTCTAGCGCACGTATTTATAGGTTTACAAGCTTTGGAAAACCCAAGGAAAAACACTCAGACCGCCATTTCTCTCATCAGCCGATATGATGATGATGATGATGATGATGATGATGATGATGATGATGATGATGCCCTCAAAGTTTTTGACACGTATCCACAAGCGGGGATTGGCCAGGGCTAATACAATTGCTGAAATTCGCGAGGACCTCAAAATACTAATTTATTACCGGAAAGAACTGGCCCGTAAAGTGAAACTTCGTTATGATAAAACCCGAATTACCCATTAATTCTTACCTTCCAGCAATTCAAGCGACCTGAAGCAGGAATCAAAGCTTGAATACAATTATGTGTATATATATATCCCTTTTTGCATACCCAAAATTTATTGTTGTAATTTCGTCTTCACCGGAGCTTCTTCTTCTTTGTAGCGTCCAGATCCACTAAAAGGAAACAGCAGTGATATCTATCGCAATAGGCATCATTGAAGAACAATTCCCCAGAAAACCAGTAGTTTCGGTTTCGTTCTCTGTGCGCCAGAGGAACTTTTAGGTGATGGCGCCAATTGACAGCACCAGAGCCGAAAGGCTTAAAAGAAGAAGTCGTAAAAAACCTGCGTACAGTGTACTGGCAGCACTGAGCACGCCAGACGCTTCGCCCTGACTGGATTCCACGAACATCGCCGGAAGGGAGGCCTCCTAGGAGACCGTGCGTTTTGCCTTTTGACCACTCTCCTGAACAGCAACCGAGGCGGACAAGTCCCAGCTGCGCAAGGAAAAATGCGGCGCGTGCCCCGTCCATACAGACAGACGCACTGAGCGAGGTAGACGCCGCATAGCTCGCTGCACGACGACCTGCGCAAAAAGTAGCAATGGCTTAGCTCGGCAATGCCAGGATATGTGTAGCGTGAGCTAAGGTTCAGCCGGTTATTCTTAGCTTTCATGGTTGTCTAGGATTAGCTTGATCATCGTGCTTACTGCTGCTAAAACCCAATCCAATCCACTCCAGTTCGGTCCAGTCCAGTCACTGCTCCTCGCGCATGCACAGCAAGGCTCTGCAGGAGCCACGCGAAACGGCTATAAAGCAGCTCCGGAGCAGCGTCAGACTTGGCTACTGCGCACGGAGGCGCACAGCTGGGCACGCGCCGGTGCCAGTGTGTCTGCCGCGGCTATGACGTCACTCCTCCGGAATGCGCAGACCGGCGAATGTGAGGACCGAATTCTCTACACACCCGTACTCCAATTGAATTGGATTGGATTGAATTGTATCCAATCCAATACAATTCAATTTTATCCAATCCAATACAATCCAAATCTAACCCAATCCAATGCTCCTCGCGCTTGCGCAGCACGGCCCTTCAAGGTCCACGCGAAACTACTCAACCTCGGCCAGTGTAGCTTACGCTACAAAAGCTTGTGTGCTGGGCCTTGGGACAGGCACTGACAGTTTTCTGGCAGTAAATGTTGACGCGGCTGAATGCTACCGTTCGTGAAGCCGTAATATAGACTGTGCCATGCAGAAACCACAGGTTTGCATTCCCGAATCGAAGGACCCTGGAAGTCTGGCTACGCTTCAGTTCATCTTCTTTCCTTTTTACGAGTGTGAGGGTGCGCAAAATACGATAATTTAGGAAACGAGGCAGAGATTGTTGTTGTCGTAATGGTAACACGCACTTATTTTATGTACAAAGGATACAAAGACGCCATGTTACGCTTTAGCGAATTTTGGTGTCTAGGGAAAGGGGATTTGGTAATGGGAGTTTGGGAAAAAGTGTGATACATCCAATGGGGTATGACATTAAGAGAAATGATGAAGGCCAGAGCTCTCGACTAAGTTTCGTAGAGCGCTGAGCAGGCTGTTCTGGAAAGGTCGTTCTCGTCTGCGCCCAAACGTAGCCAAGAGGGGGCAGGTTTTACAGGCCGAGGTGTCATCAGCTACTTTGTCGGGACTGTGTTTTTGTTCATTGGTAGAGCCTCAGGCGGGTTACTCAATGGTCGTTGGTTCTAATCATGCTCTGCTCTCATTTTTTTTTTTTTCATTTCCCTTTTTCCTTTCGTTTTGAAATTTCTAGTTTTAGTAAAAACTAAGCGAGCTTCTTCCCCTGTGCCTTCCTTCGCGTTACTGGCTATTCCCATGTTCAGTCGACTAGCCCCTCAACGACCCCCTCATTTTCAGTTACAATAAAGTACAGAGAAAGAGAGATAAATTTACTAACAACCTTGTAATTCCTGATATTTACTTATAGGTCTAAAAAAATGTCAGAACTCTGCCTTACGAAAACAAAACTGAATATTTACCCGAATTTTGCACGGCTGTTCGGGAACAAATAAGAAGGAACTAGGGGAAAATACAAAAAATGACGCAATTATGCCACGCATGAACTTTGACGACTACCTGAGCGATCGTGCCAGAACAGGCATGGACTGGACATTTTTTGTGAGTCAGAAGTTGTGCACTTTCTTGATGCTGTAAGGCACTGGTTCTCAAATGGGGATTCGCGGACTCCAAGGGGTCCGCGAGCGCATTTGAGGGGTCCGCGAAATCCTCCCCAAAAATTTCCCCCTCCTCCACTCACCTCCATTACTTTCTTCGTTTTTTTGCCAAACCTTGATTTCAATGCAAAAAGGTGGCTTCGCTGTATGACTTCTACGTTTGATTCCTCCTCCTAGCACTAGCTCTAACGTTGCCTTTTTCACAACACTCCAGCCATGTAAAAAAACTAGACACGCAAAAGGTAGTATATAGGTGTTTGTGTGACTTTTAGTTGCAAGCGTGAATTGTTGGACAACACGACACGCATCACTATAAAAAAACATGGCTGCGGCTTAGCTTTGCTAACTTTGGATATGCAAAAGCAAAAGCTTGGCTTAGTCTGGTTGAGTCGATTTCACTTGGTTAACCTTTGCTGTAGCTGTATTGCCGACCACGGCTCAAAGCCGTTCGATTCCGTGCGATGCTCACAGAAGGAGGACTGGCGAACGCGCCGTTCACCGGGGCGAACGCGGCGAACGCGCCGTTCCTCTTCGCCGGGCGCGAGACGAGCCACGTAGCCCAAGGCGACCCAGCGGCGCATGGACGGGAAGCTGCGGGGGTGGTCTGCTGCCGATCAGCTGTTCGGCCGCCGCTCATATGACCAGAACGAGGGAAAACCAGGCCTTGTGCGCAGCACGGAAAGCGGGCCCGGCGAATCACGCGATGCGCTTCAAGGGGTGTGTCACTCGGAGTGTGTCACTCGGGGTGTGTCTCCGGTCAAAAGGTTAACTTCCGCAACCCCTGGGAAACCGCCAAACGGAAGTAGTAAAATTTTGCTTTAAAATCATGGACCCCTACGTCTAACGACGACGGTGTTTGACCGCGCAGATTTCTCGTGACGGATTCTTTGGCTGGCTGGCCAATCCCACACTGCGAGTATGTGTTGCTCATGAGGTACGCACCACTTTTTAACACGAAAGTGTTTTATTCCAGGGTACACAAACATTTGAGTGGCGCATATCCGTCACAGAAGTGATCCCAGTACAAGGAAGCAAGCGGTCTGTAAAGGGTGCATCCCTGCACATAGGGTCTCCTTGCGGGGAAGCAACCTTTAGAACCAAAGAGTACGTTATATCAGAGTCTGGTTATACTTAGGGTTGTTCGTTTTGGGGTTTTATATTTTAACACGAAAGTGTTTTATGCCGGGATACACCAAGACTTCACTGACGTCATATCCGTCACGGAAATGACGCCAGTACGCCAGTAAACCGCCAGCAGGACATCGCTCGCCAAGCACATGGTAGCACGGATCGACGGCTGTCATGACTCATCACCGGTGCGTGATCGCACGGCACGAGTCGAGAGAGAGAGAGAAATGACCTTTATTGATTAATCCTCTGGCTGGTTCACCTTGAACGGTTTTGCCTCTTGATTCCTCTCCAGCGGACTCTGTCTTCCTTCCAATAAACCCCATTGGCAGTATATGTATGTGTATATGTATGTGTATATGTATGCGTATATGTATATGTACATGTATTTGAGAGGGAAAGAGGGCACCGACCAAGTACCCTCCCGACCAAATGCACCGACCAAATGTACCCTCCCGACCAGATGGTTGTCCGTCACACCCTTGACTTTATGTACATGTATATGTATATGTATGTAGCGAATCAGAAAATGGGAAATGAGGGGCTCGGTGAAATAAGACAGAAAATAAGGGTTGGCAGTCAATAAAACCTCGGAAACCAAAGGGGAGGTTGCAGTGGGTCATAGAAACATATGAAGAAGCACCAGACCGGTATTCTGGAGGTCGTGGGTTCGGATCCCACCCGGCGGGCATTTTTTCGCCACTTTCTTTCTGACTCAAAAATTTCTTCATATGTTATTACAAGGTGCGCACCAGACCGGTATTCTGGAGGTCGTGGGTTCGGATCCCACCCGGCGGGCATTTTTTCGCCACTTTCTTTCTGACTCAAAAATTTCTTCATCTGTTTTCTATGACCCACCGCAACCTCCCCTTTGCTTTCCGAGGTTTTCTTGACTGCCAACCCTTATTTTCTGTCTATATGTATATTTATATGTATGTGCATATGTATATGTATATGTATATGTATATGTATATGTATATGTATATGTATATGTATATGTATATGTATATGGATAGAGTTATTTTCTGTACTCATTCGCTTGTCTGTATTTTATTGAGTTCGTTTGGTATTTGTTTGCATTGTTTGTGCAATAATATAGGCATGCACGATTATGTGATTGCTTTTGTGCGTGCTCATGCACGCTTATATGTTATTACAAGAATTTTGTAACCCCACCCTGTTTCGGCCTCAGCGGCCAACAGTGTGAGTAAATAAAAAAATAACCCGCAACTTTTATCGTACAGCGTAAAATCCAGTCTCGGTAAACACTTTTGGGGAGTTGGGTGAACTATCACATTGGTCAGCAGCACGACCACACATCAGCGAACGCGTTTCCGTCTAAGGATTGCAGTCGGAGATGTCGTTGGAATTTTGGGGACGCTTACTGCACAAGCGCTATACAAGAAACAGTTATGTAAGCTTCTTGAAACGCGAAACCTAATTAGAAATGTAAACTGGCTATACGTTATACTAAACTTTGCATTTCCGCCTCTAGCATCGCTGGCCTGTGGCCGAGTGGTCTCGAGCTTCAGGTATATTATTTCGAAAGTCGCGATTTCGCATCCCCGATAATGAATTTTTTTTTGAAGTTGATTTATTTGTTTTTTGGCAATGTTTTCTATACTGGATTTGAAAATTTTCCGCTGCAACGTTTATTGCCCAACAAGAGAGCTCGTAGAATTCGTACACTGACGGGCTGGCGAATTATCGTTGGCGTGGTGTTGCCATAAGCACCGACTGGTTGCGGGCACAGTCCCAAATCGGTCGATTCTTGGCCTGGTGCTAACACCCCTCTTACGATACAGGCGCAAGCTAGGCAAGCACCAAATTTGGGGGAAAAGCGCGCCGCATTTGAGCGTCTCCGGTGACACGAAGGAGTTCATCCAGTGCATAAGCCACGGCAAGTGATTGTTTCGATTCGAAGCTGTGTTGGTTGGCTTATCTGACGCATGTTGCAGCCGGAAACATGGCAGAAGGGTGGTATGCCGATTACTTCGATATTGAGAATGTCCATCTAACGATAATTTCGGATGCCAAGCATGTTGGGTCACGGAACCGAAACCGAAACTGGTTTGAATTCTAATCTTGGATATCGTCCGATCACGTAGCACCTTGTACTTTCGTCACTGCTTTTAGTTAATTCGGCCGCCGCAAATCGACGCATGGTAGTTTTGTTTTAAGGCTTTATAAATGAAATACCGCCTTATCGCCCGAATCTACGATGAAAAGTGTATTTGAGCCAGTCTACGCAGTGCAAGAAAAAACAGGAGGTTGAGAAATTAACTTCAGTGTCCCTTTAAGTGATTTGTTCAAACGAACGTCATTCTTTAGCTATCGCGCTTGTAGTGAGAGCGTCGTCAACTTACTTCTAATCATTCATTTCTGACGTCTCGTATAATTTATATAATAAAAGTAATCAGAAGAAATCCGACAAGGCAACTGTCTTTTGGGCTGAATCGTTTTCCCCGCAGTTGTGCAAAGTCCCGGAAATAAATTCAAAGCTATGTTTCGTACGCATGTGCCGTCTCGTTTCCTGCTGCCGCCCGCAGACGGGCCAAAATTCAGTCCCGCCTAAACAAATCTGCCGTCTGCTACGCTACCATCCCAGAGCTGCGAATCCCCAAACCACGGCCGGATCATTTAAGGTTACAAAACGCATTACATAATGGCCAGGCGCCCGTACATTATGCTCTTGCTGTTACCACCATTAAGCTTCACTAAGCGTGCCGTGTCTGGAGAAATGGGTTAACGGCTTTATGTGGCAGCAGCAGGAAAGAACGAGGCCGGGTTACATTACCGTCTGCTCGACACGCGCGTCTCTTATGGGGTCGTCTGCTGCTAGAATTTCTTTTGTCGCCGGTGCTTCAGAAGAATACGCTCTACATCAGAAATTCCTCCCCCCCCCCCCCCCCCCCCCCCCATCTTCGTCTATTGCTACGTCGTAAACCGTTATACTTGCGTATTGGTTGATGAATGAGCTTCGGAAAACTCTGGCCTACATTCAGCGAACTTTTTCTCAATCTTTTCACGGGAACAGACGCATTTTTTTTTCTTTTTTTTCCCACTGGTAGATATTCGCTTCACTGTTGGTGAGGTCGCATCAAGATTAATGCGCATTCGCCTGAAGTGGCCAAAGTCAAACACATCGTTGATATAATTTGTATTCATCTCATATTCACTGAAAATGATACTGGAGGAAACCCCTAAGCCTTGTCGCCCGAACATTTCTTACTCTTTCAAGTGTAACGGTTCGCCTGCCGCCTGCTGCAAAATCGCGGAGAAGCATGCCGTTTTTTTGTGTGTTGTTCTTTTTTTTTCTTGCAGCTATTGCGCTGCATTGTGCGGAGTTTTTTATTATTATTATTAATCGCAACGACGTTTTGCAACAAATCAAGTCGTTTGCTTTTTTTCTGTTCCCAAACGATAGCGATTTGTGACCGCGTAGGTGCCGGTCTAAAGAGCAGAAGTAACGGATGCAGACGTCATAAAGCTGCGGCCCAGAAGATCTACAGAAAGTAGGTCAAGGCCCACACAGACGGGAACTCACGTGTGGCGTAACTCCGCAAACGGACGGCTTCCACAGAAACTTGATAAATTACACCACAAGAGTCGTTTTTCGCTAGGACTTTTTTTTTTCGTACGCCCTCGCATATGTAATAACAGCGCTGTCTGATTGGTATTTGTGCAAAGGCCTTCAAAGAACTGATATCTTTAAATGAGTAGGTCATGTTGTCTCCTATAATAAGGGACCATTCCGCAACACCAGGAATAAATAAGTTTTTATGCGACAGCATCTAAGAAGGGAAATGCTGGAAATCAAATGTTGCCCAGCCATAGACAAATAAAACGACAATACAGACGACTCTACGTCATTCGAAGTCGCTTAATTGGAATCTCCGGTTGATTCAAAATGATGTTCTGGTCCAGGCAATTTTACATGCATTTTAATGGCAGAAATAGCTCAGTAATTAGAAGCGGAAACCCGTTAAATAGGTCAATTTGAAGGTATTTCGAATGAAAAGCATCGGGGTGACCACCAAGTCTCGATAAAAATGAAATTTTTAAGCGCCAGAACGACGCCGCGTGCTCTGCACTAAGTCAGCGCCATCGCAACAGAAGCAGCGCGCGTAGTCGATTAAGCGGCTGTTCAGTTGAGATTCACGCCAGTGTACGCATCAATGCGCATCAGCGTACGTCATCAACCTTGCTTGTTGCGAACAGGTCGTGTGAGCACTTTTCGTGGGGGACGCTCCAGGATTCAATTTTTGCGATAAGTCTGCGATCGAACAGGGAAAGCCGTGTCATACGCTCCAATTGGCGACGACAGACAAGATTCTGAATAAAGTTAAGAATGAAGACGTGTTGCGGACCAATAACAACGTCGTTCTTGTGTTCTTTCGTTTAATTGAAAATTCGGTAAATTCGAAGCGTTTTGCGGTTCCTGTGGACTTCGTATTAACGGGAGTTGACTGTTTCGGTACATGAACATCTGCGCCCACGTTTACTTTGGCCATGACTGTGCGTGCTTTTTACTTGGCGTGTTCGAAAAAGCTACTCTGAAAGTCGTGAAAAAGAAAATAAAACCCTAAAATTAACAAGCACACTGAGCTAAAACAGTCGAAAGCTCTCAGCCGGTGAAGCCTTCAGCCAATGAGGCTATTTTTAAACGCGTAAGATTTCTGTGCAAACTCAGGCGGGAAACCCGTCTGTAACACTTGCCGTGTCACACTTATGCAACATAAGACAATCGAAATGATATCTAAGAACAATTTATCGTCCCTTTCTAAAGAAAGCAGAAAAGCGCGGAAGCTATAAGTACGTCCAGCTTTCGCTGAAGTGCGTCCCGTCTGTAGTCAAACCTTCAAAGTTCCCATATCGCAAACGGAGAACGAACCCATGCGATTATTTTTTTTGAGCACTGAGTATTCCTTCCTCATGGTCGGTGCGTGTTTTGCAATATCTAGAGGCGTTCGTTTTTGGCAATGTTCAAGTAACCGTTTTGACACAACGGACGCCCGGTTTCGCACACACTCTTAATAAAAAAGGTCGTAAAAAGGTAGTAACTGCCGCATTTACTAACTTCTTACGAACCTTACTACTCTTAATAAAAAAAGGTCGTAAAAAGGTAGTAACGGCCGTATTTACTAACTCCTTACGAACCTTACTACCCCGCGGTTTTGTACGTAGGCTCTGCCACTAGCAACTGCATGGTTAGTAAATTAACTGAGCGTAGGAAGCAGTATGCACTAGATTAAGGTCGTGCTTACGACTAGGTTGTGCATGGCCAGTTAGTAAACGCATGTAGCTCAGAAGAGTGCTATCGCTCGGACTTTAGTAGTGGGGGTAGTGGTGCTTACTGCCTGCTTCGGTTAGTGATTCTGACAAGTGCTACATTTACTACCTCCAGTTACTAAGTACCTATAGTGTATACTGGGACAAGTAACTTGTCAGTATTCCATTAGTGAATTGCCCCGACCTTTTTTTTAAGAGTGCACGCACCCTGTGTCCAGAGATGTCATTAGAGCTTTTCGGTCGACCAACCGGTCTATGTGGAGATGCATTAGTTTTTTGACAGGACGCAATCGGTCCCACTAAAAAAGCTCTGGCTTTAACACAAGGCGCTGGGGCCGTCATAATTTTCACGCCCTTATTAAAAATTAAGGAATATCAGATTTCCTATACTGTCCTTAAAAATGTTTTCATAGAAGTACATTTGCTTGTAGTAGTGAAGCTGCGCTGGGGTCGTCATACTTTCACATGATATTCCTTGTAGTGTTCTTAAATAATGTTTTTTTTTTTCGCATCACCAACGCTTATTAGTTTAATAGTAAAGCCGACTGCAAAGTATTTCGGTGTATAGCGGAGCGGTTTGGGCATTTGTCCGACCATTACAATTTGGGCAGTTTTGCACTGTTTTAAAGCGACAGCTTTCTTTGCGCCACCGATGGCGTCCTGTAGAGAGACTAATGCATTTCCCCACTGACCGGTTGGTCGATCGAAAAGTTCTGATAAGACCTCTGGACACACTGCGCATGCGTGAAACCGAGCTTCCATTAAGTCAAAACGGTTACTCTAAAATCGCGAAAAAAAAGGAACGGTTTCAGAAAAGACAACACCCGCATCGATCACTAAGAAGAGGAAGCACAATAGTGTACCTTTATCGCATAAACCACGTATTGGTACACATTTAAATCGTTTGTAGACGCGTTCACTTAGTGCGCGAAAAATCTTTGCATGGGTTCCTTCTTCGTTCGCGATTTGGGTCTTTGAAGATTTGACGATCGATTGGATACGCTTTCGGCGACGGTTAGACGCACGTTTAGCCTTCGCGCTCCTCTTAGCTTTCTGTAGGAGAGGAGTGAGTGACTGATTAAACTTTTGGTAATTTTTTTTTGTTACCATGGGTCATGCGACGTGAGAAATGCTTGTACACCGTTATGAACTAACTACCTTTCGCGCCGTTACTGAAAAATTAAGGAACTGGGCCTCCGGTCTCTCAACAGTCGGGAATGAACGTTTCAACTTCGAACTAGTAGTGAGTTGCTCACGCTCGAGGCCGGGTACAACGCATTGGCTCACAGCAGTTCCTGGTGTTAGCCGATACGAGACGCGATACGATCCGATGCGAGCCGATACGGGTCGAACAAAAGAACACCAACCGTTTTCTGCCCTGCCTGTCTCTCGAGCGGTCCGTTTTGTCGCTCGTTTCATTCGTGCGCGTCTTTTCGGGAGTGAAACAAACAAACAAACAAACAAACAAACAAAAACGAACAACTGAGCATGCCACCGCGTTGCAGAAAGACATTCAAGACGAGAAGCGGCTGGCGAAACTGCTCCGTCTTCTTCGGAATGCGTTGCCCGAAATGTTTTTCCCCGTTCGGGAGCACTTAGCCCTATACGTGTACATTGGCGCGGATCCTTCTAAGAACGACGGGGCGATATAAGTTGCTTGTCGTCTATTCGCCGGCCCCTTTGTTTCTCTCTTTTTGGGCTTTTTCTTTTTCTCCTTGTACAATAGTCGCAACGTGGTGAAAGCTGGCGCGCCTCTTTTCATCTGCATTCTGAGAGAAGATCACGTAATACTTTTCTTCCTCGGGTTCCCTAATGGGAGCCTTTCTTTTCAAGTCCATTTCCATATGTGAGCCGTATCTTTATATATACTGCACCGTTACTTTTCAAAAATATCTCTCCCACTCAAACGAAATATCATGTGGCGGTCCACGAAAGCTCCAACGGCCCAGTTCTTTTATTCTGAGGCGTATTGTTTGTTTGTCGTCCCTTGGGCTCCCGTTTCGCTACTTTTTCGCGCCATCCTTAAGTTAGATATCAAGTTTCCGCCTCTTTGGAGTGGTATTTGAAAGAATTTATTTCCACAGAGACGTCGCCAGCTCCTTTTATACCATATAACAACGGGTGGAGGTCTTTGTAAAGGCGCAAATTTAGGACGCGTTGCAACCCTTCGAGCAAATTATGGTGTCTTTTGGTGCAGTTTTTTACTCTTGCAAGTTGTGTAAGCCGCACGAGCCATGAAGTTTGTTGCCCTTTGACAAACGACCTCAAGTGTGCGCCGAATATGCCTAAAATTAGCGGGGTTTTTTTTCGGTGTCATGATTAGAAATTTGCAGCACGCGCAAAGAGTGTCAATGAACACCTCCCGTGGGGATTATACTTGAGTGACCTTTGACCTTTAACTGCCGAGTGTCGTGGGTTTAAATTAAAACTCACTCCATTAGAAGCACTAAGGCCTAAAGCAGGTTCGCACAGCGGTTGAGTGATGGGCGGCCTCAAATGCAAATATATAAAATATGTTGATGTTTTATTTAAAAAAAACTGAAAGTACAGTCTTTGTGAAAAGTTTCTGACAATAACTGAACCTCGGTAGTTTATAGGACACGAAGAGCTCAACACGGAAGCTTACGGCTGATGCGAAATTGAAATATTTTACACCATAAATCCGGCGAATTCACATGGTTTTCTTCTGAAGCAAAATGTTTCGGCCGTACTGGAACGTTGAGCTCTCTCGTTGACAATTCTTGGCGTGGCCTAGAAACTGTTGACAAATTGCCCAAATTGGCCAAAAAAAACTCCAGCGTTCGCCTTAGTCGTGGCAACACTTGCTCGGAACGAGAAAGACACGTCACAGCGTACGCCCTTCCAATGTGATGTCCAATGATTATCACTTCCGAAAAAAAAGAGAGAAGCTCACACTTGCAGCAACAATGATGGAGTAAAGGTCATTGAGGCAACGAAGAAGAAGCAAATCGGCTGCGATCGTGGACATAAATCGTCGTTGACGGTCGTCAAGGTTGCGTATGCCTTCGCTACCTTCAAGTCTCACGTGTTAGCGTGAGCTTCCTTCATTTTTTTTATCATTGAATTGGTCATTTCAGGCCCTGAGCTAGTCCGCACAGTGGGACGTGCCTCCCTGCCAGACTCGTCGGTTTTCGGACAACGCGGTAATCGCGGCATCCAGAGGACATCCCAGATCCGATGGAAGAAGATCAACCATTCCGCACGGATAACCCAACTTATTCACGACCAGGAAACCTGTACTACTAGCTTACAGCTAATAACGACAATCCCTGCGTAGACACGCTCCTTTTACACTTACGGGAAGATGGACGCAGCATGCAATAGCGCCGGAAAAAGCAACGATGGAATAAAAAATTCCGGATCTGCATTGCGCAACTCTCTGAAAGGGTGGCAAAATACGCACTTGAACTGGGCCGTTAGAGTTGGCTCTCCCTTTGTGACGCCATAGGCAACCACGTAAGCTCGTAAAAATTTCGGAATATTCTTCGGTACCTCTTGGACCTCTCCACCTCGAAGGCAACGTCACTGAATTAACTACGTACGGGCCCTCCTGCACAAGCACTCAACTGACACACTTGTGACGAATCTTGAGGAAAAATTCTTCCCGTCCGGTCCGCAACAGCGTCACAAAGACAGCGATGGCGAGCCAAAACCAACGCCGGGTCAAGACATCCTCATCTCGGATGTACGAGCGGCACTGGCCCGCATACGGAAAAACACAGCGCCGGGTCCTGATGGAATTTCCAACAGGCTACTAGCCAAGCTCGATGACGACTCCTCGTATATGTGCACCGCGAGCCTCAGTAGAGCGTGGCGACAGGGCAATATGCCTCCCGAATGGAAGCTCGCCAACATTCACTTCATTCCCAAACCAAACAAGCCCCCCTACATTGACAACCGCCAACCTGTCTAACTTATAACCAGTGTATACAAAACCTCATGAAGCATATCATCCTCGCTCGCCTTTAGCGTCATATAGACGGTAGGAACCTCATGCCATCCTCTATGTTTCGCTTGTTCCAGACCCCCCAACCTCGCCACCCAGGGCATCCTCCTCCAGATTAAAGAACAGGCCATGGCCCTGGCCAACCTACGCTCTCCCCCAGCAATGGTGGCATTGGACGTCAATGGGGCTTTTGACAATGTCTCTCACTCAGTCATTTTGGCCAACCTGCGAGAGCTGCATTGCGAGGAACGCACTAACGATTACGTGTAACACTTCTTCACTAGCAGGCCACGTCGGCGAAGGTGTCTCTCACTCAGTCATTTTGGCCAACCTGCGAGAGCTGCATTGCGAGGAACGCACTAACGATTACGTGTAACACTTCTTCACTAGCAGGCCACGTCGGCGAAGGAAAGTGCCAAATCATCAACCTGGATAGCAGCGGCACTCCACAAGGAGCAGTACTCTCCCCAGTGCTATTTAATGTCGCCTTAATCAAACTGCCACTGCGGATTGCGGTTCTTCCAAGCATTAAACACGGACTCGATGTCGACCATGTGACAGTCTGCACGGGCACAAGCCTAAAGGGACACTGAAGTGATTTGTAAACATTGCGGGATTACGAGCGCAAATTGTAGTCTGGGGTCTGTAGGCCATGTTTCGACCGTCTGGGTGCGTTTACGCGAATTTTTTAGTAGAAAAATGAATTAGAAAATGCTCTCCTCCTCTCGCCCATTCCCTGTGGCGTTTTCGTGTGACGTCAAGAAAAAATTACTTGGTTTGACTGCGCTACTGCACGGCTCGCAGTAGCCGACAGAGTCAGTCGGCCCGGTCGTCGCAATTCCTTCGCTCAGTTGAAACTAAGCCACGTCACGTTTGTGAATGAAAGAATGTGCCTTTCTTTATTTTGTTAGTTTGTACACTGCATCAAGCTGAAAGTCCAGGTCGCTCCACACGAGCGCACATGCGACGCTTCGCTCATTGTTACGCTAGTAGGAAAATCTAAAGTGGCCCTGCAGCACTTACCATCGACTACTGAAATGTATTTTGGGGTAAATTCTATTATTTCAGCAATCTCCTCCCGCGAGAATTATGAAAATTCGTTCATTATCGCTGAAACTACGCGTGGCCAGAAATCGCGCATAATCGTCGCCACTGAACTCGACCGCGGACAATGCGACGAAAGTTGCGCGCTCTCTCCAGGAGAGGGGGGGCGGCTCGCAGCGTTCCCTTCCGCGGCCTTCGATAAATCACAAGCCGGGGAGTTTTCCCTTTTTCTCCGCAACGTGGAAGGGTCTATTTCCGCTCTGGTGCCAAAAAAAAAGCAGGGATGCTGCCTGCTCGCAAGCGCTAGCTCGGGCTGGTAGGGCCTTTTTGAAGCAATAAACGCTTGTTGTTGAGTGGTCAGGTTGAAAGGGAAGTATTGAGCTCATCACTCAAACTCCGCGCGCACTCAAAACAGAAAACAAACGGCAAAATTGTGCGTACAGGTTCAGGCATAGGTTCGTACACAGCGCCGACGACACGGATCGTCATAGGAAATCGAGAAATAAGCCGCGAAGTTGACCAGTGACAGCCAATGGACAGTTACGTTGTTTAGGCAATGCCAGGTGTGCATAATAAGGAGAACTGAAGAGACGTTGGTTGGTTTTTCGCGTCTTTCACAGCGATTTGCGCGCTCACCGCTTCACCTGGACGTGTAATATTTGGCTCAGGTATTCCTGGTAGTGTAAGCTAAACGTCGCGCAGATTTACATGTACTGCTCGAAGAGTGTTGCAGGGTCCCTTAAGGCCAACTGAAGGCGGAGAAGAGTCAACGAAGTTAATTTAGGTGCTAAGGAAATCAAATCAACCGAAACTTTTACCGTACAGCGCAAAACCAGTGTGCAGGAAGCACTTTTTTGCGCTTGGTGAACAAGCACAGCGGTCAGCAGCATGACCACACATCTGTGAACGCATGTCCGTCTAGGAAATCCAGTTGCTTGACATGAAATATTGTAGAAATTTGGGGGACGCCATACCGGCAGCGCTGGCTCGAGGCCGAGCATTCAAAAACTCCAAAAAGAACTGGACATAAAATGAACTTAAAAGCCTTGTAAAACTCTCCCGGCAGTCCTTCAGGGTCAGGGGTTTTGGGGACCGGAAGCTGATCGACTGCGCCTTCAATCTCTTCAAGCATAATAGAGCCACGTATTATGGAACTGTCGATATCTGTCAATGGGTCTACTAGGGAGACAAAACGTCCGAAAATGTTACGATCAATGGGATCAGAGGCACTGCTGAATAGTTCCTTATTAAAATTTTCAAATTCAGACGTAATCCCTGAATGTTAATTCTTTTCCGCCGTAACTCACGGAAAGCCATACAGTGCTAACTACCAAAAGTAAAGACCGTGAAAAATTGCAATCTATGGATAGCTACAGACCGATCATTCTGATGAATGTTGACTACACAATTTTCGCGAAGGTATTATCTAACCATCTGCAGTTTCCCATGTCCATACTTATTGGCCAACATCAAACATGTGGACTGCGCGACCGGTGAATACAGACCAGTTTACACATTGCTCAAACAGCCCTTCAGTTCTGTAAAGATTCCCATGCGCAGCTCCCATTCCTGCACATACATCTTTCAAAAGCGTTTTATCGTGTCTCCCACTCATTTTTGTCTTTGTTAGAGCGGTCCAACGTTGGGTCCGTCGATTTCAAGGGAGTACGTCTCTGTTATATACTCGGTTACAACTCAAGAATGGCACCACCTCATGTAGTGTATCACTCCGCCAAAGCGCCGGACCCGTGACGTCAGTGCGCGCGCATTTTGAAAGGGGTTTGCTATGAGTGCGTGATATCGTCTGCCTTGTCTCATGCAGTTTGTTTGTCGTCACTGGAGTCGTTTATAAACATATTAAGTCCAAAAAATCACGGGAATGGCTCACGCCATGTTCAAAATATTCCCAGTAATGCCCTACTTGCGCCGCGCGGAGAAACTTCCGGCTACGGTGATAAGGCACAGCGGCAACTTCCGGTGCCGTTCTTCAGTTGTCACCGAGTATAGTAACTGCTCTACCCGACTAATTGTTATTGGTCACCTTTCGAAGCCCGTGCCTATACATTCGTCAGTAAAGCAAGGTTGCCCGCTATCGCCTTTACTTTTTTCACTCTACTTAGAGCCTTTATGTCGGAGTGTGGTCCAATGCAGTAGCATTCGGGGTTTTCATATGCTCGGAACCGAACTCAAGCTAGTGGCGTATGCTGATGAATTGGCCTTTTTCTGTAGCGATAAACCAAGTATTGATAAAGTTATTTCTGTGACAAACGAATTTGGATTAGTTTCTGGTGCTAAGGTCAACCTTTGAAGAGCTCTGGACCCTGGTTCGGCTCATGGGCAACAACACCAGCCGAGTATGCCGGCATCCAATGGTCCTGTGTACCACCTAATTATGTCGGCGTTCCGCAGGACTCCTACGTAAAAGCGCCTGCTATTGGCCCGGCGCATTGAGGTGCTTCGTGGTTATTCGCAGGCTTTCGTTCCGCATAACATGTCGATTTTGTAGCGTGGGCTACACTGGCCGAGTTTGAGCAGTTTCGCGTGGTTACTGGACAGCCGTGCTGCGCATGCGCGAGAAGCAGTGACGTCTCACGGCGCACAGCTGGCGCTCCGGAGCCGCCGCCGCCACGAGTGAATTGGATTGGATTGGATTAATTTGGATTGAATTGGATTGTAAATCGTTTTAGCTGCGGTGAGCATGATAATCAGCTAATCCTAGACAACCAGGAAACCTAATAATAACCACCTGAATCTTGGCTCACGCTACGTATATCCTGGCATAGCCGAGCTAAGTCACTGCTAATGTTTGGAAGGGCCCAAGCATATAACATGTTATCGGCATTAATTTGTCTGTGTAATGCAAATTCTTGATTTCGTCGGGGTTACATTCAGAGGTTCCATGTGGTTTTCGCAACCTTTGTGTGGTCGTCTACCTTGGACCCAATGAGGCACGGCAACCTTTTTAGACCGGTTTGCGCTGGCGGGCTGAACTTAGCCCCTCTCTTAGTACGGCAAATAGTTGCACGGTTCTTCTTTTTTAGGGACTCCACCCACCCTGTAATTCGCGCTTTTTTAACATGAAAGTGTTTTATTCAAGGATTCTCGAAGATTTCACTGACGTCATAGCCGTCATGGAAATGACGCCAGTACAACGATGCAAGCAGTTTGTAAAGAATGCACCCCTGCACACAGGGTCTCCTTGCGGGGAAGCAACCTTAAGTACTAAAGAGCACGTTATAATTAGGGTTGTTCGTTTACGGGTTTTATATGCGGAGATACACCAAGATTAATTTCCTGACGTCGTATCCATCATGGAAATGACGCCAGTACAGATTTGCCGAAGCGACCCGCTAGCACGACGTCGCTCGACAAACAAACCCGCAAGACAGCCACCGACCCGCATTTCATGCTCAGCTGCAGATTTCACTGCACATTTTACTTTCGTGTTTTACCGATTCCTATGACAGAGGAATCAACCACAGTTTTTTGCAAGTTAACCTCGCCGGTGTTTTTGCCTAATCTTGTCTCATCAGTGTTCTCGACTAGAACTTGTTTCTGACCCGCCGCGGTGGCTCAGTGGCTAAGGCGTTGCGCTGCTGAGCACGAGGTGGCGGGTTTGATTCCCGGCCGCGGCGGCCGCTTTTCTGATGGAGGCGAAAAGCAAAAACGCCCGTGTGTACGAGATTTCACCGCACGTTAAAAATCCCCAGGTGGTCAAAATTAATCCGGAGCCCTCCACTACGGCGCACCTCATCGCCTGCGTTGCGTTGGCGCGTTAAACCCTACAATCAAATCAAATCAATAGACCTTGTTTGTGGGTGTTTATGTATGAAGTGCGCACTACAAACCGGTTTTTGCTGGTTCGTTTTCCCCCAGATTATAAGGTTCAGTGTGCCTAGTGTAGATATCTACAAGGACCTAATTTCCATGGATTTCCCAGCAGCACTGCACCGAACTGCTTATTCTAACTTGGCTGGACAAGATATACTCTTACGTGCCCCTAAAATACCGCTTTCTCTCTCAACAAAAACGTTCTTCTTCAAACTGCACAGCGAAACTTTGCCTGTTCAGACGGCTGCACAACTGGAACATTTTTGTGTCTTCTGTGAACTGTATGCGATGTACCGGAAACTATTGAGCCCTGCTTTATAAATTGTAAGGATGCCATACTGTCTTGGGGTGTCCTCCAAAGAACTCTTAAGAAGGACTTTGAATAGACTCGGCATGGTATACGGTATCTCGTATCCCCGGCAGACGGTGATGTGCGATATGATTGTTTTTTTTTTTTTTCAATCGCTCTGCACAGAAAACGCGAATGATGGATACGCACGCTCAACCTATGGTTTCTTCGAGAGCACACTCCTTCCATATGATTATCAATCCTAAAGACGACTATTCCCAAAATGATTCTCGCCTTGATTGGTATTCCTTCCTTATTAGTTGTTCAGTATTACCCCCGTTTTAAACTAAGTGTACGTAATTGTTCATTTTTTTTTCTTTTTCTGCTTGGAATCAACTCATTTGTATGTGTACGTAATCAACTCATTTATATGTGTACATAGTTGTAAATAAGTGTTGTAAATATTGTTTTCTACATTGACATGTAGTGCAATCAATACCATGTGTGAAACAAAAAAAATGCTCGTGGCTAAGTGATCTGGGGCATAGATATGTTATTTTGCAAGTCACAAGTTCGAATCCCCGAGATTATATCTTTTTTTCTAAGTTGATTTCTTCGTTTTCCGCCGATGTTTTCTAGAGTGAATTGACCATTTTTGCGCTGTAACGTTCACTGCTTCACAAGCGAGTTCGCAGAACGAGCGCAGATTGACACTGACGCGCTAGCGACTTCTCGTTGGCGAGCTGTTGCCATAACCACTGACTGCTTGCGGGCAGAAGCTTGGTATGTTGATTACTGAGATATCGCAAATGGCCACCCAACGATAACGTCGGATGCCACGCATGTTGTTTCACAGAACCACAACCGAAACTTTGCATGCCAATCTTAGACATCCTCCAATCACGTAGCCCCTTTACATGACGTAACTACGGTTAGTTGGTGCAGTCGCTGCAAACCACGCATGGTAGTTTTAGATGCGAAGAATCTCATGGTCGGGGCTATGTCCCTCCCTCCGCCGTGCGGCGTCCGCACCCCCACTGCGCATGCTCGGCTTGCTGAATGTCCGGGGGTGTCTTACCCTTTAAGGGCTCCTGGAGCGACAGTGTTGCCGGTGTCTTCCTGGGCCGGCACGAGACGAGCACGCTTCACGCGCGTTCGCTTTCGCTAGCTTATCGGACTCACTCTGCTCGACCTTCGGGCTACTCCTCCACAATGTCCTCATTGTTTTTCCAAACAGGCAACCGCTTTGTGGCTCATATCCACCGAAGAAGACATCTTCACTCTTTTGCTTTTCGGTTCAGTGGAACGGCCATTTCTTCGCAGTATGTCTCTCCTCCGTAACACTCGTGCCAGCTATAAAATGGCATTAACACCATTCCCTACTAAGGATCTCTGGTCGGTCGCAAGCACCGTCGCATGGTTTGGGCGAGTACAGTCATCTCATTGTAAATAGTCCATCTCATCCCGCGGGCCATCCCCTCGGTTCTTCCCTCGCATTCCGCGGTATCCGCGGTGCGAGGGAGAGCGGCATCAGTGTATACATATATATGATGTCCATCTCATCCCGCGGGCCATCCCTTTAGTTCCTCATCAGTGTATACATATACGTGATGTCCATCTCATCCCGCGGGCCATACCCTTGTTTCCTCATCAGTGTATACATATATATGATGTCCATCTCATCCCGCGGGCCATCCCTTTGGTTCCTCATCAGTGTATACATATATATGATGTCCACCTCATCGGCCACCAGAGATCGACCATTCAAGTACTCGCCCAACCTATATTTTTTTATTTTTGCTTTTTCCCGCTTGACGCACCAAGGGTTGCAAGATTTCTGTCTAAAAATAAATGCTACATCGAAATGGTATTGGACATAAAGCTACAGTTGAAATCTGCAATGGCCAAGAAAACTTTTAAAATCGAGAGGAGCAGGTACTACATTGTGGCGCAGTTTGACGCCCCAACCTTTGCATCCGCAAGAGCCCACAAGTGGCGCACCGGATCATGCCATACTCGATCCAATCCCATCGCGGGCACTCTCCCCATCAGGAGAAAGGAAGAAAGGCAGCTTAGCTCGCTCGACGAGCGCCGTTTCTCACCAGTTCAAGGCCTACTACTGCGCCATGGATAGGCCGCGCATGGTAGGCTTTGTCGAAAAGCAGGTAGCCCTGAAAGAATGACAACTGGTGCGGGCCCGTGAGCGAGCGCGTGAGCGAGCGCGGGTTGGCGGAACGTGCGGTGTCGTGTACGGCTGCGCGACTGGTGAGCGCGCGTGCCGTAGCGTCCGCCTCCGCATTCCTGTTAACAGTTCCTCCGTTCGGTAGGTCGGTGTGGGCCGGGAACCATGTGAGTCGGGCGAGCTTTGCGGGTGCCCGGGAAGGGTTGCAGATCCGTATACGGTGGCGGGGGCTAACTGGTTGGTGGCGAAACGGAGGATCGCTAAGCGAGAGTCGCTGAGGATCGTGGTGCACGGAAGTTGGGTGAGGGCCAGAGCGATAGCGAAATCCTCGGCCAGAGTCGTGTGTGTTGTACGTATGCTTGCGGCTGTCTTGAGGGCTCCCGTGGCAGCTGATATGACGCCGACCGCGTAAGCATCGGGTCTGCCGGGGTATGGTGCGGCGTCGACGTAGTAAGCGCTTGTGTCTTCTGCGTACATCTTTGTTAGGGATATGGACCCCCTTATTCGCCAAGCACATCTGCCGCACGGTTTACCCGACCGACCACTGTCAACACTGCAACGCAGCCAGGGCTACAACGCCGCATCTTTTATGGGACTGCAGGCCCCCAGAAGACACCCAAGACCCAATGCCACCAAGCATGGCACTCGCCATAAGAAGCGACGACATCGGCCATCAACGCGGCACGGTCCGGCAGGTGATGGACATCCTCGCGCGGCAACGCCGAAAACGCCGTCTCCACCGAGACGCGCAGGGAGTAGGCGGCCGTAGCGGGGAGGTCCACCACACACCTCGCCGCCCCATCCCTTCTTTCCCCACCCCACTACTGCTGGACATGATAATAAATGTTTTATCTCTCTCTGAAGAGGTTGGCAAGCAGCAGTTGGGCATTTGGTTTGACAAATATTAAAGACGACAGCCTTTCTTGGGCTACTTGAACCAAGAAATTTTGGTCTGTCTGTATGTCTCTGTCTGTCTGTGACTTAATTCAGCCACCTAGCAAAAGTGAAACAAAACCTGCGTAATAGTCTTATATACTCACTACCAAATCTAAATGTCGAAGTCCGGTGTTAACGCTCATACTTGTCAACATTGTTGAAAAAGAACAATACATTATGCAAATATGAGGCACAAAATCAATACCTAAGGGTTATCAGCACTGTTCATTTATTTAAAATTCATGAATGCTTGGTTTTTGCGATAGCAAATGAAATACTACATTAATTTCAGAAAATCGTCGCCTGCTGTTGCCAGCGCTTATTTAAAGGGACAGACAACCGATTTTTGTCGCGTATATGTTCTCTAGCTCATATGAAAGCCAGCGTTTTGCATAGCCCGGTAACCACAAGCAATTTCTAAACAAATTGGCGGAAATAATTTTAACTTGGCAGCAAACTTCCTGAAATCGGAAGGGTGGCGGTTCGTAATGTCGAAACTTGACACTACAATATGTATCCCTGTCACGTGACCTGCAAACCTTGCAGCTACTGTAACTGCTGAAACGTTTATTTACGTATTGAAAACTTTTTAACACAAGTATTTCTACAAGGCTAAATTGTATATGTATTCCAAAACATTATTTTGAAATTTTTAAAGACACACCGCCCGCCGTCGCTGGGTGGCTCTCAGTGTGGCTAACTGAGCCTCCATGCCCAGAATCAACGGCAGCGCTCAGTAAACAGACCCAGCGAGGGAGCTTTGACGAGTCTGCCTGTGTCAGGGGGGTTTGTTCTGCCAAAATATTTGATTTCAGTTTCCAAGTGCGCAAACGGCAGCTTAAAAAAAAAACGTCGCGCCCGGGGAGAATCGAACTTCCCACCTCCACAACGTGAAGCCAGATTCTACCTATCGTTTATCCCAACAGATGGCGCATTCGTGCAAAATAGATCATTGCATTAAAAACACACATAAAGAAACAGGGAAGCCTGTGATTCAAACTTTTTAGCTGGGGAGAAGTTTTTAAATATCGCTTTTCATTTCGCATACAGACAACAGTATGTTGCCGAGCTACTCTATTTCATGGTTGCCACCATTATTTTTGGGAGGGACACACACGGCTCCTAGATCTAAAAATTTTGATTGAAAAAGTTCTAGGGCGTTATCAGCAAAACCGTTTCTCGTCAAGGTGCCTTAAGTGATGGCCTTTCATTTAGGATAGAGAATATATACTCGACAAAAATCGGTTGTCTGTCCCTTTAAGAAATTAAACGGCAACAGCAAAGAAATTGTTCCACTATATAGTTTCCACGTTCCGCTTGAAACGCACGTGGAGACAGTAACGTGGTTTTATAAACGTTGTAGTAAGGCGACTCAATGCTCGCGCGTCTCCGCCATACGGCAGCAGTGGCATCAAGGCACCCGGCCTGGAGCAGTGGAACACGGTAAATTTAAATTGACTTGAGCAGACGTATAATGTGTTTACTTTGAGAGGAGCGCCACAGAAGAGGAACACCATGAGATCGTAAGCGGGAAAGCTAAGGGATGCATTTACTTGGCAAATGTCGACAAAGACTATCCTGTTTCGTCGACATTTGCAACGAAAGCAGCAGATACCCGGCCAACTTTAGATGTGAAGCATCTCATGGTCGGGGCTATGTCCCTCCTTTGTCGTTGTTGTTGCGCCGTCCACACCCCCACTGCGCATGCTCGGCTTGCTGAACGCCCGGACGTGTCTTACCCTTTAATGGCTCCTGGGGCGACAGTGTTGCCGGTGTCTTCCTGGGCCGGCACGAGACGAGCAGCTTCACGCGCCTTTGACGTTTCGTCGTCGTCGGCAGCAGCGTGCGTCGGCGAGTCTCGGCGGGCCGTGATACGAGCAGCCCACAACCATCCGGGGAACGTGCATCGACCTCATCTTCAGCAACTTTAGGGTTCATCCACTACAGCAGCCCTTCACTTAACAGTTCACAGACCATAAGGCGGTCACAATCAAAGAAAAACGCCAACCACAGCTCGACGTCACCTACGTTGAACAGGATGATGATAATGCCTAAAAAAAGACAAACTCATACCACGTACAACGTCTCTCTCTCTTTCTCTCTTCAATGCCTCTCCACTCTAGCACCCCCCTCCAATAAAATTACCCCATCTTCCCCTAGGGGAACCGCGAAAGTGAAAAGTGTGGTAGTTACCATGGAAACCAAACGGTAACTATAACGGTAGCTACGTACCTCAACCTAACGGAAACGACGAACTGAAAAGTAATGGGCACTTGAATCGACCCCATGGCTGCTTCGCCTACTACTCAGGCTTCCCCTACGGGAAGATGGTGTAATTTTTCACAGGTGATTGGTTTTACAGTTTCACATGGTGTGAAAAGCTTCGCGTTCACCCCAGTTCCCAGTACCGGAAGTGTTAGCCTTATTTTTTGTCCCTAAATGCCCCAACGTGAACTTAAAAGAAGCGTTCTAAACGCTAAAAGGCGACCTGCGTCCTGTCACCGTGCGTCCGCTTTTGGGTTTGTTTTTTTTAGAAATTTGTCATTAAGCAATATACGTTGTTGAAGAAACGAGGCGCAGCCCGCCCGTATTTCTTCAATCCTGGAATGGAACTGCTATGTTGTAACGGTAATGATAATAGGCAGCTCTCGATCACGCGATAGCAGAACGTACGTCGCTTTTCAGCGGTCATCTAGCGCCACTGTGCGCGATAAAGGCAATAGTAAAAGCAATTTAGTTTAACGTTACCTAAACAGTCCTTCTTATCACGATCGATGTTTTGCTCGTGTTACCCGAACAAGAACTGCCCGCACTTCTGCTTCCATCGACGTTTCCATCGTCGGTAGGGAATGCGTTCTGTGGAATCGACCACGGTAAACGGCTCGCCTATCATGCGGGTGACCACAAGGCAGTGCTCACGCAAGCTTTCTGTAACATGTGCGTCGGATCGCTAGTGGGATATTGGGTGAGATAACGCACCAGGTAGCTCTTTTAACAGCGGAGCTGTTGTAGACCGAGTGTTTTCGTCCGTCTGCTGAAGGTCGTGCGTTACGCTGGGGTAGGAGCAGGTTCCCAGAACCACCGCCGGCCTCTCAGAAACCGCTTCCAAGACCCGCCAACAGATGGCGCAGTGGTCTCGCAGATGCGAAAATCCTCTCCTTCCCGCTAGGGGAGGCAGAGTTAAGGGAGCCTCCTGCCGGTGACGTTTAGCTGCCAATTCGTTTGCGCGAAGCGCGGAGTTTGCGCGGCGACGGCGCTGCCGTTCCCGGGCGAGCGCCCGTTGATGTTCGAGCCGACACAAGAGAACCGCAGATCTGCTATTTCAGCAGATTGCAGACTGGGTTGATGAGGGTTTAGTTTTTATACGTACAACGATCCTTCTTCACGGGGCTCCCCTTCCCGCGTTTTTTTTTTTATCAGACGGCAGTTGGCCAAGTGCTCATGATGAATCTTTGTTTCGTGTACTCGCGTATGCTCAACGTAGCGCCCCTTCGTTTCGCCGTTTCCGTGGTAATGTCTTGAACATCGCGGATATCAAGTCTTCACATATTGCGAACACAATCACTTCGGTGCTCGTGCTGCTGCTGATGATGATGGTTGGAGTTTTTTGGCGCAAGGCCAGCTGGGGCAAAGAGCGCCAAACAAAAGTATCTAAAAGAAAATAGTGGCTACTAAAGCCAGAATAACAATAAAATCAATTAACGGCAATGGTTATGGCTGGTGTGTAGAGCCAGATTTGATTATGCGTGATAGGAAATGAGGTTCAAAAACTTAACGTCTGACAAGTACTAAAACACACGTTTCACGGAAAACAGGGCATCGTCACCCAGAAACAGCGATGGATGTAGGGGAATATGTTGTCTGTAGAGTTCTCTGAACTGTTTGTGTCGTGTTGTGTGAAGTGCCTTGCATGTGATTAGTATGTGCACTATGGATAGGGCCTCTCCGCACCTGCTGCGCTGGGGTCTAGAAGATCCCGTCAGCAGATACGAGTGCGTTGCATGGGTGTGCCCTATCCGCAGCCTACCCAAGGCGACTTCTGTGTGTCTGTTGCGTGTGTCAGTGGTGTATGGTCCCAAGCGTGGTTTTATAACGTGTGACTTGTTATCTGTCTGTTCACTCCAGTGTGTTTGCCATGTTCTACGCAAGTGTTGTCTTATGTGTGGCTTGAGGTCTGTATATGGTACGGTTGTTATGTCTACAGTGTTCCTGAGTGCAGCAGCAGCGGCCCTCGATCTCGTCTGCCAACTCGTTCCCAGCGATCCCAGCGTGTCCTGGGACCCAGCAGAGGAGCAGCTGATGCTTCTGCGCATACACAGACATGATAGTGTTGAATACAAGATTAACTATGTCGTTTTTGGGGGGTGTATGCAATGACAGTGCGCGAACAACACTCAAGGAATCTGTGTAGATGATAGACTTCGGAATTTGATTTTCAAGTATGTGTCGTGCAATCAGTAAACTTCCATATGCTTCTGCTGAAAAAAATTGTTGTGTGGACGCTCATGGTTCTGGCTGCACTGAAATTCGGACCATGAGCAGCGCAGGAGACCATAGTGGAGGTTTTAGACGCGTCACTGTAAAATTCTGCAAGTGGGTATTTAAACTGAAGAGACAAAAGTGCTGCAGTATTGCAGCTCGCGGTACCCGATTTTTGCGAAGTGTCATAAAAGAAAGGTCGGAGGACACAGGACAAACTTTCCAAGGAGGTAAAATGTCTGAAAAGGATGATCTGTACACATCTAAAAACGAAGCGCTCAGATCCGAGGCTCGCTCTCTCACTCGAAGTGAAAAGGGCAGAGGAACGGACGGGCGATTTGCAAACAGCACAGATGTGGATGTGTCGTTAAAGACAGGATAAAAAGGATGGTTATTCAGCGATAAAATTTTGAAAGCATAAAGTCAGTCCATGTACGTTCGCTGGTTCTCAAGGCTCCACTTATTACATTCGACATACAGACTCTCGACAGGGGCTAGTGCGAAAAGCACCCGACGCAAGCCGTAGCCCCAAGTGCAGCACTGGGTCAAGCATTCGCAACGCTGTTTTAGTCGCCGACCCATATACCACACTGCCATAGTCTAAACGAGAACCAACCAGCCGTAGTAGGAGTTCTTTGTCGGAACCATACGATTGGTGGAAGAGAACCTTAAGGATATTCATTGTTTTCAGACATTTATGTTTAAGTTCCTTGATGTGTGGAATGAATGTGAGTTTGTGGTCAAACACAACACCTAAAAACTTGTGCTGCTTGTTCACGGGAAGCGACAAGCCATTAAGAGTAATGTCTGGGTCCATATGGAGCCCGCGCTTCCTAGAGAACACAACGCAAGAGGTTTTTACAGGATTCAATTTAAAACCATTCTTGTCTGCCCAGCTGGCAAGTTTCTTGACGCCGAGCTGGACTTGGCGTTCGCATATTGACATATTATATGATTTAAAATATATCTGCACGTCGTCTACGTACATGGAGTAAGAAATTGTAAGCGGCAGTGCCTTCCCAAGGGAGTTATATCTTTACTATGAAGAGAGTGCAGCTTAGAACTCCGCCTTGCGGCACGCCATTTTCCTGCACGTGTACCTTTGACAGTGCAGAACCAACTCTGACGCGAAAGGTTCTCTCCGACAAATAACTAGCAAGGGTGTTAAACATATTGCCAGAAACACCGAATGACTTGAGGTCAGTAAGGATTCCATAACGCCAAGCGGTGTCATAGGCCTTTTCTAGGTCGAAAAACACAGTTAATCAGAACTGTTTGTGAATGAAGGCATCCTTAATGTATGACTCTAGTGCCACAAGTCGATCGTTTGGGCATCTCCCCGCCCTGAAGCCTGCCTGGCAGCTCTCGAGAACACCGTTGTACTCCAAAAAGTACACAAGCCTCCGTTTTATCATCTCCTCGAGAAGCTCGGACAGGAAGCTGGTCAGGGCAATGGGTCGATAGGTAGCGGGAGAAGAAGGGTCCTTCCCTTCTTTCAAGAATGCTACAACTATGGCATCCCTCCAAGACTTTGGAATGTGCCCCGAAAGCCATAACTTGTTGAAATGGTGAAGAAGTGTTACAAGAGTGTCTGTGTGTAAGTTCTGTATCATTGTATATGTAATGTTGTCTGGGCCTAGAGCTGAGGGTTTACACGTGCTCAGAGCACCCTCAGCTCATTAAGTGTGAACTCAGAGTTATAAGAAGTGGCTGACCTGTCATTGTCAAGTAAAGGCTTCTTTTCGGCCACGAGTTTGTGTTTAATGAAAGTGTTTGTGTAGTGTGCTGAACTGGAAACGTGTTGGAAGTGTTGGCGAGTGTGTCAACCTGGTATTCGAGTGTATCCCCTGTTGTGCTGCCCAGAGGCAGGCTGTGTGTTTGTTGTCTCTTGAGTTTGCGTATTCGTGTCCATACTTTCCGTGTGTCTGTTTAGGGTTAATTGATGTTATGAATGTACGCCAACTATCGCGTTTTGCCTCACGGCGCACACGTTTTCCAAACGCCTTGGCCCGTTTGACAAGAGGAGGTTACTCGACGTGTGGTACCGACGAAGTATACCCCACGCCTTGTTCTGGGCCTCTCGAGCCCGCCTACAGTCCTCATTCCACCACGGCCTCCGCTGGTTGCGCGGGGTAACAGAGGCGTGGGGTATGGACTTTTCGGCGGCGTCGAGGATGTGCGCTGTGGGTAGTTGGGTTGCCTGCTCTATGTGTAGCGGTGTTATGGACGTGTAGTGTAGCTTAGATGAATCTGTAAATATATTCCAGTTTGCTCTTGCTTCATTAAACCTGTTCTGGGAAGATGGACTGCTCGGGCCCTTACCTATATATGTTAGTGAGGGGGGGAAGTGGTCACTACCATATGAATCAGTGCCCACACCCCACTCAAGACATGGAAAGAGAACTGCAGATCCAATAGCCAAGTCAAGGTGTGAATAAGTGTTGTGTCCTATATTATAATATGTTGGCTTTTTTTGGTTGAAAAGACGTGCTCCCGACGATGTTAAGAATTTCTCAATTAGGCGACCTCCGGCATCCGTGCGAGCAGAACCCCAAAGAGAGTTATGTGCGTTGAGGTCGCCTAAAAGAATGAAAGGTTCGTGTAACTGATCTACCAGACCCTCGAAATCTGTGCTCGATAGTTGGAAGTCAGGAGGGATGTAAAGAGAACATAGTGTTATAATCCTATTAAAAATTATCGTTCGAATGGCAACAGCCTCTAGGATGGTCTGTAGTTGGACAGTGTGGCACGCCAAGGTTTTCCGGGCAATGATGGTCACACCGCCTGAGGATGTGCCACCACCATCTCTATCCCTCCTAAATACCATGTAACTATTCAAGAAATTTGTGTGCATGGAGTTAAATGGGTCTCTTGGAGACACATCACACTTGGCTGATTGGAATGCAGTAACTAATAGACATCATCAAGATTTTTAAGAAGGCCTCTGCAGTTCCATTGCATGATATTTTCTCTTCCCATTATTGAAGTTTAGAGCTACTGGAGTAGTGTGTGTTTATGTGTCGGCTTTCGGGGCTTGTACTCTTGAAAGGGGCTTTTTGATTCTCTCTACTGACCTGGACGCCGGACCCCGTTCCTTCCGCTGTGGTGCATGCCGGAACGGCTCGACGTCTAGGTCGTCATCTGAAGGCAAGGGGGTGCCCAGCAGACTGGGCCCCCTAGACTTGGACTGGGCACCCTTTGCGGTGCCCTTCGTTTTGGCTGCGACCGCCGAGGGCGTCAGGAGCGCCCCGGGTGGCACAGGCGGTGCGGCGGAGGTGGGAACTGCTGCGGTTTCCTCCAGCTCCATCTCATCCGGGCCCTCGCATGTGCTTCGGGCCGGTGGAGAGGAGGAGACAGTGGGTGCAGCAGCATCCCCACCAGACGTGGTTGCCACCACAGCCGCTGCTGGCTCAGCGAGCGGTGCGGAGGCGAGTTGGGCCACCGGAGGCAACCCAGGGGGGGCAGGGGGCGGGGGGGGGGGGGACCAAGTCCGACTCGCGGTACTGGGTCCCCGCCGAAATAAGACGCCGCTCCGCCCCCCGGTGAGCTGCGTCGGCGTACCTCCCCAGGGGGAAAGAGGCGAACCTCTTTCGCGCCTCTGGGAAGGTGATGTTCTCGTTTACTTTCAAGGCAATGATCTGTTTTTCTTGTTTGAATTTTTCGCAGCTCCTGGAACAGGCAGAGTGCGGTCCCTGGCAGTTCGCACAGGTGAAGCTCTCGGATTCGCATTTGTCGGTTAGGTGATCGTGTGCTGCACATTTTGCGCACGTCGGTTTACCACGGCAGGAGGTTGTGCCGTGCCCAAACCGCTGACACTTGAAGCAGCGGCGTGGGTTTGGCACGTAGGGTCGGACCGGACATCTCATGAAGCCTGCGTTGACCGACTCAGGAAGTGTTGAGCGGTCAAATGTCAAGATTATGTGTTTAGTAGCTATTATTTGGTCGTTTCGGCGTATCGTGATTCGCCGCACTGCTGTCACGCCCTGATCGCTAAGGCCGTCGAGCAGATCAGAGATCACGCCCTGGCAGCTATTCAGACTGCGCTGGGGCGTGATCTTGATGTCAACATCGACCTTGCGCGTTTGCTTCAAGAGGTTACAGGATTGTTGTTTGTTTTGGACTTCAATTAGGACTTATCCGGTTGTGAGCTTTTTAGCCTTGTACGATTTGCCTACAAGGCTTTCAAGAAACTTGGAAATGAGAAAGACAGACTGGGACGTGATGAGTTTTGATTTATCCAGGGATTCCATTACCAGGAAGCGCGAGAAATTATCGGGCTTTGGAAGGGAGATCGAAGACAAGGAGGAAAGGATACTTCGTTGCGGCCCCTTTTCAGGGACCGATGACTTTTTTTTGGGGGGGGGGGTTGAAAATTCCATATGATACATTGGAAAGCAGGAAGACGGGGGTACTTTCTCCTTTGACCTTACCCTGGTAGTCAAAGAGGTCCCGGAGCTCCCTGCCTGGTACTACCAGACAGGTAGGGAGCCTTTCGGCCGGAGCTTGACCAAGGCTCCGACGGCCACCGTTTACGGCTTCTACCCTTCACCTTTCAAGACGTTGCCATGGTTGGACACGGCTTATGTATGGGAGCTCGGGGTCCGCGATGTCGCTGCTCACCATCACCATGAATACTCAAGGTGCCCCGTGCGCGGTCGGTGCTCATGCTGCCGCGGTGCTCGTGCTGCCGCGACGGCGACGCAAACGCGATGGCTCGGTGGGTGAGTCTCAGTCTCTGTCGATGTGTCGATGCTGATGAAGAGGTTGTGGCGGGCCTTCATGAGGTTGTTCGTAGCTCACGGAACACTATTTACGCCTTATAAGGACTACGCGAACACAACTTCTCCTCAGGTGCCCCCACTGCGTTTTTGTTGCTCTGATGGCAAGTTGGAGAAAGTTAATTGTTGGGAGTGAAATCGCCTGAGCAAGCAACAGACGCAGCTGCCGTTACTTTTGTCAGTTGATGCATTAAATGCATCAATTCCTTGTAAGGATCAGCTGCGTGGCTGACTTTTCATTCCTGGGAAGGGTATCCTTTGAAGGATATCCTCAAGTAACTGTTGTTAGAAGGGTAGCTGTTCTGCCCTTTTGTTTTACTGTTGTTGGCAATAATGTTCTTCCGGGGTCGTTGTTGTGCATGTCATTGTTGGAATGTTTTCGAAACTCCGGAAACGAGTGGTCCAATCTACATTTGGTCAGCAGGGAAGAAGTTTCTGATATATCTAAGTTTTCAAGACCATTTCATTAACTGATCCATATAAACAAGCTCTTCGATGTCATTGCCAGGAGTTTTCAGCATTTCAGGTATTTCGAGTAGGCATAATTTTCTTAAATAAAATCAGCTTACTGATTGAATGTGGGTCGGCACTAATCCGCGATTTAATGTCGTCAGAAATGCCGATGTCTTCTTCTTGGCCAAGGCTATATTCGTTTGCAAACAGCTTCCATGTCAATGCTCGGTGTCGTGTCCAGGTGAATTGCCGAGGAAACAGTCGTAGGTGTGCGCAACGTTGAAATTGCTGTCTTCCGCTGTTCGCCGGGAGGCCTTCGCCAAGAATCGTTTCTTCAGTCGTTTAAGGCGTGGTATCTTGGCTTTTCTTCACACCTGCGTCTAATTTCACGGCAGCCGTGAGAATTACCTCTGGGAAATTCTTACAGCAGTTTCCATAAAAACTTGATGGATCGAAATTCGCTTAAATATAATGCCGCGAATCATGAATTTGGTTTGCTTATTTATGTGTTGTTTTTTTCCGACCGCCTGCGCCGGCTGTGTTGTCTTTGTTATCCGTGCGCCGAGTGAAGCGCGCTTTCCATTCTTTATGCCGCACATGTTATCTCCTTTGATAGGGAGAGAGTATGAAAATAAAGTCACCAACCTAGAATAATATTTTTAATCTACTGTGTTCTGGGGGCAATTTGACGATTTGAGAAACACTCGCCTTGAGAGATAAATGCCCGCAGAACAGACGCAGCGATATGTGATTCGCGGACACTCGCCCGCGCACGTCACTTTGTTGACTGCTGCTTCGACGCCTTTGTATTTTTTTAGTCGTTAGGGGAGCACAAGTTCGCTCCAATAAACTTGCTTTGTCTTCAAGCCAACTGCGTCATCTCTGGCTTTGTGACAATATCTCCCACCAAAGAACCTACCGTAACATACTTTAAGGTATCATAACCTACCCAAACCGAGCCCAACTGCAACAAACCTAACCTAACACGGGCCAGCGACACAGAACACAACCTATGTTAATCCTAATCCAACCCTTTTTAGAAGTTCTGTACGGCAATCTCTTGATATAGTAATAACGAGATTTAAAAAAAGCACTACCAAAATCACGATGAGTGAAAAGTTCGAGAATTACGAAAGGTCAAAAAATTCCGCCATGCAGGGCTCGATCCTGAGACTTCTGTTTTAACAACTGCTATACTACAGTGCCACAGGAGCAGCTACAGGAACCAGGAAAACCTAGATAAGTACAGTGCCAGACTGCTGACAAAAATGGTTCCTTGGAGCATTGTTTGCACTCCTATATTTTATGTTGATATTACAGTGAACGAATAATCTAATTTATTGGCTTGGATAAAGCAAATTAATAACTAAGACATTGTTTAGTGGCAGGCACTTCTCTCCACCCAAAGATTCCATGGAAGATGATGGGTCCTTGATTGATTGATTGTAGGGTTTAACGCGCCGACGCAACGCAGGGGATGAGGCGCACCGTAGTACAGGGCTCCGGATAAATTTTGACCACCTGGTGATCTTTAACCTGCGCCGAAATCTCGTACACACGGGCGTTTTTGCTTTTCGCCTCCATCAGAAACGCGGCCGCCGTGGCCGATAACCGAACCCGCGACCTCGTGCTCAGCAGCGCAACGCTTCCGGTAAGATGGGTCCTCCTAATAAGGACAGACGGAACCGCGGTGGAACAATAGTTTGGCAGTGAAACTGCCGCGGTTTCCGCGAAGAACGCGAAGAACTCATCCAGTATCTTTCAACGCAAGAAACACCTAAGGCCGTTGTCGCCTTACAAGAAACTAGCTCCCATCCGGATATATCACCTTTCCATGCGGATGGCACGCAGGTGTTACACAGGCCGCTATCTATTAATCACCGCCATACACCAACCCCTACTACCCGGAGGAGCTCACGGCCTACTACTAGAACTACTGCCCGCCAAGGGCTCAAAGACTTCCTTACCTATCTTCCACCTCAATCGATACTACTGCAGACGCAAATGCTCCCAACATGCCCTCAATAACACGCTGGAACTGGCGCGAAAGAAAGAAGGCAGGCACCAACTCATTGTCAGGGGAGACTTCAACGCGGAGCCCCCCTTTGGGGTTTCACTTAAGCAAATCCGAGGGGCAACTACCTCCACAAATACATAGACGAGAAGGCGGGGCTGCTACTCAACGAGCTCAACATACCCACACGCATGGGCAGGAGCATATCTCGAGATAACTACGCTACACCTCTCCCTAAGCAACCAGCAGGTGATGGCGAAACAAACAAACAAGGGGAACTGGGCAGTGATCATTTTGTTATTGAATTAGTGATTTCAGACCATGAGCTTGTCCGCAGAGTGGGACCTGCCTCCATGGCAGACTCGGTCAGTCTTCTGAAAATGAGGTCATCGCGGCATATAGAGGACATGCCATATCCGACGGAGGGAGATCAATATTCTGCATGTATAGCCCTACTTATCAAGGACGAGGCCACCTGTCCTACTAACCTAGACAAATGCCGACTCTTGGCAGAGGGTCGAGCCGCCCAGACCCCTCTCCATGATTGCTTTAATTGTGTGAAGTCATGATGATGATTGTGGGGCACGAGAGAGGAAGAGCTGCTACTTTGACAACATCCTCCCCCGTGCAACATTTGACGAGCATAGCCCGCGGCCAAAAAGTTGTATAGTCCATACAGTTCCTTTCAAGTCCATGTGAGCCAAAAAGACACCGACACTTTGTAGTTTTCACCTCCATCGATGGTAACGATGTCTTGGCATTAGTGGACCCATGAACCGCGCTACTGCTGTCTTGTGAGGAGACTATATACAGTTGGGCTCCTTTTCTCTGCCTTGCTTGCACGTATTACTTGCTGTTTCCGCGCCACGTCATTTTTATCGGTTGATGCCGGATGTACGTGGCACGTATTGGCAGCACGGTTGTTCTCAGAGCGCATGATGCGTGTTGTAGTCCTGCGGGTGACTCACCTCTGCCCCTTGGCTCGCCGCGCCCTGAACGCCTCTACGCTGAATACCCAGTGCCCATGGATATTCTTACCATCAGCAAACTTTAGCTCGGAGTGGGGGTGAATTCAGCGCGGTGGTTGTTACAAAAGCGTGCCACACTGCCTCCATAATTGCTTCCTTTCGCTCGCTTATCGGACTCACTCTGCTCGACCTTCGGGCTACTCCTCCACGATGTCCTCATTGTTTTTCCAAACAGGCAACCGCTTTGTGGCTCATATCCACCGAAGAAGACATCTTCATTCTTTTGCTTTTCGGTTCAGTGGAACGGCCATTTCTTCGCAGCATGTCTCTCCTCCGTAACACTCGTGCCAGCTATAAAATGGCATTAACACCATTCCCTACTAAGGATCTCTGGTCGGTCGCAAGCACCGTCGCATGGTTTGGGCGAGTACAGTCATCTCATTGTAAATAGTCCATTTCATACCGCGGGCCATCCCCTCGGCTCTTCCCTCGCATTCCGCGATATCCGCGGTGCGAGGGAGAGCGGCATCAGTGTATACATATACGTGATGTCCATCTCATCCCGCGGGCCATCCCTTTGGTTCCTCCTCAGTGTATACATATACGTGATGTCCATCTCATCCCGCGGGCCATACCCTTGTTTCCTCATCAGTGTATACATATATAGTGATGTCCATCTCATCGGCCACCAGAGATCGACCATTCAAGTACTCGCCCAACCTATATTTTTTTTTATTTTTGCTTTTTCCGGCTTGACGCCCCAAGGGTTGCAAGATTTCTGTCTAAAAATAAATGCTACATCGAAATGGTATTGGACATAAAGCTACAGTTGAAATCTGCAATGGCCAAGAAAGTTTTTAAAATCGAGAGGAGCAGACACTAGATTGTGGCGCAGTTGACGCCCCAAACTTTGCATCCACAAGTGCCCACAAGTGGCGCACCGGATCATGCCATACTCGATCCAATCCCATCACGGGCACTCTACCCCATCAGGAGAAAGGAAGAAAGGCAGCTTAGCTCGCTCTACGAGCGCCGTTTTCTCACCAGTTCAAGGCCTACTGCGCCATGGATAGGTCCGCGCATGGTCCGCCTTGTCGAAAAGCAGGTAGCCCTGAAAGAATGACAATTGGAGCGGACCCGTGAGCGAGCGCGTGCTCGGCGAGCTAACCCCGAGTTTCGCCAACTGGAAAGCCAGGCGAAACCGACATCGGGGGACGCTGAAGGGGTTCGTAAAGCAGCACTTGGGCATTTGGTTTGACAAATATTAAAGAAGATAGACTTTCTTTGGCTACTTAAACCCAGAAATTTTGGTCTGTCTGTATGTCTCTCTGTCTGTCTGTGACTCAATTCAGCACCTGGCCAAAGTGAAACAAAATCTCCGCAATAGTCTATACTCACCACCAAATCTAAACGCAACGTCCGGTGTTAACGCTCATACTTATCAACATTGTTGAAAATGAACAATACATTACGCAAATATGAGGCGCAAAATCAATACATAAGTAATATCTGCACTGTTCCTTTATTTAAAAATCATGAATGCCTGGTTATTGCGATAGCAAATGAAATACTACATTAATTTCAGGAAATTCTCGCCTGCTGTTGCCAGCGCTCCTATAGCTCATGGCGGATATTTAGGAAATTAAACGACAATAGCAACGAAATTGTTCCACTATATAGTTTCCACGTTCCCCTTGGAACGCACTAGGCGACTCAATTCTCGCGCGTCTCCGCCATACGGCAGCGGTGGCATCAAGGCACCCGGCCTGGAGCAGTGGAACAAGGTAAATTTAAATTGACTTGAGCAGACGTCTAGTGTGTTTATTTTGGGAGGAGAACAACGGAAGAGGAACAGCATGAGAGGTGAGCGGGAAAGCAAAGGGATGCATTTACTTGGCAAATGTCGACAAAGACTATCCTGTTTCGTCGACATTTGCAACGAAAGCAGCAGAAACTAAAAGAAGCGCTCAAGACAGCCACCAAGGAATTTGGAAAAGAAACTGAAAACCTCTGCGTTGACAATTACCTTATAAGTCTATGGAGCAAAAAGCCAGAAAACTCACTAAATGTGGAAAAAGAAGAGACGCAGCAAAAGCGTAAAAAGCCAGGATCAAAAACCTAACGAAGCAAGCCAGAGAATACGCTAACCCAATTAGCTAAACAAAACTGGCAAGACTTCTGCGACACACTGAAGAACACCTTAAGCACATCAATAACATGGGCCATAATCAAAGGCATGCTTAGCCGAGAAAACACCAGGAGGAAAATTAGGCATAGCTTAAACAGAGTAGCCCATGTCTTTGAGAAACAAACGAGGAACTTATAGAAGCACTGAAAGAAAGATTCGAGTTAAACACGAAGTTTCCCCCCATCGCAAGACCATACGAGGGCCGGAAAACGAAAAGCTAGACCGAGACATCCCAAAAGAGGAAGTATACCAAGCTATACAAAAGTGCAAAAAGAAAAGCACACCAGGAGGAGACGGCATCAGCAACATGGTCCTAAGAAACTCGGGAGAAGAACAAGTGGCAGAGCCTTCGGAACATATGAACAATAAGATGTGGAAACCCAACTACCTGCCACCGTAGTGGAAGCACTCTATAATAACAACAATACCGAAACCCGGAAAGCCCCTAGGCATAGAAAATCTAAGGCCAATATCTCTCACATCCTGCCTAGGAAAGGTATATGAGAGAATCATTATGACTAGACTAACGAGACACCTAGAAGAAAATAACATGTTTCCAGACTGCATGATAGGCTTCAGAAGCGGACTCTCCACCCAAGATACCTTCCTGCAGCAAAAAACACGACATATTAGGGAACACTAACTCCAAAGATCAAATCATCCTAGCAGTTGACCTGAAAGGAGCCTTCGACAACGTGTCACACGAGGCGATACTTAAGGCGGCAGAGGAAACGGGATGCGGCAAGAAAATTTACGACTACATTGCCAAATTCCTTTCTAGCAGGACAGCCACCATAGGAATCGGGAATACTAGATCCGGACCCTTCGAGATGCCTAACAGGAACACCACAGAGCTCTGTTATTTCCCCACTACTCTTCAGCCTGACCATGCTAGCGATAGAAAGAACCCTGGAAGGGAACACGCAGATTGGCAAGTCCGTCTACGCAGATGATATAACCATCTGGACCAAAGAAGGCACCCTAACCGAAAAGCTAAAATACTCTACATGAAGCCATAGACAGCATAAAGGGTCCAATACAAGACAACGGCCTAAAGTGCGCTCCAAAAAAGTAAGAATTAATTAGAATCAGCCCATAGAAGGAACCCATTCCCACAAGAAGCATCCAAATAGACGGCAAGGATGTCCAATTCAAACCAACGGTCAGAATACAGGGCATGTACGTGCAAGAAGACAGAAAAGCAACCTCCACGCTGAGCAACCTAAGAAAAACAACGCAACAACTACCCAGGGTCATCAGACGCATCACACGCACCAGAAAAGGTATGAGAGAAGAGGAAACAATCAAACTCATCCAATCACTCATAATGAGCAGGATCGCATACAGTCTACCGTTTCACCACCTGGACCAAAGACAATAAGAAGGAGAAAACGCTATCATAAGAACGGCTTACAAGATCGCCCTCGGCTTACCCATCTACACCTCCAACGAGAAGTTCTATAACCTGGGCATATGCAATACTTTCAAAGAAGTCCAAGAAGCCACCCTCGAAGCACCAAAAGAGAGGCTATTGACAACAAGAACCGGCAGGGAAATCCTAAGAACGGGACACACCCTTCACACCGAGTTCATACGAAGAACAACAGAGCTGCAACCAGAACAACGCAAAGCTCTCAAAATTTCACCCATTCAAAGAAAATGAGCCCCCTCTACAACAAACGTACAAGACAAGCAAGAATTAACTATATAAGACGCACATACGGGAAAAATCCAGATGCAGTATACATGGATGCTTGCCACCAACCACCACGGAATATCATCAGCCGTTGTTGTGGATGCACGGGACAAACTCCTGGACTTTCTCATGAGCAGAAAACAAACATCTCAAGAGGCTGAAACCACAGCAATACTACTCGCTGTAAAATGGGGAGAATATAACAAAAACGTCATCATCATCACGGATTCTGCCTTATTCCCATAGAAAACAGGAAGATTCTACCAGCCCAACCAAAAGGCCAACATAGAATATTATGGAGCCCAGCACACGAAGGCCTTGAAGGAAATGAGAGAGCCGACTCCCTAGAGAGGCAAATCAACGGCCGCAAGGAAACGGACCACTCTTACACCCTCCCTCCCTTCATGTCGCTTAATGAAAGGCTTTACACTCAAAGGCAAGCGAGAAAGGCCATGCCCGCACCGCATCCCATGTTAGATGCCGAAGAAGCATGGAACATAAGAAAACTACAAACCAACGTTTTCACACACAAATCCAGACTGTCTCTCATGTTCCCAGGGAGATATAACGAAGAATGCCACAAATGCAAATTACAAGCAGACTTAGTCCACACAGTCTGGAACTGCCCTATAATTTGGCAACAGAACACCTACCAAACCTCTAGAGAGTCCTGGGATTTAGCACTGTCCAGCTCGAACCTTTCGACACGGCGTGAGCTGCTAGAGAGAGCCAAGCTGGGAGTCGTTGCTACTGGAGTCCTAGAAATAGGACTTGACCCATAACTCTTTCCAGATTCCCTTCTCCCTATTTTTAAATAAAGTTTACTCTCTCTATCCCTCTCTCTCTCTCTCTCTCTCTCTCTCTCTCTCTCTCTCTCATACGACGCGGCCCATTTAGATGCGAAGCATCTCATGGTCGGGGCTATGTTCCTCCCTTGTCGTTGTTGTTGCGCCGTCCACCCCCTCACTCCGCATGCTCGACTTGATGAACTCCCGGTGGTGACTTACCCTTTAATGGCTCGTGGAGCGACAGTGTTGCCGGTGTCTTCCTGGGCCGGCACGAGACGAGCCCACTTCACGCGCCTTCGACATTTCATCGTCGTCGGCGAGTCTCGGCGGGCCGTGATTACAAGCACCCGACAACCATCCGGGGAACGTGCATCGACCTCATATTCAGCAACTTTAGGGTTCGTCCACTGCAAAAGCCCTTGACTTTACATTTCACAGACCATAAGGCGGTCATAATCAAAGCGGAACGGCAACTACAGCTCGACGTCACCTACGTTGAACATAATGATGAGAATGCCTAAATAAAGACAAACTCATACCGCGTACAACGTCTCTCTCTCTCTCTCTCTCTCTCTTTAATGCCTCTCCACTCTAACACCCCCCTTCAATAAAATTACACCATGTTCCTGTAGGGGAACCCTGAAAGTGAAAAGTGTGGTAGTTACCATGGAAACCAAACGGTAACTATAACGGTAGCTACGTACCTCAACCTAACGGAAACAACGAACTGGAAAGTAATGGGCACTTGAATCGACCCCATGGCTGCTTCGCCTACTACTCAGCCTTCCCCTACGGGAAGATGGTGTAATTTTTCACAGGTGATTGGTTTTACGGTTTCACACGGTGGGAAAAGCTTCGCGTTCACCCCAGTTCCCAGTAGTGGAGGTGTTGGTCTTATTTTTTGTTCCTAAATGCCCCAACGTCAACTTAAAAGAAGCGTTCTAAATTGTGGACGGTGCTGGAGCGGATGTTGCTAAGAGGCGACCTGCGGCCTGTCCCCGTGCGCCCGCTTTTGGGTTTGTTTTTTGGCATTTTGTCATTAAGCAATATACGTTGTTGAAGAAACGAGGCGCAGCCCGTATTTCTTCAATTCTGGAATAGAACTGCTATGTTGCAACGGTAATGGTAATAGGCAGCTCTCGATAACGCTATAGCAGAACGTCGCTTTTGAGCGGTCATCTAGCGCCAATGTGTGCGATAAAGGCAATAGTAAAAGCAATTTATTTTCACGCTACCTAAGTAGTCCTTCTTATCACGATCGATGTTTTGCTCGTGTTACCCGAACAAGAATGCCCGCACTTCTGCTTCCATCGACGTATCTATCGTCGGTAGGGGATGCGTTCTGTGGAATAGACCAGGGTAAACGGCTCGTCTAGACCAACGTCTGAACTATCGTGCGGGTGACCACAAGGCAGTGCTCATGCAAGCTTTATGTAACATGTGCGTCGGATCTCTTAGAATATTGGGTGAGATAACGCACCAGGTAGCTCTTTTAACAGCGGAGCTG